>RQTK01000336.1:285109-445109 GCA_003991915.1 Elysia chlorotica | reverse complement strand
GATAAAAAAAACTCATACACTGACACCCTTCGCTTTATAGGCCTACATATTTTCATGAGTCTCTTGTGTGTAAATAATCCTGGTTTTTCTTTATCCTTCGCATAGATCCGTCGATTTTATTGGACCAGAGTTTGACTTCTTCGCCAGGATGTGTCAATGGTTTCGGTCCCATTTCTATTTATTCGGGTAATTATATTAACTTTTACTTCCCAGCTTTATGCCTATAATGGAAGCATGAGCATGTCAATTATACTCCTCGTAACAGAACAGAACTGATTGGTCTAGTCAAATAGTGTGGAACCAAGGTATAACTGGAACCGAGAAATAAAGGGGTGGGAGAAAACAAAGCTGTGTAAGTCTGTGTGTTTGTGTGTGCAGTAAAATTAAGAGTGACTTTGGAGAAGGGATAGTTGTTGTTTTGGTTTGTTTTGTTTTTGTTTTTTGTTGGGTTTTTTTTTCTTTTTTTTGGGGGGGGGGTTGAGAGATTATGAAAATATTCATGAATCTAGGTAGCCATGATTAATCGTATCTTAGAGGGTATGTAACATTGTTCTCTCCGACAACAGAAACACAAGAAGAAAAAAAAGGACAAGATCAAATAAACTCATAAACTGACACCCTTCGCTTTATAAATATTTTCTTAAATACGCTATCTGTAAATTAATTCTGGTTTGTTTGTTTGTTTTTCACCCTTCTCGTAGATCCATCTATTTTATTGGACCAGAGTTTGACTTCTTCTCCAGGATGTGTCAATGGTTTCGGTCCCGTTTCTATTTATTCGGGTAATAATATTAATTTTTACATCCTAATTTTATGCCTATAAGGGAAGTATGAACATGTTAATACTCCTCGTAAAAGAACAGAACTAATTGGTCTAGTCAACAAGTGTGGAACCAAGGTATAATAAGAACCGAGAAATAAAGGGGAAGGTGAAAAACAAAGCTGTGTAAGTGTGTCTGTGCAGTAAAATTAAGAGTGGCTTTGGAGAAGCGATAGTTGTTATTGGGTTTTTTTGTTTGTTTGTTTGTTTTGTTTGGTAAAATGGTTTAAAACCGATTCTTAAGTTATATAGAAAAATGTATACCGAGGCTTTGACACCTAATTTGGTATGATAACCTACGATAAATAATTATATGATTTAATTTCCATCAGTGAAGAAAAGCAAAACATTCCCCCAGAAATATTCATAGAACAGTAACACTATTTATCGTCCCGATGACTCATAGCTCTTTTTTGATTCTCTGCGTTAACTTTTATTAAACGTAATTGTATAAATTTGCATAGAGGTGTAATAATCTTTTATAGCTTTGATGTGAGTAGAAGAGTAGACTCTGATTATAATCGTCCTGTCAATGGGTTTCAAGGAATTTGGTGGCTCTATAATCGTTGCATTATTTGACTTATTGGTTTACAAAAGTCAAAGTCATTAACTTTTATTAAATGTAATTATATACGTTTGCATAAAGGTTTAATAATCTTTTATAGCTTTGGTGTGAGTAGAAAAGTAGACGTACTTCTGATTACAATCGTCCTAACCATGGGTTCAATGGAAATTGGTGACTCTATAATCGTTGCATTTCTTGACTTACGGGTTTACATAAGTCAAAGTCATTAACTTTTATTAAATGTCATTATATAAATTCGCATAAAGGTGTAATAATCTTCTACAGCTTTGGTGTGAGTAGAAGAGTAGACCTACTTCTGAATCTGGTTACAATCGTCCCAGCAATGGTTTCAAAGGAATTACGTGACTATATGATCGTTGCATTTTTTTACTTACGGGTTTACAAAAGTCAAAGTCCCAGCAATGGTTTCAAAGGAATTACGTGACTATATGATCGTTGCATTTTTTTACTTACGGGTTTACAAAAGTCAAAGTCATTAACTTTTATTAAATGTAGGCTAATTATATAAATTGGCATAAAGGTGTGATAATCTTCTATACCTTTGGTGTGGGTAGAAGAGTAGACCTACTTCTGAATCTGATTACAATCGTCCTAGCAGTGCGTTCAAAGGAATTACGTGACTATAATCGTTGCATTTCTTGACTTACGGGTTTATAAAAGTCAAAGTCATTAACTTTTATTAAATGTCATTATATAAATTCGCATAAAGGTGTAATAATGTTTTATAGCTTTGGTGTGAGCAGAAGAGTAGACCTACTTCTGAATCTGCTTACAATTGTCCCAGCAATGGTTTCAAAGGAATTTGGTGACTCTATAATCGTCGCATTTCTTGACTTACGGGTTTATAAAATCAAAGTCATTAACTGTAATTATGTAAATTTGCATAAAGGTGTAATAATCTTTTATAGAGTAGGTGTGAGTAGAAGAGTAGACCTACTTCTGATTACAATCATCCTAGCAACTCGTTCAAAGGAATTTGGTGACCAAATAATCGTCGCATTTCTTGACTTAATGTTTTACAAAAGTCAAAATCATTAACTTTTATTAAATGCAATTATATAAATTTGCATAGAGGTGTAATAATCTTTTATAGCTTCGGTGTGAGTAGAAGAGTAGGCCTACTTCTGAATCTGATTACAATCGTCCTAGCAACTCGTTCAAAGGAATTTGGTGACTCTATAATCGTTGCATTTCTTTACTTACGGGTTTACAAAAGTCAAAGTCATTAACTTTTATTAGATGTAATTATATAAATTTGCATAAAGGTGTAATAATCTTCTACAGCTTTGGTGTGAGTAGAAGAGTAGACCTACTTCTGAATCTGATTACAATCATCCTTGCAATGGGTTCAATGGAATTTGAGGACTCTATAATCGTCTCATTTCTTGACTTATTGGTTTACAAAAGTCAAAGTCATTAACTTTTATTACATGTAATTATATACATTTGCAAAAAGGTGTAATAATCTTTTATAACTACGGTGTAAGTAGAAGAGTAGACCTACTTTTTATTACAATCGTCCTTGCAATGGGTTCAATGGAATTTGAGGACTCTATAATTGTCTCATTTCTTTACTTAATGGTTTACAAAAGTCAAATAGAAGCTCTTAAGCGTCATACGAAGTATATGGGAGTCTTTAGCGGTATATTTACTCACACGCACTGAAGTTAAGAGAAAGGATCTTATTTAATACGTGAACCTGAAATTGCGCGTGCATAGTGGTTATATTCTCGTCAGTTGCATCTGTACCCAGTTGGCGTTGCTTTATTTAATATTCGTTTCCTTATAATGTTCAATTTGAAACAGAATGATAGTAGTGACAGTCCAAGTACCTTTTCTGGTATGACTTCGAACGTAGTGCAAGTAAATTAAATAACTCATAGACGTTGTAAAAGGATTCTAAACTACTTTAAATGATAGATCAGGGCTCCCTTGGTGCAGTTGTGGGGTTAATAGTTCTGAGTCAATCATTAAACGCATTTACTGATGGGGAGTCGTGTTAATCGTATGAATGGTGCTAATATTTATTCCGGTGACTCCATGTCGGTATAATATACCGACAAATCCCACAATGCACTAAGAGACACCTTGACAATGTATTTGAATTTGTCTGTTCAGTTTTCAAACCACGGTGATAATTAAGGTCCAATTAAGGAGAGTTCAGCAGCACTAACACTATAGAAGGAGTTGAAAGTCATAATTATTTGAAAACCATTCAACGTTCGCACTGGATTGTGGGATCGGTTTCTAAGGTTATTATGATAATGATTGCGGTGATTTTACAGCTTTGGGTGCTGAATTGCAAGCGAGTCATGATAAATATTATGTCGTATTACCAGAAATGTAATACCTGAACACTATTTAGACCACAGGGGAAAAACCGCACATGTCACATCTGGCAATTTTTTAGTTATTAGAATTTTAAACTTTGAAGAGTTGTCATCTATTAAAGGATAGGTTTTTTTATACTGCTAATTTTAGGTGACATGTCCGGTTTTTCCATACCACTCTTTACAGTTATGATAAAATTAAGCGCCCTTTATAATATAAGGGGCATAACTTAAAATATTCAAATTTGTGACATGTCCGGTTTTTCCCGTAGTTCTTCAGCAAAGAATATTTTTTTATTATTATTAATTTTCTGTTATTGGCTGCACATGTTTGTTATTTGTTCTAAAAACGTGGTAGGAAATCTAACAGGAAGCTTTACTTATCTCATTCTTAGTCGATGACTAGAAACTTCGAAGCGAAGGTTAGGAGAGGAAATTTCAAGTTTTAATAGTAGGGTTTTTAGAACAGTCTCCTCTTTCACCGAAAAATGCATCAGAAAAAGCACCACTTTCACTGGTTGCGAAATTCCAACACCTCACTGCGATATATATTACAAGCTCAAAAAGACAAGCGGGAATCCAGCAAGCGCTCTGTGTTATAGTACTCTGCTGCCCAAATTGACTATACACAACCACTAACTGCTGTACACATTGACTATAGCTACCAACAATGTTTCACTTCAGTTGACATGCAATCCAAGACACAATCTCTTCCAAACAGTTTTCTTGTTGTTTTTTTGTTGTTTTTTTTTCGCTTTATATGTCTGGTTGAAAATTTTCGAGCTGAGAATTGTAAAGTCCTATCTTGTAGAGAAAAGAAAAGGAGATAGAACTTTTAATTCTCAGGTCGCGAATGTTTCACGTCACCTGGCTCCGGCGATCGTTTCTTGGAGTGTCATTGTAGTTGAAGACAGACGTACTCAAATTCAACCGGCTACTTTATATTCGACGACGTCATTGGAACAATATTGCTGCTATTATGCTGACGTGCCGAAATACAACTTACAATAACTCTATCTCTAACTCCCATGGTATACATGGGGTCTATCTGCTATTTGAAATCTTTCGCATGTACGCAAAGTTATCGATTACAGTCCGACATTTTATTCTCTCAATTAATATATACTTCAAGTATATCTACCGGTTCAACCTCTCAAGTATTCTAGATAATTTGTTATTTCCAATCTTTAATTTTCAGTTCATCTTGGGACACGTCGACTTTTAGCATTCTTTCCTTTGCTGAATCTAGAAATGTGGGCATTCGTAACGATCAAATAGACGCAGACTAGCTGTAGTTGATTAGTTGAGTTGGTTTAACGTCCAACGTCAGCAATATATCGGTTATACTGTGGACTTAAAACTGAAGTTTGGCAATTGTATGTGCTGCCACATACGAGACAGGATGTGGATACCATGACTCATGTCTTAACAGCCCACATTAAACTGACACCGACCCTACCAGTATGTTGCGAAATCCCTAAGGCTCAACCACGGACTTCCAATGTTCTGCCCCAGGGTTACCCCCCCCCCCCCGCCACTCCCCCAAGGCCCCAACCCTGGCCCTCCGATGTTCTGCCCCGGGGTTACCCCCCCCCCCTCTCCCCCAAGGCGCAGATATGTAACTGGATAACTAGCCTACTTGGAAACATGGAAATATACTATTTGTATATCTATGCATACAACTAATAATTTAGCAACATAAAAACGATACGCCTTCGGCTTAATCAGTACGAGTTGTGGGCTTATCAAAAACAACGTGCAAACATGTCACATATAGTAAGTAGCGTAGGTCCAAAAACATACAGATTTATAAATAATTATTATGTAAATACCGAGAGAGAGAGAGAGAGAGAGAGAGAGAGAGAGAGAGAGAGAGAGAGAGAGAGAGAGAGAGGGGGGAGAGGGGGGAGAGAGAGAGAGAGAGAGAGAGAGAGAGAGAGAGAGAGAGAGAGAGAGAGAGAGAGAGAGAGAGAGAAGGGGAGAGACATCAGGCAAACAGAGAGGCAGACATAGAGGGCTGGGGGCCATAGATATGAGTATCTGCCCTGCATAGAAAAAAACGGGATGGACAACAAGGTGGGATTTATCGTGGTTAAAAGAGAAAACGTGCGTGTGTGGATGGGTGGGTGAGGGGTTTTTTTTTTTCTTTTTTTTTAAAACACGCATTGAATGTGAATAAGCATCCGTAATTAAGAGACAGCAGACATAGACATTTATTTGGCAATTGTTATAAAATATGATGGTCTATATAATCTAAATACAATTGAGTATGCTAGTCTTTGTAGGTAACAAAACTTAATATAGATACGTATTAAATAAAAATTATTAATAGTGCGGGCCAAACGAATAAATGTTCCTTTGTTAGTCAGGATGCAAGAGCTTACTACACTGCTGGATTGTACAATGTATAGAGAGTGCTTTCTTTCATGCGTCTTTCTTGATTGCTTAAGAATGTTTACCAACCAATGATTAAGTATAATTGTGTTGTGGTTCCTCCTATACAAATCGATGTCTTGTGTCGAGCTCTGTTTACACAGTGTACGGGTTCTACGTTCTATGGGTTCTCCTAAAGATGGAGGCATGGAATGTATGCCTAAACAATAACAACAACCGTTAGTCTACTACCTTAGAAACTTGGAATGTGGGAAAATAGTAGATCTAGAAATGTCCTGTTACATGAATCATAAAACTTATGATCCCCCTGGGGAAACTTAGAGACGTACAATGAAACGTAAACCTGCCTCGTTTTCTCTCCTCTCATTCTATGCATGATAAAGAAAAGAGAAGACTTTGGACTAATACTAACGCACGAGATTAAAAGCCTGGATTACATAAGTAAAATCCTCATTTCCTTTTCAAAACTGAGACTCAGGAAAATCCAAGGGGTATAGAAGCCAATCTTATCTTCAAAGATGATCTAGGTTTTGATCTATTTTGAAGTGATTCTGTGATGAAACTGCTATTTACAAAATCAAATTTATCTTATTTGGCTCTGTTTTATCGTAATTTGTTTCAATGTAGTAGTGTCTTATTTAGCTCTGATTCAAGTGACAGCTCTGGGGCGCACCGACCCCAGAACATGGCTCAAAGTGACAGAGTTGACTTGAAAACATGCAAAAGACTTCCAGAGCATCTATCTATCCAGGCAGCTCACATATATGAAATCCACAATGTCCCCATGAGGGTGCTGATTCGTCCTTTTCCAAGTGTCCTGGATGAAAAGAAAGTGAAGTCTCTAATGGAAACCATTGAGGTATGTATGTACACTGCAGTGTTAGAGGTGATTAGCTATATTTTTGTTTAAGTAAAGCTTCACTTCACATGTACTGCACCATGAAAGTTTACAACTAGTGCTATTTTCCTAGTTGCTCTTTAGAAGGTTTTTCTAATATTCATTTTCAGGGTCCAAGCAATTTGACTTTTCACTTACTGATTTATGGCCAAGGTATGTCCCAGTTGTTTCTATGTGATATTTCGACACTTTTGCGATATTGATATGAGATCTCTCCATTTCTCTTTTTTTTTCAAAAGAAAAATTGCTTTTTTCACTATGAATAATTGACTTTTTTTTCTATCCTCACAGTGAATAATTGACTTTTTTTTCTATCTTTCCTCACAGGATCCAAAAACTGTAGATCTTGTTCCTCCCATAGACATCCTGTGGATCATTGGTCGAAAAGGGGGAGACTACTACTATTCGTTTGGAGGCTGCCATCGTTACGAAGCGTACAAAAGGCTTGAGAGAGAGTTCATACCTTGCAAGATTTTCAAGTCAACGATCAATGATTTGCAGTCATATCTCGGAGGTTCCACGCCAGATCTAGTTTAGTTTGGTCTTGAATTTTTTTGAAAAAAGATTTTGTTCTCTTAGCTCAACATCTAGGTCCTCAAGAAGATAGTTCTTGTATAAATCATGTGATATTTATATCCAGGAAAAATAAATATATTATATATTCTTTCTTTGGTAAAATAAGTTAATATTCTATAGTCAAAACTAAAGCAAAACTGATATTTCAGATGTTGAGGTTAAACTTCAGATCTGTTTTAATTTGTTATTTGTTGAATAAAGTTTGCATTTTTTATGTGGAATTCCATATGTGTGGCAATCTAAAAAAAATGAAACGGTTTGTAGTCCACATTAAGCCATAAAACCGGTACTATTTCATGGAACAAAAAAGTTTGTGCTGGATTGGTGAAACCATTGCAATAATGACATTTCAGAGGTATTTTTTATCGACATAATAAGTTAATTGAAAAAGTCTTGTATAATCTGTTAATTTCAACTTTTTAGACAAACAATCTCATAGCACTTCACCCTAATGTTGTCAGTGAAGTAAACAGATAGAGAAAGAACATTTATCTATGGAAAATATTTTTTCCTCATTGTATTGTCTTTTCTATTACCTATTCTAATTGGTTACGGGTAATTATTATTATTTATTCAAGTCTTTCACTTCAGCAACTTGTGTATTGACTCTTCTGTTATACTGGACATACATTCCTTTTGTTCTCAATATCTTGAATTCTATATTTTTTTAGTTTTCAGACACCCTTGTATTATTCAGTAGTAGAGTGTATCATATCGGCAAAATAGATGGACCTACAAACAGACAAATAGACTGACTTGTTGATTCAAACAGATATAGGCCTTGATACAAGAAATATGGATGCTGACGTTATAAATATAGTGAGAGTGAATAAGACCTGGAGAAATGTTGATGCCAATATCTTATTAAAAACTATTTTATAAGATCGACAGAAACAAAGAATATGTACACACTGTATTAAGGTTTTTAACTTTTCTTCCACCTAAGCTTCTTATCCCAAAGACTGTTAATTTGCTTCATGTATTCCATTCTTGTCTACCCTGCCATAAAATTTTGTGTGCCATTTCTCTTTGATAGTGCAAGGGTTTTTGTTTGCTTGTAGCATAGATTTTTATCATAAATTATGGCTTCACATCTCTTTTCACACAGAATTTCTATAAAACTTCTTCGTTAGAACTTCAGACAAATTACATTTTTCTATTTTTCTGTATATAGATAAAGATAACTATCACTAATTTAAAATTGAGAACTTTACTTTCCTTTTTCGATCCAGAGGAGAATTGATCCTGCGCCCTTCGACTTGATAACATGATGAAGAATGTATATGTCCTTTCTAGTTGCTCTTTTCTTCAGTATAATGTATAGTGTTTTAGGTAGTAATCTGCAGTTGTTAGAAGTAGGTTTTAACCTATAAATTTATGTGTTGGCACCAAATCGCTTTGCTATTCCAAGAGAACATGACTTATGCAAACAGAACACTACGCATCTCAAAATCTAATGTATTTAAAATGTTTTTGTTTGTTTGATGAACTTTAAGCCGAATAAATACATAGCTGGAAAATTCATCGTGTTATGACATGTTATGTTGTCTCTAAGTACTTCTTTGGAAATCTCATGTCAAAAACATTTTGGGACATTTTGGCAGCTCTTCTTAAGTTAGAAACAAAGGCTGTTTCTTGAAGTTTCTGGTTCTGTTTTTTTAATTCAATACTGAAGCAAAATTATTTTATATTTGCATATGTTATGTATGCAATAAAACTATTAAAATTAAATTGTTTTCTCTCATTTTCATCCCCTAAATCTTATGTGATTAACTGTTTTTGATGCTGCTTGGTGCTAGATTTTCATGTTTGAAAACTGCCATCGGTTCTTTTTTAGTTTTACAAGTTTTTGGTTGTTGTTTTTTCATATTTATAAACACTATGGTTATACACGAAAATAATGAGAGCACAAGAAGATATCCATAATCTATTTGTCATACAGAGGGCTAAAAATAGCCAATGTAATCATTTTTAATATGCCAGTATAATTGTGCCTTTTGAGTTTTATTTTTGTAAATTTTTTTGGGGTGGGGGAGGGGGGGGGTTCTTTTGTTTGAAAGTATACCATAAATATAAACTTTAGTTTAACATTGGTTTGTTGAGCATCAGCAGCTTCTCTAAAAGAACCGATTCTCTTGAAGTGATTAAAAAAAAAGAAGAAAAACAAGAAACTGAAAAAGATGGACTTAAAAAGGGTACCTTGTGTATACTCCAATTTTAGTACATGTAGTAACTAGTAATGGAATAGATATCACCAAAATTAGACTATGAGACCATCTGCCCAAGTGATGGTCAGACAACATCTGAGACATCCGTGGTGTTCCTCTCCTATTAGACCTAACAGTGGAGAATAGAGAGGGGGGTGCGGTGGCTCTGGGGTAGAACATCGACTTCCGACGCAAAATGTTCGTGGTTCGAATCCTGGCAATTTCGCTCCCTACTGGTTGGTTTGGTGTCAGTTTAATGTGACCGGCTGAGATAGGAGTCATGGTATCCCCGCCCTGTCTCGTGTATGGCAGCACATAAAATTGTCAGACGTCAGTCTTGGGGCCCGTCAACAATGTAGCCTAATAGTATTGATGTTGGACGTTAAATCAACTAATCTACTACTACTACTACTACTACTACTACTACTACTACTACTACTACTACTACTACTACTATATGTACCACTACTACTACGGAGAAGAGAGCAAGTGACAAGGCCTTGTGGAGTCTGAACAGAAAGGGATCATGAAGTCAAGTCAAGGATTAGTTTCTTTCATTTGCATTAATATGGGTCCTATTCATCTGTATAATTTTTTTTTAAATCATCTCAACAAACCAATAAATTTAAGTGAGGATTTCAATGCCACACCCAAGTCACATCTGACAAGATATGAGAAATCAGGGAAAAAAACTGTAGTCTTAGGTATGCAATCACCCTTATCAAGTCGGTCTTTAAATGAAGATTACCTGAAGAATAGAGCATCAAAGCGTCATTATACTAGTATTGGAAGAATGACATCTCTTTCAATAATGTCTCTATGGTATTAGTTCAGAATTTGTCCAAATGGGACTGAGATACAATGTTGAATGATCCCTTCAATTGTAGGTTATTTGCCCAACCTTCAATTGTTTGTATCTTCATTTGAAACCAACCATTTATCTAATCTTGTCTCAAATGTTTTTAAATTTTCTGGTCTACATTTTGAATGCAGGATAGTAGAATATAAAATAAACCATAAGAAAACGCTATGAGTGTTTTTTTTTCTATAAATCACTTTATTGCAAGAATTTGGAAGTACATGTATACATTTGGGTGTTTCTATGATTTAACAAGGTACTCAAGTGTTTTAAATTTTGGTGAACAACTTACGTACATTCTATGGGGTACATGTATGATAACCTGACATGCTTGAAAGCATAGTAACTTCAAAGAGACAAATTTGATTTAGTTCCCATTGCTTACACTGTAACAGCCGCAAATACTTTTTTTCTTCTAGCGATGACTATGGAAAAAGAGACGTGGAGAGAAGAGATAGACAGACAGAGAGACTTAGAGGGAGACAGAAAAAGATGGAGGTTAGAGAGATAAAATTGACACACAGAGAGAAATCGGCATAAGATCATTTTGAGGGTACATGTGTATATGAAAAGAGAGAAAGAGGCGGACACAAAATCAAAAAGTTATAGAGAGAGTGCAAGAAGAGGTTAAATATCCTAAAGAGGGAAAAATGGAGAAAAGAGAATGGGAAATGCTATAGAGGTTGTGAACATCAAGTAGAATTTTTATATGCATCGCATTAAGGAAGAAAACCATCCACACATTTCAAGGGCATGATTCTTCTTTTTAAACTAAGTCACTACCGGTAATATAATTATTCTAATTTCTAAAACATTTCAGTTCACAATTTTAATCTAAGTAGGCCCATTTGATCAAATGATGAAGTTAGACATTACACAGGCTAATCAAAAGTTTAGTACAGACATGTCATGTTTGTATCCATTTTAAGGAGCATGCGGCTTTCAAAACTTTTGAGAACGGGTATCATCGTACATGCAGTTATGTAAAAGAAAAAGATTTTTAAATATCTGAATACATGAAAAAATAAAAAAATTAAAATTGTAGAAGACTCCATATTTAAAAAACACGAAGTTTTACCTTTAATAAAATTATATCGAAATTCAACTTTCAGTTTAATATTAGTACTAGGGCGTTCTGCTTCAGAGGGCAGGAATAGCACCAAGGACCTTCTTAACTTTTTTTTACCAGACCGTACACTTCTATGCTCTTGTGCTAGCACATCTTTGCACTAAACTGCACACCTTCCATTATATCAAGGTTTTTGGCTTTTATAAATTCTTTTTAAAAAATCCAAAAAATAGTGTGCACAGAAGGAATAGGCTGTGAATAATTTAATGTGAAAAGGTTGAAACTGCATCCATCCAACTGCTTTAAGTAAAACTAAGTGATTATTTGGGTGTGGAGTTTTACTACAAAATGGTTATCACTTTGTTTAGTGTGCTTTGTTAAAAAATATAGACTGAAAATAATTTTTTTTTTAATAATTGTCTCCTGCTCACTTTTGTCTCTAAAAACACGTGGATGGACTCATTTGAGATATGGTTACCTATAGACCTTCCAAACAATGATACTTTTGATATCTAATCTTATATAAGTTAAAAGACCTGCTGCTTGAAAAAAAATAATAGGCAAGTCTGCATACTAAAAATGATTGCAATCTGAAGTATGTTTGCATACTGTGTACATTAATTTGTGCAAAAGGGGGTAAAAATAATGCTTTAATTTGTATGTAAAGTTACAATGCTTCAAAAATATTTACATTAAAATGGTTTAAAGTTCAAGTCTAGCATATATGCACGATAGTTGTACTGTAGACTTTAAAAAAACGTAATATTGTGCGAATACATTTTGAAGTAAATAAATGACTGTATAATCCATTATTGAAATAAAATCAAGATGAAATAATGCATCATATGCGTTACAGTTTATATCACAGATATTCAAATTAAAGGACAAACAACAATTCAAAGATTTGCATCACTTGCCTAAATCTCGCATGAATAGAGTGTGGTGTCTTCTAACTCACAGGATCAAGTTAAGGGAACGACAAAAATTTTTACATTTAATAACAATAACAAGAGAAATAATAATAAACGTAAAAATAATGATAATGATAACAATAATAATAATAATAATAATAATAATAATAATAATAATCAACTGCATTTTTACAGTATACTTCCATGATAAAGTAGGCTTTATGTGCTTTACAATATCTCATATATGTAATTATCAGTAATGCCAAAAATGATTTTTTTAAATGCTTATATATATGTATGTACGCCTTTGCCCATTTGCCAGCACAAAGCAGTGAGTGCACAGTACATAGTACTGCAAACTAGATCCAGAACAAACTGCACAGTACAGACATCTAAATGAGGCGAATAAAGGTGACTGAAACATAAGTGCAAACCTTGGATGCAACCCAACACCCTTTTTTTTTTTACATTCTTGGAGGATTAGGTCAAATGGGATGCAGGTGGAAAAAGATAGTCCTTTGTTATTCCAAAAGGAAAATTTGTCTTTGTTGTAGCCTACATACATTTGATTCAATTTAACAATACACACTATATAAATAGTGTAACATTGTAGCAATTTTATACTGTCAGATATACAGTATAGAAGAAATGGTTTTCTAGTAAATGAATTAAAATCACAATACTAGAAAAAAAAGAGGAAAGACTAAATGAGAGAAAAAAATGTGGGGAAGGCTGTATGGATCATAAATTGTATTGCTTGCATGAGTTGTAAGGAGTCACTTTTGGCTACGGATGTGAATTAAATAATGCTGGTTTCCATCTTACTGAGAGAAATTAGACATAGACATACCTATATAATATTGCAATGCAGAAACATTATTTTACTGTCAGTCCATATTTTTTTCTCGAACAATGTTCATTATTTTAGGTAAATAAAAAAAAGCAAAACAAAATTGAAAAAAAACAAGGGAAGAAGAATCCACAGTATCTAGGGCATACATTTTCTTGTCTCACTGAGGAACCACTGTCCTATGTGTAGAGCGTGTGATGCCTCCCCACCCTCCCGGCCAGCACTGCGGACGTGGCCTCCCACCGAGACATTCCGGCCGGAGCTGTGGTGGCGGGGGGCAGGTTGTGGGGAGGGAGGGGGTAGAACGCCTGGACGCTGGCCTGCCTCGCCCTCTGGTGGGCAACCCTAGACCTGGCGTCCTGGAGACGGTCGTTGGCTTCGCTCAGCATCTTTGTGTCGAGGGCTGCCCGAGCCATGGCCGTCTCGGTCTGTCTCATGAGGCGCCGGTGTTCCAGGTAACTGCGGACCATGTCTTGTTGGTCGACCTCGCCGAGCTGGGGTAGAGATTGGATACGGAACTTGATTTCAAAGTAAAATATATATGGTTCATTGATGTGGTGTAAACGCAAGAGGCTTAAGTTGATTTCAAAGTAAAGTCTGTATGGTTTATTGGTATGACCAATTGGGGGAGGGATTGGATACAGAACTTGATTTCAAAGTAAAACATAATTATATGGTTCATTCATAATTATGGTGTAAGTGCAAGAGGCATAACTTGATTTCAGAGTAAAGTCTATATGGGTTATTGGTATCACGAACTGAGGGAGGCATTGATATGGTGTCATTGCAGTAGACGTAACTTGCTTACAAAGTCAAAATTATGTCATCACAATGTTACAATATTGGCATGAGTGAGGCTTATGCCAAAATTTTATTGTAATAGTGAAAATGAGGTTTTTGCATTAACTTATTAGAAACTTGTGTCCAATTTGAAGCAGAAATAAAGTTTTTGTTGATTTTCTCAAAAGCAGCAACAATGAACTATGCCAGAATCCTAGCACAATGATTCAGATGTTCGTGGATTGATTTTACAGGGGCAAAACTTGATTTCAAAGTAAAATATGTAGCAGAATGCTTTTCGAGAGACATAACTTGATTTCAAAGTAATTTATATGGTTCATTTAATGCTTATTTGTTGTGGTCATACTCAATGATTTTATTAATCAGGAAATCACTTCTTTCAAGGCACTAGTCCCTACATTCATAATTTCAACCCAATAATTGAAAAAGTCTTCAATTGGTATATACCCCCGCAAAATACCACAACCTTTTCTGTCCCATTATATCCCACTTGAGTTTGGGGATAGACAACTCAAGACACATTGATATACTTTTGTGCTAGCACCTCTTTGTATTGATCAGCAAACCTTCCATTTTAAAATATTTTAAAATAATTTAAAAAATCAAAGCTTTTACTTTTTAAGAACCTTTTTTTATAATTCTGTAAAATAGTGCACATACAAAGAAAAGGCCTAAATTCATGCAATGTAAAAAGGTCCCATTACAGCACACTTTGTTAGACATTTCATTGATGGACTCACCTTAGCCTCAGAGACTAGCTTGCGTCGACTGCTCTTGCCGTCCTCGTGCTTCGACTGTCTGTCGTGACGCAAAAGCGCGTTTGACACTGAGGTGTGCTGGCAGTTAAACTCCAGCATAAATGAATGTTCGTTACGCACAGACTTGTTCACGTCTGAACTTCTCACCTGGAACAAAGAAGCAGATTATTCAGTTCATTTCAGTTCAAGCCTTAGACCAGGTAATCCTTGGGTATACATCATTGACCCATTATTGTATTGTAGATTGTAGTGTGAAGAAAAAAATGCTGGATCAAACTGTCAAGAACTTTTTTATTTCTCTGTGTGTCAGTCTGTCCCCTTTCTCTTTCTCTCTTTCACCCTCTGTCTCATTCTGCCTCTTGCTCTCTCTGTCTCTCCCTTATTCTCTGTCTGTCTGTCTGTCTCTCTCTCTCTCTCTCTCTCTCTCTCTCTCTCTCTCTCTCTCTCTCTCTCTCTCTCTCTCATCCCTCTCCTCTTTCCCTCCTTCCTTCCTTTCTCCTCCTGCCTCCATCCCTCCATCCTTACTTTATGTTCTTGCTGCTTATCTAAGAAGTTGAGGCGCTGCAGTTCTCGTTTCTCAAGTCGATCAATGATTCTCGCACGATCCATATCTCTGGCCCGAAGCACCTGAGCTCGTCTTTCATCATGATACAGACTGAAATAAAATCAACAGAAACATTAAATGATCAGCTCACAAAATTATATAACTTTAGGATTTAAATTGCATAATTGAATATTCCTTTAGATAAGGTCTATAGGAATTCTGAAATGGGATCCCTCACAATTTTTTTTTTACTTTTCATTCACGACATACAAATTTTAGATACAAGTTATATATTTTATTTGTTGTTTGTTTTACTCCTATCTTTGTTTTTTATATTTTATAACAAAAGATTATAAGTATTTTTGTGTTAAAACTTTTCTTTTAAGGTTAGATTTTAATGCATTGCTATGAGAAATAAGAAATTGGAATGGAGCTCTTTTGATAATTGCCATTCTCCGTGCTTGCACTAAGGATTTTAAAAATTATTCCTCTTTACCTTGCTCCAACATCTATGTAAATCACTTCCTCCTATCTTACCCTCCAATTTGGCCTCCAATAAGATGGTGATTTTCCATGATAATTAAACAAAGTTACTAATGAGCATACTGTATTGCAAAAACCGACTATGATTTAAAGTTCACCTGATGCGATCCTTAGCGCGCTGCCTCTCCTCTCTCATGCCGAGAATATTTTCCATTTTGGCAGCCATCTTTTCTGCTTTCTCTCGATCCTGAGCAGGGATAAGAATTTTGTAAAAGTAGTATTAGTTACTAGTTAATCCTCTTTATATTAAAATTACTAGGGGTAGTATAACAAAGATATTCTGAGCTCAAAGTCTATGGGTACTTTTAAATACCCAGGTTTTGCAGTTTAAGCTTATACTTACTGCCTCTGGCTGATTGCCTTGTTGCTGTGTCTGTTATTTATATGAAACATAAATTTAAAACATTCAAGTAGCAGACCATTCGCAAAAACTAAAATTTTGGTCAAATTCAACTAACAATAATTATTAAAAGAAATTAGTTACCAAAGAGTATAAATAGCATCCATTTTGAGAGTTGTTTATGTTGAAGAACGTGTAAACAATCACATCACCATTATGATTGGGACGTATACATTGCCTTGAGATTTAAACATTAAACGTAGATCTAGTGCATCAAGCATAATCTGAGCTTTACCTTGTATGCTTTATGGACAGCCATGAGGCAGGACAACCCCATGGTGCCGTGAGTGCGGTGGAAAATTCTTTGCTCTGTTGTCGTAAAGTTGTAAGGTGTCACTTTTGGCTGTGAATATGAAATAAGTAATCTTAATTTTCATCCTACTGAGAAAAGTTACACATACCTGTGGAATATTACAAAGTAAAATAGTAAATTTTCTCTGTAATCACTCTTTAACAATTTTCATTATTTTAGCTAAAAAAAATTGGTAAGAGTAGATCATTTTGAAAATATTCATTAATTTAGCATAATCACCTAAATAAAAACAACTGTAGGTAACTTTTTAAAAAATGAAATTCATCCTGCTCAATACTTAAATTGTAGTGACAAAAAACACTTTCCCAAAAAAATGTATCACCTTTAAAAATATAAATGTTCAATATTGCTTCACCTTTTTACCTCTAATAATATTTATATTTGTACTTAAATAACAGCAACAAAAAACACATTTCCAAATAATATTTATCATAAAGGGCCATATCTAAAAAAAAAACATTACATCCAAACATTTTCCTCTGTATCAATGTTCATTTCTTTAGCGAAATAATAAACATGCATAAAATAAATGTAATACTCGTGAGAACAATAATTGTTTTTTTTTATCTTTGCAATATCCAGATATTATTTTTCTGTTTTTATTCTTTTTCTCTGAAAATATTTATTAGTAGCGACAAAAAAAAGCAGCATTCAATTACTGAAAATAATTTTTTTTAAATGTCACAGTGAAAAAATAGCCGAAATTAGGGCATATAACTTGACAATCTCCAATCTTTCACTAACAATATTTAAAATTTAAGCAAAGTAACAGCGACAGAGTATAACTTTTTAAAAAGTTTGAAGAAAAACCAAAGAAAAACAAAACCATACTGGTATTCTCTCAGATTCTCGTTTGATCCGTTCAGCTTCTGCTTCCCTGACCATTTGTCCGGCTTCACGTCTGCCAAGGATCATCTCAGTTGTGGCGTCTGCTACCAAGAGCTGAGGCTTGCGACCTTTAAAAGAATATCAGGTGGGTCTCTTTATAGCGTAACATATTGTACACTGTAGTTAAGGAAGAGCGTCGGGAATGGGAAGTTATTAGTAACATATCAGATGATTTAAACAGAGTAACCCTCACCAAGATAGAGACTGAGAGTTTAATTTACCAGCAAAATCAGAATTCATACCTGACTTATAAATTCAATAATAATTCTCATCTTAGATTGATACTTGCAAAAGACAAAACAAAAGTTTAATTTTAAGTTCTCTCAAACCTTTCCTTTTCACCACAACTTCACAACATACAGAAAATAATAGTTACATTAAATGGTTGGTTTCAGTTACAATTGAAATTCAGAAAAAGTACTTAAAATGTTTCTTTTCTGTATAAAACAAAACCAGAGTTTCAAAAATGTAAAGATTCCATTCACACATTCAAGTAAGAGCCTATTTGTAAGTCTGTGATAAAATGGAACTAATAATACCAAAATAAAACGGTTTGATGAGAATTATAATACGCCTATAGAATGATTATTACTTTCGGTAAAGAGGATGAAAGGAATTACATCACAACTATAATTGCAAGTGGTGATTATGCATCACACCTATATGTATGTGTGATTGGTTTAAAAAGGCAAATCTTACAATTTTTACAAAAATGTAATATCTTTGTCAAAGATTTGAGATAATAAAAAATTGAATGAAAACTATGAGTCATTTGATATTAAATGTTATGTGCTCTTCTGCACATACTTATTATGGTGAATGCGTTAAATTAATTTAAACTAGCAAAAAAAGAAATGCTGAGAGCAGAGAATAATTTAACACCTCCTGGTACCTTATAGAGGAACCTATATGGGGATGGGTCTCGAAACCTAAAAGCTTAAAAACATTTTTTACAAGGCACCACACAGAGACTTTTGCCTGTGCCTGTCACATTATACTGCCACTGAAACGTACAGGAACCTGAAAGAATATCAAACCCAATCCTCATGCTCTCCCTCCCGAAAAAAAAATTCAGACCATCTTGAAATTTTCATTTATTTTGTGAAGCAGCCAGGATGAATCAAGCACAAGCCTGAATTTGGACTTTTTTTAAGCATGCATCAACCTAAAAAGCTTATAAAATAACAACTCCATCAATTCTAGAACCAGATATAATTCTTTTTTTTTAAATAAAAATATCAATATATAAAATTATATTTTTCCTATGTTTTGAGAGCTGTAGCTCAAAACATATTATTAGCGTCTTGTGCCTGATTCAACTTGGTTGTCATTATACATATAGGTTTTGTATTGAACCTTTGAGGCGAAATTCAGTCATTGGGATCTCGTCCTCATCATCCTCATCATCTTCAGCATCATCGGTGGCTACAGGTGGCACAACACGTCCAAAAAACTGCTTGATGTCTTTGATCCTTTGTGGTTTTACTTTCTGAGGAATATGAGAAGCGAATCGGAAACAATTTATTGAAACATGGCACAATATGTAAAAAAAAAAAATGCTTGATGTTTTACTTTCAGAGAAATGTGAAAAGCCATTCAAAGACAAGAGTTATTATTTACACCTTTAAAACTATTAAATGCGTAGAAATCATATACAATTATATGAGTTGCGGTCCTGACTAGACTACCTTCTAAAAGGGACACTTCAACTTCATTACCAGAAATGCAAAGCTTACTTATGAGATGGTGCAATTATTTTCAGCTATCCAGTTTCTCTATAGAGAGAGGGAGAGAGAGAGAGAGAGATAGAGCAGAGCTCTCTTTGGGAGGTTCTCTATAGATAGAGGAAGAGAAAAGGGCTCTCTCTCTCTCTCTCTCTCTCTCTCTCTCTCTCTCTCTCTCTCTCTCTCTCTCCGTGTTTAACATCTCCTAGGTTCCCCTGGGGAATTCTATACAGCAACAGGTGGCATTGACAGAAAATAAAAACTTAGAATGAAGGCAAGACATGGTAGATCCTATGCTAGTCTATTATACTTCTACGAGGATGCTCCTCTAATGTAGGGGTTCCTAATTTTGGAGGTTCTAAAGTTGAAAGAAAGGATAGAGGGAGACAGATTAGACCTTCCTCTTTACACCTTCCCTTCTACGTTAGGGGGTGGGTAAGATTAGGTTTATACATTTACTTTTCTTTTTTAAATTTAAAACTATTAAATGCGTAGAAATCATAAATTAGAAATCACAATTATATGAGTTGCAGTCCTTCTAAAAGGGACACTTATATGAGTTGCAGTCCTTCTAAAAGGGACACTTATATGAGTTGCGGTCCTTCTAAAAGGGACACTTCAACTTCATTACCAGAAATGCAAAGCTTACTTATGAGATGGTGCAATTATTTTCAGCTATCCAGTTTCTCTATAGAGAGAGGGAGAGAGATCCCCGTGTTTAATATCTCCTTGGTTCCCCTGGGCTTTAAACTGGGGGTACTACCCTAATGGCATCCTAATTAAGTGTTGTTCCACTATTCCCACCATTACCATGACTACTGTAGAGCTCTCTCTCCTACGACCACCACCTCATTGATAATGCTACTAATACTATTACCACCACCACTATTAACGTTATTAACATCATCATCATATTACTTCCATCACAATCATCATCATCCTCGTTTTTATTCTTATTGCTATTATTACCATTGTTACTAATAACATTACCATCACCATCAATGTTATCATCATTATTATTATAAAATGACACTAAAGAGTGATACTAATCTTACAATTAATATTCCTGCCATTGCTATTCATTCATATGTTGCTAATTTTTTTTATTATTCTATCCTTTTTTAGTATTAAGTTATTATATTTTTTTCATATAAATTGTTTTGCTACATGTCTTTTGTGGCCTTTGATGTAAACTGCAGAAAGCATTTCAAAGTTGCACAACTGCATACTTGTCATAAAGGTGCTATACATGTTTTAACCAATGTAAATTATATAAATGAAAACTAGAGGACTGCCTTGAAACCAAAGCATTTTTAACATGAACTAAATAATATTGGTTAATAGTTTAAGCAAATGGTTATAATTGTTCACTAATTTTTTACTTTTTTTTATTTTTTTACCTCTTCCTTTTTCTCTTCTCCTCTGTCCTTCCCTTTTCCTTTTAACTTCCTAGATTTCTTGGCTGCTATCCCTGAGCGTTCTGTTTCAGCCATCGCGGTTTCCATGGCTACAGAGGCAGCCTGCAGACCAGAAAGTGTCCCTGAGTCTAACTTCTGGACATTGACATGCAAACGCACTGGGGCTTCTTGGCCCACCGATTGGGCCTGACTCAAATCTTCTAGTCTGCCATCAACGATGGATGAGCCGTAGTCTTTCTCCTGTCTGGCGGAAGACCGAGGAGCCCTTATTCCCTGGGAATAGAAATGAAGGTCAATTGATTCAGCGCAAGTTTTTCTTAATATGTTTCTGTAAAATTTGTTGTTGTTGAAAATAATCACGAAATGATTCTGATTTTTTGGAAGACCGCTTTATAGAAGTATTTAGACTTTGTATTGAAAACTTTGTATCGAACTGAAGTTAATCAGAAGTTGAGAATAGGTACGGCTGTTTTTTTTTAGTTGAAAGGAGATGACAACAAGCTTAGGAGTATTGAAACATTATAAATAAATAGTGAACAAAAAATATATAGGTTTATTCCCTATATTACCCTTACAGTTGACAAATAATATTATTTAAACAGACCATTTAAATTTAGTTTTCCATCATTAAATTTAATAGGTAAAGTACCAATTTTTTAGATAAAGCTTTGAATTTAGTTAATGGTTAACTCCTTGGCCTCAAACTATTTTATTATGTGGTGCCACTACTGTGTCACAGAACCTAGTGGAAAATTGCTGTAAACTCTATTTCTTGTATCCCCCCACCCCCCCCCCCTCTGAATTTTAAGGAACCCTATTATTTATAATGTGTCAGTAAGTTTGTCGAAAACATCCCTTGGTTATATATTTTTATGTAAATCATTTGGAAAATAAAAAATGTAGTTAATGATTAACTCCTTGGTCTAAAATTTTTTTGCTATGTGATGCCACCACTACTGTGTTACAGAATCTTCCAAAATTATGGTCCAAGGGGGTAATAAAAAGCTGTTCTACATGCTAAGAGTTGTGTCCCTTGCAATAGTGCCATCTTTCATGACAAAAAAATTTGAAAAAAACTAGTTGACACCAGTGGAAAATTGCTGTAAACTCTATTTCTTGAATACCAATGAGTTAACCATGATGGCGTCCCCCTCACACTTATCACACTATGTAATATTTACCTCAGACGGCCATTGGATGGAATCTGGTCGTTTAAACCGGAGGTAAGTGTCATAGTCCATGCCCTCGTGATGCAGGGATCCTGCGGCAAGTTCAGAAGCGCCCTCTGCTCCGTTTGACCTCAGAACAATCGGTGTAACCAACGACGGTATCGGAACAGAGTCTCTTGTATGCTGAAGAATACCCATTCTAAAGAGTGGGAGACAGAAATGAAGTATAAAACAGATGTGAAGAAAATGATACCATGATAAATTAGCTGATTTTTAGCTTATTATTTGTTAACGCTTTGTGTAAACTGAAAATCAAAAGTTGTTTTCCACATGACTCAGTGGAGAGCTTTTTAATCACAATCAAATGTGAATCAGACGCAAGTGGCTGATATAAGTTTAGAACTAGAGCCCTCTAAACACAGAAAAACTACTGTAATTTAACTTTTTTAAATTCTTAAATAAAAAGAAATATCTAGAAACAATCAATTTTAATATTTTTAACCTCTTAAAGTGCCTTTGATGCTTCTTAACATGCTATAAAGAATCAAACGGTTCAAAATTCTGATTTGTGCCTGATTTACCCTCGTTGTTTCACAAGAATAATGTAAAGCAATCTCACATAATGACTGTTGTTCAGACATAGCTACAAGAAATACACTTATTAAGAAATGTTATTAAAGCGGGAATAATATTTAAACTGAACTGGTGAAATAACTACAAATTTTTTGCTATGATTGCGTGCCATTATGTCAGTGCTGCAGTTTTCTTTGAGCAATTCTGAACCACAACCAGACTCATTTTGTAAGCTTGCTAAACAAATACTACAAAAAGCTACAATATACTTCGTAAAAGGTGAACCCCAAGAGAAATGGGGGAAAAGTTTTGTATATGTCTCCCCTGGAGAATCTGCCCTTTTTCCCTTAAAAGTCAACAAAAGAAACAATATTACACACCTACTTCAAAAGCTGTAGAAGTTTGAACAGCGTTGTTTGCAGTTAAAACAAATATTGTTTACAATAGACTTACTTCCTTCGTAGCAAGAATCCCCGGATATATCTCTGTACAATGAGCACAGGCGAGTGTTTGGCCAGGATTCTATTGATGGCTGCGTTAGTGCCACGGAAAATAGACATCTCCATCTGGAACGTTGAGTCCTGGAATGACAATATGAAAGTGTTTAAGGGGCATGAGCCTTGTGATATTTGATTGTTGGTGAGGTTTTTGTTTGTTTTTGTGTTTTTTTTTATTTTTTGTTTTTTTCTTTTTGGGGGGGGGGGGGGGGGGGGTGTTTTTTTTTGTTTTTTTTTTTGTTGCTGATTTTGTTGTGGTTTTGTTGCTTTTATTGCTGTTATCCTTTTTGTAGTTGTTATTGTTCTTTTTGTACTTGGTGTTATTGGGCTTTTAGTAAGAAGGAGGGGGGGGGGTTATTGAGGCTGGAGTGGGCAGAAGGGAGGGTTTGGCGGGAGAGGTGTTGTTGTGGTTTGGTATATAAGGTACATATTATGGTATATATAAGATGCATATATGTACCGTACCGTTTTGTATTCTTAGAGCAGCACTATACCTTTTTTTTTTTTAAATTGTGCTTTGCATATTGACAACCAAGCTCTACTACACATTTACATTTAATTGGTATATAAGGTGTAGTAATGAGCAAAGTTGTACATCTTTTAACAGAGTGTCTTATGTACTATTATGTACTGCTATTCTCTGACTCCATGGCATTGTATTATTTTTGGCTATGGTGCCACTGTGTTGCAGATTATTTCAACTATAAATAAAAATCTGCAATACTTGGTTTCCTTTGTCATAGTTTAATTGTAAACTGTGTACAATATTAAAAATCATATAAATTGCCAGACACAAGCGCCAACAAGATCTGGATTTTATTTCTAGATGCTGGACATGAGTTTTCGTCATGATACCAGCCAATGTGTTGAAATGATTTAGCTAAATGTTTGGCACTCTCCTGTCTGACTTACACAAGCTGTGTGCGGGCACAGATCTATTCTTAGAGGCAGAGTGAGAGCCTTGAAGTGTCCGTCAAACACAGCGTCCTCGATGATCTCTTCATCCGAGATCACATGCATGTCCAGAGCTTTCAAGGTCCAAATGCTGTTGACAACATGATGTCTGTGGACATGAAGAAAAAATTATAATTATTACAGAGGAATCCATTTGAGATAAGCCTCTTGAGGACAGCCTAAAAGTTTATCTTAACCTAAGTTTATATTAAACAAAGACAGTAAAGAAAAAGAAGGGGAATGGATGTCTTGCAAAAAGTTCATTAAAAGCAATAGTTTATCTAAAACAGGGTTTATCTTAAGCGAATTCCACTGTGGCTTTAACATTTTCTATACTGCAAGCTGGGTGAGCGGCCTTAGATATTTATGACTCTTAGTGAATATAACAAATTTGGGTAGGTATGGAAACAAAGAAAATTAAAACTTAAAATATACTCAAAATTATAAAAAAAAAAAAATTTTAAGTGGTTATTCATGTGAACATTGTTACTAAAAACTGTCTTTCCTTTGCTGTGTTTGAAAATGAGGACTCAATACACCTGAATAACCCTTTCCTTAACTAAATTAATTTATTTTTATATTAATCTCAACTCTGTAGTTAATCTGTTGAAGGCTTGTAGCCTCTGGTGTGCATGGGGATCATACTGTAAAGCTTTCTGAGTTAGATATTTTCCCTTAACCTTTTAAAGCATGATTGGTAATTTAAAATGTGAGTGGTGGTTGAAATGACATGGATCTTTCTTTTCTACATTACAAACATCATAGCAGTTGCTACTGAATTATATTCCTGGAACTATCAAGTAGGAGAGAAAACTAAAGCACTGCCCTTGATAGCTCAAAGCTTTGATAATTTTATTACTCCCTTTTAATGTTGTTGTTTTTTTTTATTGTCATCTGGTGTAAATTTTGCTGCATGAACTAAAAATAAGTACCTGCTGAGGGATAATAAATGAATTATGAATCTTTAACGTGGAAAACTTGGGCAGTCTACGTATGCATATTATAGTATACCACAATTTCATTTAGATTGAGGGAAACAGGAAAGTTTCTATTCACCTGTAGTTTTTCTTCAGTGACAAAGGTGTGTCATAGAGAGTTAGGATGGTGAGTGCTGGAGAGGAACCCAGGATCTGCAGGGTCTCAAACTTTCCGAGTGGGTTGTCATGGAGATAAAGGGATTGGAGTCGGCGGAGATTTCCCCAAAATGGTGACCCAGGCACAGATGTTAGCTTGAGATGAATCAGATGGGAACTTTAAAGTCGATATGTGTTATCTTAAAGCATGTAGGTAAAAAAATGGAAGTATTTCGTTTCAAGAAATGAATTCTAATTCTGAAGCATTCTGTAGTTGGTCTATTTAGATAATGATTTCAAGAATTCATCTCAAGAGAAGAAAAATACATAGTCATGCTTTGCATATTTTGGAACCAGAGCCCTCTTCCAATATTGTCCCAAAAAAGTCCACATTGTACCTTTCAGTGTGACAGCACATGAAATTCAAACAGTTGCAGATATTTTACATGGTTCTGCCAAGGAGAAGATAATTTATGTTATGACTATGAATTGTTCTAGAGGATGCTTTGGATCTATAATGCATAATTAATTTTTTTGCACTCTCTTTATAGAGTGTGACCATTTCCATCCATATAAAAGAGGGCATGATATGTAAGGCACAATTTACTGATATAAGTTTTTAGCTAGAGCCCTGCACACAAAGAAAAAATAAACTATATAGACCATTTTCATTTTTTTTTTAATTATTATATCTGATTTTTAAAAGGATAAAGATAAAGTTTGTTCAACTCTTAAAGTGCACTTATCACTTTATAACACACTGTAAAAAAATTCCAAAAGTTGAAATTTTGACTTGTGCCTTATTCACCTTGGTTGCCTCACATATGTTTCTTTGGATTGTATTAGTCATAGCCAAATATTATTGATGAGTGTGTTGTAGAGGAGGCTCTCACAAATTTATTTCAAAAAAGAAATGTAACTAAGGACATTACTCAAAACATCCCCCAAAACCAATGTAAAAAAGAGGGTTTATCTTTTCCTATCCTGCCATTCACTTTTTGAGCACCCTGGTATACGCTTTAGCCAGCAGGTGTTAATGGTGCCCACCCTCCATTTCTAAATAATAAAATTAATATCACATCTCTGTTTTTTGTTTTTTTTTTTACAAATTTTCAAAAATAGTCAAATCTAGTGTGTGTGCTTGAAATTGACCTAGATTAATGCAATGTTAGAGGTTACACAACTCTTTTGAACTTGATTCTTTAAAAAGGACAATTGTAAGTCACTCAGTAAATCACTAACCTGGTTTGAATGCAAGTCGAGCTTTATCAAATTTCTGCATGCTATCAGGGAATCGATTCTTGTAATAAAGTTATTGGACAGCAAGCAGATTGTTAATCTTAAGCATGCCCCTATATCTCCCAATGTGCGCAGATGAACCCCTCTTAGTCGCACCAACTCAAAGTCGGAGATG
This sequence comes from Elysia chlorotica, assembly GCA_003991915.1. NCBI lineage: Eukaryota > Metazoa > Mollusca > Gastropoda > Plakobranchidae > Elysia > Elysia chlorotica. Next base: position 418,540 of record RQTK01000336.1, on the reverse strand, counting down.
TCTTTTTTATTTGGGTTTTGCTCCTTGCAGCGTACTAGCAGCTCCTTTTCCGTTGGGTCTAGAAAGTATCTGTAATGAAAAAGAGAAAATGGTAAAAGCCTGTTATCATCGGGGGGGAAAGTTTTTATCTGTAATGAAACTGAGAAAAAGTGTATCTATAACCAAAGATGGAAGAGGTTTTTACCTGTAATACTAGAGAGGAGATACATATTTCTGTAATCAAAGGGACGTAAAGTTTAAATTTACAAAATGATTAAAGGAAAGCCCTTAAGGAAGGGTAAGAATTCGTTTTTGTTCTTTGCTGCATGAACTAAAAAGAAGTACCTGCTAAAGGATAATAAATGAATTATGAATCTTTAACAATGTGGAAAACTTTGGCAGTCTACGTATGCATAGGGCCTATTATAGTATTCCACAATTTCATTTAGATTGAAGGAAGCAGGAAAGTTTATATTCACCTGTAATTTTTCTTCAGTGACAAGGGTGTGTCATAGAGAGTCAGGATGGTGAGTGCCGGAGAGGAACCCAGGATCTGCAGGGTTTCAAACTTTCCAAGTGGGTTGTCATGGAGATAAAGGGATTGGAGTCGACGGAGACTTCCCCAAAATGGTGATCCAGGCACAGATGTTAGCTTGGGATGAATCAGATTGGAACTTTAAAGTCGATATGTTATCTTAAAGCATGTAGGTAAAAAATGGAAGTATTTCGTTTCAAGAAAATTTTATGAATTCTAATTCTGAAGCAATTTGTCTTGCTAATAACACATAGTTGGTCTATTAAGATAATGATTTCAAAATTTCGTATCAAGAGAAGAAAAATACAGAAAAATACAATGTCCTGCTCTTCAAACATTGTCCTAAAAAGTCCAGATTTGTACCTTTCAGTGTGACAGCACATAAAATTGAAACAGTTATTAAAAGATATTTAACATGGTTCTTCTAAGGATAGTCTATGTTATCACGATGAATCGCTCTAGAGGATGTGTTTGATCTATAACGATACATTTTTGCACTCTCTTAATAGAGTGTGACCATTTTCATCCTATAAAAAGGGGCCTTATATGTTTCTGAGGAATGTATTAGTCATAGCCAAATATTATTTGATGAGTGTGTTGTAGAGAAGGCTCTCACACATTTATTTTAAAAAGAAATGTAACAAAGGACATTATTCAAAACATCCCCTTAAACCACTGTAAAAAAGGGTGTTTACCTTTTCCCATCCTGCCATTCACCTTTTGAGGACACTGGTATACACTTTAGCCAGCAGGTGTTATTGGTGCCCACCCTTCATTTCAAAATAATAAAATTAATATCACATCTATATTTTTATTTTTTTATTTTTTATTTTTTTTGGGGGGGTTACAAATTAAACAAAAAATAGTCAAATCTAGTGCGTGTGCTTGAAATCTGCCTAGATTAATGCAATGTTAAAGGTTACACAACTCTTTTGAACTTGATTCTTTAAAAAGAACAATAATAAGTTACTCAGTAAATCACTAACCTGGTTTGAATGCAAGTCGAGCTTTATCAAATTTCTGCATGCTATCAGGGAGTCAATTCTTGTAATAAAGTTGTTGGACAGCAAGCAGATTGTTAATCTTAAGCACGCTCCTATATCTCCCAATGTGCGCAGATGAACCCCTCGTAGTCGCACCAACTCAAAGTCGGAGATGTCTTTTTTATTTGGGTTCTGTTCCTTGCAACGTATTAGCAGCTCCTTTTCCGTTGGGTCTAGAAAGTATCTGTAATGAAAAAGAGAAAATGGTGAAAGCCTGTTATCATCGGGGGGAAAGTTTTTATCTGTAATGAAACTAAGAAAAAGTGAATCTATAATCAAACAGAGAAGAAGTTTTTACCTGTAATACTACATAGAAGATACAATTTAAGAACTGTAGGGATAAAAAGTATGTGCGCTTTTCACTTAAAACGAAATACTCTTTTTAGTTGCAATGCTAATTGGTAAAGCAAGATCATTATTTTTTTTTATACTCTGCTTCATAAATTAATTCAATGGTAAATCTAATATTATCATTTTTCAAGGTGAAAATTTTTTTAAAACAAAGAAGGAAAATTATGGAAGAAGTGATTCATACCATTTGACCATTGAGCTTTGATTTTGTTTTAAACTCAAATAATTTGGTAATTAATTTCAGTTCCATGTTCTTTATTGCAAGTTTTCTACTCACCCATGCTTTTCGGCTAACTTAACAGCTTCCACTTCTTTCTGTTTGTAGAACTTGTTAAGAAGACTTTGCTTGTCATTTTGTTTGTTGTCAGTCAGCTGAGCAAATCTTGCCCAGTCGGGAATGCTCACCATTTTGAATGCTTATAATTTATAAAGGTTTCATTTTTTTTTAGTCTGAAAGATGAAAAAAATAACGATCAATGCTCAACAGAAAATACTTTCTCAGAAATCAAGTTGAAATTTCAATCTCTTCCTGTAAAAATAAAATTAAAATATTATAACATTGAACTTGCCACAATTCAATTCATTTGAACCATTGCCATTGTCATGAAATAACACCTTGTCCTTAAGTGTAGAATTATGGGGGTGCCAGATAACTAATTAGGTTAGTTCTCTGGACTGGTGAACGAGACGTTTGAGATTCAAATCTCAGCTAGTAATGCCCTGTCATTATTCTTGGCTGAGTCTATACGCACTATAGTGTTTTTGTCCAAATTTCGCTTTATAGATACACACTATTTCCCATAACGTTTCTGCCTAAATATGGGTATAAACGTTGTCAAATGCAATTACATTCTTTGATTTACATAAGGGAAGAAAAACTAATCAAAGCATAAAATTTGTGGAAGAATCAAGCTGGTTTCAATTTGTGTGATTATTATGACTGCAGGAAAAGGGCAGTTTATATTTTAGATGGTAAAAGGCTAGAGACTATTGAAACTTCTACTATCAATCAACCTAAGTCATTAATGAACTGAAATGAAGTCATTATCAAGTAACGTTTTAAATCCTAGGAAACCTGATTCATGAATAACACATGAATCACATAAAATTGATGGTGGATGCGGTTATGGGCCTTCGGCTATGTAAGAATAGGTTTGTGAAAGAGAATTCCATATGAAAGATGAATAGGCCTCTACTGTTCCAATCAAATACAATCTCAAGTCAGATTGTTTCAAAAACATAGCAAGAAAAATAATAAAACATAACGTTAAAATGTAGTATATCATACATTTTTCTCTTTGTATTATCAGCCTCTGCAGTAGATCACCGCCATTTTGTAAACATTCCCATAGCGACAATGGGAAATCACTCCTCTTCGTTAGATCTATTTTTAATTTCTCCAACGCGGTGTGAAGAGTTTCAAAATAAACAACATGGCAGCGTCCGTCTGGCATTTTATCGAGTGTAGTCCAACTCAGCTTTGTTTAAACACAGTCCTCACCTGTGGTCAATCATTCCGGTATTTTATATTAAAAATAATAAAATTTATATGTTAAGCAATCTCTCTCTCTCTCACACTCTCTCTCTTTGTCTCTCTCCCTCTCTCTCTCTCTCTCTCTCTCTCTCTCTCTCTCTCTCTCTCTCTCTCTCTCTCTCTCTCTCTCTCTCTCTCTCTCTCTCTCTCTCTCTCTCTTTCTCTCAATCTCTCTTTTCACAGGTTGACTTAGTCAGATGTAATCGAATCCTTCCCACTCACCCCACAAATTCCACCCACCCACCCATTGGATCTCCCACAGGCTAATTTTATGGACCACAAATCTCAAGGAGTGCCTTATTTCGTTGGATATTTTCTTCTATCTTTCACTAAAACAAGGCAATTTTGTACCCTCTATCACCTCCATGACAGTGACCATTTTCTTCCTCACTCGTCTAATGTTTACCATTGCTTGTGCCCCACTTAGTGACATAATTATGGGTTAAATTCGTCTTAACTGCTGAGTGTCTTTTCAATCTAACCCTTCCCTGCCCTCCATCAAATCGTTTCATTTTTCTGCTTTAGTTCTCTCCTTTAATTTTGTATTGATTGGGAAGAGTTTTTAAATATGATGTACCCAAATCTTTGAGAAAAACGTATATATAGCCAAACTAATAATATTAGAAAGCTGGTTTAACATTTACTCTCTTGAACTGACACATATAAAAAGTGTATTACAATGTTTCAGTTGCAGTCTGAGAGTGACCCTGAGGATGGACACTGGTTTTTTCAATATTAATTTTTCACTAGGCTATATATTGATTGGGATGAGTTTTTATATATTATGTGCCCAAAGCTGGTCAAACATTTACCCTCTTGAACTGAAATATATTAAATGTCTTACAATGTTGCAATGCTCGATTGGTAAATTGATTCAATCATTGTGTCAGCGACATCAAATAAACAACAAGTACATGAATTGGAAATAAACAATAGATCTAGTTCTTTGAGTCCGAGGCGTAGGCCTACTGTATCGATAAGGCATAGATTAGATGTGACCCCTAGTCCCTTTTTACTTGTAAACCTCACCCTTACTCATAGAGAAAATTATTAAGAACAAAATATGCGATGTGAAGGGAACATAAATCATCGAAGTTAAAGTTCACAAAACAAACAATAAACTCATACATCAACCACCCATCAAGTATTTTGCTTTTATGAGAGATGGCTTGACGACAGCAAGTGGAGTAGCATTATTGTCTTTCTTTATTATGCACTGTCGGCTTAACGGATGCTCTATTCAAAGTCTCTGCCATAAGTTCCAAGTACCTTTGATGCATTTACAAACCATGACGTATCCTCAGCATTTGCTGCGTTTCCAATATATCCCATTGTGTCTAGCAATCTGTGTTACCAGACCATCACAAAAAAAAAAAATGATTACAGCGCTTTCTAAAGTATGCTGCGCCCTGTCCACTACCCCTATGTTCCCATCAGGGTGCAGTAGTTGCACTGTGTCTATCATCAAAGTTTGTGTGAGGAGCTTCAGCTTTCTCAAAGCAAACTGTGTAGTGTTTACCATCCGCCAAATTTTAATTGTAATTTTTAAGCAGTTAGTTAAACCAGAAAAAATAATACTCATTCAAACTAGAGATCATCTAAGTTTCAGGTTAAAACTTTTATTTGGCTGTTTTTATCTCCTTTTTCATTTTTTTTTTTTAAATGATACTGAAAATATTTTTGTCATTTATACCAACTGTTTAATCATTGAAATAACAAGTATAATATTTCTGTCTGTTTCAGATGGAAACAAAATGGTTTTGGGGAATGGATTGGAGTAATGGCAGGTTTTGTGTGGCGACTGAAGCAGGGCGATAATAAAATCCAGTATCAAGTTTATACTCCTGCTTGTAAAACTCAAAATAATAAGAAAAAGCTAAAGACATCAAAGTTATCTCTTCCAAAAATGTCAAAATTGGAAGAGTCTAAACAATTCACACCTCTTAAAAGCACAGTGGACCTAAAACCACCAGTTAAGCAAGATGATTCAACTCACAGTCACAGTACAAATGATGTGAAAATAGAAACAAACCAACACAAGAAATTGAGAGGTTTAAAAGCCAGCTCAGATTCTTATTCCACAATACAAAAAGCAATAGTCAATCAGGGAATTAAAGTGGAAACAGATGCATATGATAGTATTTCAGATCAAAATATCACTAATAAATTTGAAGAAAACAATCTTGATTCTGAAAATTTCTCAAAGATTTTGCATGATTACTTTCAACTTGATGTTGATTTGGATACAATGTACCAAGATTGGTCGAAAAAAGATCCATATTTTGCGAAAGTTGCAAGTCACTTCAGAGGTATACGTATGCTCAGACAAGATCCAGTAGAAAATCTTCTCAGTTTTGTGTGTTCCTCTAACAACCACATATCTCGCATCTCTAGCATGGTGGAAAAATTGTGCACACACTATGGAAACCACATTACAACTGTGAGTTGTTTCAGTTTTTGTTTTGTTTTTCAAGTTTTAGAACCTGGACGGTATATCCAGCCATTCTGTATCTTTATATAAGTTAAGCATTTCAGATGTTTTAATTATTTTTGTTGGTGGTGGTGATGGTGTTGCAGTATCATGTTGTATCAACTCCAGGATTAGCCTAAGATATTGGGCATAGTATCAGTAAAGTCAGAACAATGGCTGGTCTAAGAAACTCACAAAATTAAATGATTGTGATAGAAAGACATGTGTTTTGCTTACTTATATCTCAAAAATCTTTCTGAAGTTATAATCAAGAATCTTAATAGCTCTCACGTATCAATTAATTACCTTTTTTTCAGTCATAATTTTATTCAATTTTTTCAAAAGATTTTGACATCAATGAATGCAATTCAAACAACTCAATGCAATCTTATAGCTGATGGAATGATGCACTAATACACAGTACAAGTAAAAATTTGTTTACTGCATAGTAGTTTAGTAAAGTGCTGGTAAATTCAGCACCTAATTCCACATTTATCCAATTTTTATATGGCCTTGATTTACATTGGTTTGGGTCAATTTTCGGCGCATGTGTGCAAGGTAAATACCAAATTAGTTTTTTATACCTTTCTAAATAATTTGTCCGTTTGTTTTATCTCCCAAGGTTGATGGGGAGGAGTATTTTGATTTCCCATCTCTGTCAGCTCTGTGTGGAGACGAGGTCGAGACTCACCTGAGACAGCTCGGTTTCGGCTACAGAGCGAAATTCATTGCCAATATAGCCAGGCATGTCGTGCAGGAGAAAGGGGGAGACGACTGGGTCCGCTCCCTCAGGGGTAGAGCTTATTCAGAAGCCAAATCAGAGTTAATGTCCCTGCTAGGTGTTGGAGCCAAGGTAGAGATTTTTTTTCAAGCATGGTTTGCTTTAGATTTAGAGTATCATTTGTATTTTGTAATTTACAAATTTTATCTCTATTTCAAGCAGCGTTTGATTGTATCAAAATTGCAATATACTTTATTAATGATGTTAGTTAAGCCAAGAAAGATTGAAATCTTTTTTTTTTAACTTTTTCCTTTTTTTTTTCAAATGCTGTTTTATTTTCCATGTTTAACATAATTCTGATAAGAAAGTAACACTTGAGTACTTTTTCACATCATGTACCTGTGTAGGTTGCCGACTGTGTGTGCCTGATGTCCCTAGATCAGCCCGGCGCCATCCCTGTAGACACCCATGTGTGGCAGATCACACTAAAGCATTACATGGCAAAACTTAAGACGGCCAAATCGCTCACAGACAAGATTTACAATGAAATAGGTGAGATGGGTCAAGCATTGCATTGTGAAACTATGGATAGCTAAATCTCTGAGATATACAATGAGATAGGTTTGAAAGATTGTAGATCACACTAAAGAAGCATTACATGACAAAAGTGAAGCTAGACAAATATCTTTCGATAGATGGGTCAGGTTTTGTTTGGTTAGTTAGTTTCTTAAACTTAAAGTCCATCGTCAGCAACTAGGCTGTTTTTTGCAGATTGGTCCCAAAACTAAAGTCTAACAATTTCATGTGCTGCCACAACGAGACAGCAGGAATGCCAGGAATTTAGTTTCAGCCAGTCACATTATACTGTCACCAAGAGGTAACCCTCAAACATAACATGACGAAATTCAAGTCAGCCAAATCTCTTACATTCAAGATTAGCATTGAGATAGGTAAGATGTATTGAGGGTAACCCTCAGCCTCAAGCATTGCATGGGCAGTGGTATATTTAGTTTCAGCCACTCACATTGTACTGTGACCAAGAGGTAACCCTAAAACATAACATGACAAAATTCAAGGAGCCAAATCTCTTACATACAAGATTAGCATCGAGATGGATACATTCAAGAGGATTCACACTTCAAGGGGGCTTAATTGAATCATAACAGTGACGAAAAATATTGTCAAGTTTCTCAAAAGGGATTTCATATCTGTTTTCATTAACCTTTTCTTAACCCCCAGTATCTTTTTTTTTTTTTTGGTAGGGGTGGGGGGAGGGCTGTTTTGTTTCATTCTGTTATTAATTTTTTTTGCTTACTTCAGTTGAGTTTGTTTTAACGTTCAACGTCAGCACATGTTAAAAGATATGGAAAATTCAATTCAAATTAAGATTAAGAGAATTAAAGCAGGAAGACTGTGACTTATGAGTCTGATTGAAGCAAAGCAGAAAAGAAAAGTAATTACCTTTAATGTTTTTTTAGTTTACAAGAAATTATTGCTCTTCTTTCTCCATCAATGCCTTTTCTCTATTCCTCTAGTCAACAGTGTACTTTTTGTTTATTTTTCTCTGGTAAGCTCATTGTACACACCATGTTTAATTTGTAAATGTGCATGAAAACAAGCCCTTAATCTATAGATCTTTGATGGGATAGTGATAAGTAAGTAAAAAGTCTGGCATAAAATACCAATGATGATTTTTCGTCCCTTTGTTGTTTTCAGGTGAATTTTATCGAGATCTGTGGGGCCCATATGCTGGATGGGCACATTCAGTAAGTATATACATGTACATCTTTTTAGTGTAAAAAGTTTCTTTTTTTTTCATTACTATTATTTTAGTTTTTTGCTTTAAATATGGCTCAATAAAGTCCAAATAATTATTTCTATTATGATAATAGTAATAATAATAAACTTTCTTTATATTGCGCTCTATGTCAAACATACATAGGCTCCGAGTTCTTTACAATAAAAAATAAATGATGTGCATTAAAATAATAATAATAATGTTACGCAGTTCAATAGATATATAAGCTAAATTAAAATGCTAGTATTGCTAGCAGTATAATAGTGCAATACTAAATAAAAATTAAAAAATACATATGCGTTAATTTTTTAATAACAATTATTATAAGAACGTTACACATAGTTATATGTCAAATTAAAATATGGGTATTAATAAACCAATATATAAGTTTTATACATGTATACTCAATAAACTCATAAATTCCATTCTGTTTCCTTCTCATTAATACCGTATGCAAATTGATCAGATTGCAAGGGTGTCCTGGTGTATGAATATGATACAGAACTATAGTAACTTTGAGCTCTGATATTTCATGGCACTTAGGCAAAGACAAGCAGTCATAACTAAGCTAGCAGTAGCACAGAACAGGCCTAGAGTACAGCTGCCTCTGTAGGAACTACTGGTTGATTCATTGATAAGGATTAGCTGGATGTGTTGGTGCATTCTTTTGATTTGGTAAACATGGTGAGATTGGTACCCACCCAGTAGTTTTCACTGTGATGGTTTTTTTTGCGTTGTGAGAATAATACTGTTTTATTCAATTCGTGCTTGCAATAACACTTGAATGCTTTGTGTTTTTGTGTGATACTTCCTTTATATGGACTTTCTCTTATACCAACATAAACTTTTGGGCTCTTGGATGTCGGTATAATAGGAGCGCATTGTGTATTCAGTCTTCATTTTTGAACAAAGCTCATTCGACAAAATGAAAGGCATTTGATAATAAAAATGTACACCTGATTTATCACCCCCAATATAAATTATACATTATACAAAGAGTTGTACAGATGTACTCTGTGTTTTTTCACTATGTTGCGTCCATTGCCAGGTACTCTTTGCAGCGGACCTGAGACAGAACAAGGAGAGAGCATCTCTTGTTGAAACAGACGTGAAAACCGACTCAAAACCAGCAGAGGCAAAGCAAGTGAAGGCAACTACAAAGAAAAGATCTTCTGGCAATGCTGAATTAAGTTTGGATGCAAAGTCTGTGAAAGTGAGCAAGGCAAGTAAGATGAAAAGCAAAAAATCATTGACTTAGAAATGTTTGCAAAAAGTCATTGACTTATAGCTTACAAGCTAACACATGGCTTAAAATATTTTAGTCTCAAGGAATGAAATGGTCAATTTTAATGTAATGTTCTTACAACAGTGTGATTTTTGGGTGTTAAGTTTACATTGGAATGCAACAACTTTTGTAGAGGGCACGCTTAGCTAAAAAATAAACATATTGGTTGAATAAAGCCTTAATTTCTCATCTATTCAGTCTCTGTCTTTTCCTCAGTGGTTAGGTTAGGGTTAGAGTTAGGGTTATGTTAAATAAGGGGTCAAGTTGAGTTGAGTTGATTGTGAGTTGTCAGCACAATATAGGCTGTATTGTGGACCGGCTCCAAGACTAACATCTGACATAGTGTTTGCATGTATTAGCAGGTGTTTCTTTGAGTTTGAGGATGGACTTTTTTGTTGTTTGTTGCTTAGATTCCAACATCAGCACTATAATAGGCTATGTTGTGTACCGATCTCAAGACTAACGGCTGGTACTTTCGCAATTTACAACCTGCCCCGCAGTTACAGTGTGGGAATATTATGACTCCTGACTCAGCTGGTCACATAACACTGACACTGGTCCAACCAGTGGGACACCAACGAAACAAATAGAGGGAAAAATTGGTCAAGTAAATGTTTATCAATACATGTAGTGGGGTTTGATCCAGAGACTGATTTGGAGACCATCGCCCTACCAATGTCTTATAAGATTTATTACTATAAATTGTTTGCATGGGATCCCCAATGACTACTTGTTTCAAGCTGTAATGCAAGTATTGTGTTTTTGCTTGTCTGTTTAGATTTCTGTTACAAATTGTTTTTATTGTATCCTTAATGGCCACATGTAACAAAATGAATGAAATGCAAGGTTTGTTTTTTTGCTTGTCTGTTTACATTTACTATTATTAGTTCAGTCAAAGTTTATATACAATGTGCAGCACATTTTCTCTTTATTGTAAATAGCTGGTATTCTTCTATGTACAATAATATGTATAACTTTGGTTACTTGTTAGTTTGTGTTATTTTTCACATTATTGTATACCAAAGAAAGTATTTTTTTATTAGGTAAAACGTTTCTGCATTGAATCATTGCGTGTGAACTTGTACTGTTTATTATTTTTTTTAATAAAAGGGTTGTGATCCAGTGCAAATTGGTCAATTTTCCTTTTAATATTTTCTATATATGTGTGTGTGTGTCTCTCTGTCTCTCCTTCTCTCTTCTCTCTCTCTCTCTCACAGACACACTCATACACATATTTGATAATACTGCATACTACTAGCTTGAGATTAGCAAAGGAAGGACGATTTTTTAATAGCACAAGTCATGTTTTGATAAATGGTATACTGTATTGCTTGCATTGAGCCAATGAGTGGGACTACAACAACCAAAAATTCAACGACATACATTTTTTTTTTCAAAATATCAATTTATTATTGTTGTGAAATGCATAAAATGATCAAAGAAAGCAAAACGTAAAGCAAAGAGAAGAACAAATTAACTTCAAAATTAAGCAAAGGAATGAACTTTAAGCATTTCTACTGTACAATCACCCAATAATCATGATTACAAAATATCTTTGTTCTAGAAAATGAAGCTGTTTTCTATTAATTAATCACAATTTTAAAACAGTGTGCTTTGAAATTCAATACATACATCTATAAAATTCTTGAGTTACTATAAAATCTGACAATTAAGAAAGATGGATGCAAATGTAGAGGTTGATTTCATTTCGACCAATATCTGCAACTAGGCTGTTCATGTATTGCTGATAGTATTCCAGAGAAATACTGGAGACTTAGCCAATCACGATACATGTAATACATTACACGTACTGACAGTGACACCGACCCAACCAGAAGGGAAAATGTGTCCACCAGAGAAAGAATCCAAAGACTTTATCGCTTTTGCAAGCCGACGCTCAAACCACAGCGCTACCATATTCCTCAAGATAGATGGACTTGTGCTCTTTAATTCACATCTCAATGTTAAACGTTAAGATAGCTTTTTTTTGTATTTACCCTTTAGCATCATGCAATACTGCACTAGACTTAACTTTTTTTCTCTTGGCCCTATGTTTCACAAGAAATCTAGAGGCCTGAACTAAAACTAATTTTGTTTTCAGTCTCACAAGGCAATGAACTCTCTAGACTGTTGCTGACGGGTCTGAGTTTGTTCTTTTTCTTGTTTTCTTTCCATAAACTCAAACAAACCAACCAAATACAAAAAGTGTGACCTGGCTCACATGGAAGTACAATATGTACATGTAATTATAATAAACAAATAACAGTAACTTGTATTGAGAGTGGTAATTTAGGTGCAAAGTTTTAATATCAATCGCCTTTTCATATGGTTATGGGAGCTTTGTTAACAAATTATATAAGACTCAGTATAGAAAAACTTTGCATCTGAACGACCCTTCACTTATTAAATTAATCACTGGAATTGCCCTTTAAATAATTTGTAAGCATTTGGGGTACATAGATATATATATGATAATCGATAATGATAAAACATGCTGTTAACAATAACATTTAATCACACAAAGTTAAATGCTGCTAATGGAATAACACATATTATTTACATATAATAGAACTCATTGAGAAAGTAATATGAAATAATGAATGCATCTTACACTTGACTACACGTTGGAATCAGTATACAGATACAAAGTGTGTTTTGCTTAAATGAAGGTTAGGCCTACAACAGATATGAAACATGTGTCTACTAAATAAATCAGATATAATTGCATAATAATATCTTGACATTAATAACATTATTATATAGGATGACTTATGAACTATTTTAATTCTATATTGATGAGAAACACAAAAAGCAATGAAATTAATGTATTTTCTTATTTCCTCCAGTTATTTTAGGGAGATTTGAGGTCATGAGGTTGAATGACTTAGCAAATGTTTGAAAAGAAACACAATATTGAGTAAGTTTTGTTTCTGGATGAATTGGTGGTTTCAAGTTTTTTACGCCCATTTTATGGCACAAAAAGGGAGCTAACAAAAGGATTGAGTGAGTTTGTTTTACGGCACGTCAGCACAGTAACGGCTATGTTGTGCCCAACAAAATGATTATGGAATAATGACAAACAATGAACATTTTGAATGTTAAGAACCCATTTATCGTCACATCTAAAAGTTTCAAATATGTTTAGCTCTTATGAAGTACATGTAAGTGTGTTCTCAGATAGCTTTTATGTGGCTAGATTTCATGTTTAGATATGCACTGGAATACACTTACAAGACAAACATCTTAAAAGTCAGAAAATTACTTTATCCTAAATTTATATTTGATAGTCAAGGTGACTGTTCAATGAGAAACAAGGGAATAACGATTATAAAGTCAGACCTTATCTTAAAAAAGGGTTTATCTTAACTCAACAAAGTCACCTTGCGTACATGTAAGCGCTGAAATAGACATTTTATTGGAAAGATAAAAAGCTGGTTTTCAAATCTACAATTCTTTATTCAATCTTTATTGGTTCAAAAGATGAACTTTGAAAAAAAAAAAAATTAAAATAGTGCAATTTCCTGAGCATTGCTTGCAAAATACTGACTGTATGACTCCGTTGAGTTAAGCTGATTCCTTTGACTTTATGTAATACCTTACAGATGTTTCTTTAACTTTAAGATAATTTAATATGAAACTTTAATGTAAGGTTGTTGCCACACAATCATTAAAGAGACTCATAGTTTGCTACCAGTATTGGTGATGAATACAGACATGCAAATGAAGTTAATACAAAATAAGACGAATGGGTTACAAAAATCACATCCATTTAATTTTATGAATTGACTTTCCTGCCATTAAAGAATACAGAAAAACAAAATAAGGTTGATATTGTATACAAAAAAGATGAACAATTATTTTGGAGGGGGGAAAATGTTAAAGCAAGAAAATAATCTAACAATATTTGTCATTTCAATACATATTATGTATTATCATTTAAAAGCAGAATAAAGTCTTTGAAAGTAGAATAATTAATTTAGCACCAGATGAAAGGAATGTGCTCAATCAGTTAATATCATACATGTGCAAATGAAGATTACATTATTACATTAACAGTTTGTTATAAACCTCTTTTGTAGTTTTTGAAATATAGGCACACTCAAAGTAAAAAAAAAAGCAATGGAAAATTTTTTAAACAAAATTTGAGTGTTTGGTAAAAACAAAACAAAAATGGATATATTACACATATTATAATTATATCGGAAATCTCAAATGATAGTGTTTTCAGGTGTATTTTAAGTAATAGTAAGCCAACAGAAAATTTCATCACTAAAACCTATTTATTTTTCAAAAAAAGAGAGAAGCACATGAGCATGTGTGCACATGTAGCCTGCAGTCATTGCTTATTTGATCACACTAAACAAAAAGGATTTTTTTTTAAGTTGACAAAGGGAAATTATGCAACCAACTGCAATGGAATTTTTTTTAAATAACGGCATTAAAAAATTGATAGCTTGCCAATGCCTTCTATTTTTATAACCTCCGCATAAAAACTACCGCAAAAACTTTCTTACTATCTTAGTTATAAAAATGAAATGTTACGGAAGGATCTTCCCATAGCAGTACTACAATAGCAAGAGATGCAGTTTTAGTTTACAAGTTTTGCTGTATTAAACTTTTTTGTAGTGTTGTCTTTTTTGGTTTTGTTTTATTGTTGTTTTTTTTTTAATAAAATGAGTATTTATCCAAACAAAAATACAAACAAATTGATGTTATCAAAATCCCATAATTGCATTTTCATCTAAAATTCCTATCCAAACAAATACAAGTACACATTTAACAGCTCAAAAATCCAAATTCTAATCGTTAATATGTTTTTGACAAATCTGTTTCCCGTCCACCTTTACTACTTCTTTCACACATCCCAGTTTATCTATTTTCCCTTTACCACAGGATTACATACATATTCTTTAATCACGAAAACTTCTCTGCACAAATGCCTTCTTGACAGACTATTCCCAGAAACAGACAAAGGTTTAACTACAGAGATAATTCATCGTTTTCATGTTACGTGTAATCACTTATAGTTATACACTCTACGATGAAGATGGGACATGTAAGTACGGGTATCCACAGGGTTCCTTTATTAGAGAATTTTTATTTTTTTTTTAAAGTATTATGATCAAAGCTTCAAAAACTGTCCAACGCATTAGTGTCATTTTCTTATTTTCTGATCAGAGACAATCAAACTTTTCATTCAATACTGGATACTCTTGCAATAGTGCAAAGTTGGCAAAGATTTCCAAAAATCATGTGGTTCTCTATGAGGAGAGAGAGTGGATCTTTACTATCTCTCTCTTTCTCTCTGGGTTTCTTCTAGGATTCCCTAGGGGGATCCTTTACAGAGAGAAAAAGTCCATGTGCAAACATGTAATTATATAATGTATATGTGTGAAGGTATGATTATCAACAATGACAATTGGCAGGATATTGCTAAGTCATATGTTTTCAATTACAAGTATTAGATACGCTTTCTCCAATTTGTTTGATGAGTTCATTTATTTAAAATCTTATCATAAAGATGTTATCAGTGAACATGCACCATGGAAACCAAATGTACAATATTAACAACTATTTTGATTAGGCAAGACACAAAAAACACCACCAGTTAGACTTTATAAATGGCATACACAAAGATAATCACTATTTACAAAGGCATGTTTATCTCTCAATCAACATTAAGTCAAATAAAAATGAAAGGCTTTGAAAAACAAATCAAACATAATTATATGACTATAAACAACCAGGTAATGGTGCCATAGTTTGACATTCCAACTGACGTTTGTCAATTCTTTAAAATTGTAGACAAAAACTTTAAGGCTTCCAAAATGTATTATTATTGACAATATGAAAATAGCAATAAATTTTAAGAAAGAAAGAGAGAAGACAATTAACCTCCCCTAGATGCTTACAAAATCAGAAACTTCATTTAGTTTTGGAATTCTGATAAGGAAAACCCCATGCAACTGAGGAAAAAGTGTTGTTTTAATTAAGCAAGGCTGAATTTATTTAATTCAAAGCAGATAAACTATAAACTGACACGGCCATGGCCCCTGTAATGTTAATTTTATGCAGTAAGGATGCAAAATATGTTGTTTCATTGCACAGACGATATTGTAATTAATAATAGAAATTATAGGTTGGGGAAAAAAAAAAGAAAGAAAAAATCAAGTGAATGTGATGTTCTAAAGCAAACAAAACATTTTAAATTTCAGGCAAGATCACAAGGAGATTCTGAGACAATTTTTTCATCCACCAGTATATTTGATATGTTTTTCAACACATAACAAGCAAAACTAACTAATTGGTCTCAAATTAGGAATAGAGAAAAATCAGATTCAATAATCGAAGATAATTCAAAGAAAAATTAGATTATTGAGATTGGTCTCGAGTTAAAACAGGTATACAGAAAATAATGTTTACATAATAACTAATTATTTTGTTAAGAGAGATAAATAAAGTTTCAATAATAATTTTCTGGTCTCATTTTGAGCAAAAAACAATACAGCCTCAACAGGATTGTATCTGAAGGTGTCCGTTTACATAAGCACTTGGGTGTTGGGAGAATATATGTATGTATATGATACATATAAAGCACAGATCAAAGTTAAGGTGAAGGCTTAATTTATCTGTGGTACCGGGTAATCATGCAGATTAGACACAAAAAACAGCTACATAAAATCCGAATACAACTAAGATTTCAGTTTCATGGAGCTAAATCAGATACAAGTTTCAAGGTTGGATATACATGCACATACAATGGAACAGCAACAGAAAAAAAAATTAGCTATGACATTTTAAACTTAAAGTAAGGCAGCTTTATTTGTTTAGGAAATAAAAAGAAAACATACTGTGGGTGTTTTAACCTTTTCACATCACATGGGTGCACTACTTTGGGGGTACTGAAGAACTCGAAGACAACAAACTCGGACGCAAAGAACACATTGAACTACATTCAAGGAACAAATAAACATCCCCTACATTTTTTCTTGTCAGTCTTTAGTAAAGTAAACTATCTTAGATCCAACAAACTAATCCCATACCCATCCTTGGATACAATGATCCTGAAGTGTCGCAAGACTAACAAAGCTGCATTTAAGACACTCTAAATCTAGTTTAAAATAAGACTAGCAAAGATCTGCCGGTCATCGCTAATAAATTATATTTCTTCCATAAGATATGAAAGAATGCACGGCGTAAAAAAGGAAGTGTTATTGTATAAACACACATACACATTACTGCAACATCTCTTTACAGAAAAATAAAGACAAAAACAAATGTAAACAAAGACAGAAATTTAAAAGTAGAATAAGAGAACAAGATACACATGTATATACATGTAGATATCTAGGAATGAGGCTCAGAGGGTTAAATAAGAACAAAATACTGTATACATACACTGTAGGTGCAAATGAAAAAGGCACAGTGGAATTGCACAACTAATAGTTTGTTGTTTTTTTAAAGAAAGAAAAAAACGAATTGGTTGCACTGGGTTAGCCATGGGTTTGGGATAATAATACAATTACAGTAATTTCACTGGACTTACTCTTTTTTCAACAAGAAATTTTAGAGTCCTACATATTGATTTGTCAATTGTAAAAAATGGACAACGATCTATGGAAGTTCATCCATTTAAAATATGTGCTGTGGAAACTACATCAGATGAACCTCTTGTAAACAGACAAAAAGTTTCTCTTGTCCCAAGCTTATATAATATTAAAGAGCGACCTGTGTTAAAAAATTGTAACTGATCTATTTAGAAAAACAAACAGACAACAACAACATAAACAACCACCAGCCCCTGTTTAACAGAAGAACAATGTAACAAAATTTTCCTTACATTATTTCGTGTTTACAGTGAAGACTTCTGAATGAGGACAAACATATAAAGAGAATTTTCTATGACATGTCTACACTCACCGCTTATATTTATGCGGTGGAACTGCGCGAGTTAAACTGACTAGCAAAAAATAGCATTACCATTTCCTATTAATGGATAGCATTCTCATATTCTAAGTTTTCGAATATCATTGATGAAAGATACTGAATTAGATGAGAACATCAATAACATCGTTAAATAGTATACACATGTCTCGCCATACGTCTAACAGGATGACATATATCTCTGATTTTGACAGTAGCGTATCATACTATCAACATGTTTGTTAGAGCAGCATTTATCTTATGGTGAAGATAAAATCTAAATCTGTCCTTTTTTTTTCATTTAAACTATAAGTATAAACAAAGAATATAATAGAAATTTGGCTTAGGAATACAAGAATCATTATCTTGGAACTACAAAAATATGAGATGTGCGATTCTGCTAGCAAAATGACGCTATGAAGTTCTAGTCTAACAAGCTTAGTGATTCAAACAAAACACTTCTAACATTGAACATAATATCTTAGGCATGGAAAACAAAAACAAAAACAGGATACAGAAAATTATCAAACCGCTACACTTTCAAACATAAATATTCATGACTTTTGTAATTTTTGTTCGACACAGCGGACAGGTCCTTCGTCCAGGAATCCTCGACCTTACAATCTGATCTGCACACACGACACACATACACAGATGCCTGCATGGCAGCACCAGAACACACTTGATCTCATCCTGACACACTACACACTTCCTCTTGTCCCTCTCGCGCTCCATCTCTCTGCTGAAGTCTTCCGGGCAGCTCAAGGCACTGTGCTTGTCGGGGTGGCGAGCTGGTGTGGAGGATCTACTGCGCAGACTGTAGTGCAGGTGTAATGGAGGAAGCTGAACTTCAATATCATGCTCACTCGAGCCCGTAGAGAAAGTTTGAGAATTGCGTGAGTTCACAGATTCTGCATCACTTTCATCTCCATCGTCATCATCATCATCTTCAGAGTTTTCAGATTCAACTGTATATTCATCAGAATCATTTGTAGTGTCATCATCACCATTATCATCATTGTCTGACAGGTTGTTATCACTGGCGTCTGAGATTGAGTTATCTTCCCTGTCATGCTCAGCTTCCTCGTTGTTATGGCCAAGATTCAGCCATGTAGGTTGTGAGTCTCTCCCCTCCTCATCGGAACCAAACATATCATCAAGATCACTTTCAAATCCGCGATCAACTCGCCAAGGATTAGCACCTGGATTTCTTTGTCTCCTCCGTCGCATTCGTCGAGAAAACAGAGGCAAACTTCGACAAGAGAAAAAACGCATGAAATTGGACAGAGTTAAGTAGACCAAACATAGCATGACAATGCCGAGATATGTCTCTTTTGTAGTGGCCATCAGAAAAGCAGTAGCACTCTCAACGATGCCATCCCAAAGTTTTTCCGCAGATTTGGAAAGGAATGTTGGTAAAGAGGCTACGGAAGACATTAAAAAACCTAGACCATACCACAAAGCATTGACAAACTGAACACAAGCAGCTCCAAGACTGGCCACAAGTAAAAACACAGAGCTCCATGCAGCCACCACAAAACCTACACTATGACTTGCACCAGCTGAAACTAGATTGTACATATTTAACACAGAACTTTTCACAAACATTGAACTACTTGTTATAAATTCACCAACAGTGTCACAAGCGTAACTTGCATTTAGATACATACTACTGAAAAACTCACACATAACACTTGCAAGCTTTAATATCATACAGCAGACAGATTCTAAAAACTGATAAATATCTGTGACAAAACCAACAGCATAGAACCAAACGGTATAAAGCACCAATTTCACAACTCCAACATAGTGGGAGATAAGGGAGAAAAACCACGTCAAGTGGTGGCCTACAGCTGCTACAAACTGATAGTTAACGTTGAAAATCCACAGTGCGACATTGCCAACAATTTGTATTACATAAGTTACAGTAGCAATACCGGCGTAGATACTGTCAAGCATTTTTCTTCATCTGGTGAGAAGGAAAAAAGAGACGGAAAAATGTATTTAGACATATATTATTCATGAAATCGTTAATTATCCTTTATAAATTGTGTTGCAATAAATTAAATTAGAAAACAAAAAAATTAACTATTCTTCAAAAATGGGACCCAATTTTTTCCTCTCTCACTAGTAGAATTTGGCTACTTCAAGACCTAGATTAAGCGAGCTTTTGTTTTTTTGGTTGATCTAGACCTAGATTAGTCATTGATTATTAGCCTACTTTTTTTTTTACATACTGGTGGATCATTGAAGTTGAGAGAGGAGAGAATGTGACATTATAGAGGAAGAGATGATTTCTATCGCATCATCATATCCTTTTCTTTTTGTCAATTTTTTTAAATAAACTTGGTAGGTACTAGATTCCAAATCTAGATCTAGTACAATCAACATGTAAAAATACATTCATGTGTCAGTCATACTAGGCCCAACAGTGTGAGCTATAAATGGCATTTATTTTTCTAAATCTCTTACAACTGAGTTAGATCTAT
This sequence comes from Elysia chlorotica, assembly GCA_003991915.1. Classification (NCBI taxonomy): domain Eukaryota; kingdom Metazoa; phylum Mollusca; class Gastropoda; family Plakobranchidae; genus Elysia; species Elysia chlorotica. The sequence continues at coordinate 398,412 of RQTK01000336.1, read as the reverse complement.
GATTTATATTATAATAACACAATGTTAGCTAACACCAAAGGTTGGGCACTCCTTTAGTTTTGTGGTTCCTAGTCTGTGGGCGATCAAATGGGTGGGCCACCGGAAATCTATATAAATTGAAATTGAATAAAATACCTGCCAGCTCTACTCCCTGTCTTTTTGTTATTTTTTATTGTATTGGCATGATTCGTTTATTTGAACACTGGTACAATGCGGGCGAGAAGGAGGGGACAACAAACACAAGCACATAAAATTGATATGTTGTGTTTAAAAGCAATTGAAACTCTTCATCTCTGTCTCTCACACTCGCTTGCTCTGTCTGTCTGACTGTCTCTCTCTCTCTATCTCCCTCCATCTCCTCTCTCAACTCTCACAGGTTGACTGACTCCGATGTAATCGATTCCTACCCACCCACCCCTCGAATCCTGCCCACCAATCCCATTTGATCGCCCACTGGCTAGGGACCACAAAACTCAAGAGTGCCAAAGGTTGGTCTAAATTTGTCTACGCGTACATCATACATGTATTCCCTTCATAAATATTAGAGTGAGTTAAAGGGCTTGTATTGATTTACTGATCTATGAAAAAACAGAAATGCAGGTGTTTCAACAGGACTGCAAGATTCTAGATCTATACATTTAGGAGCATTTAGGATTTAAGATTGACTATCTCTAGATCCACCTTCTTAGTGCAAGCTAGGCTATCTAATCCAGATCTAGATCTAGACATGTCTACATTACGTCAGTACAAATTCTTTTTGTTAGGAACACGCATGGATACGGTTGAATCAAGACCAAGGGCTGGCTCTCGAAATTCAAGCACTTACATCTATCTAGATATAGATTTTGAGGACGTGTAGATCTAGATCTAGATCTATACTATACATCAAGTCTACTGATTATATCGCTGGATTTGTTTATTCTCAGTTTACTGATGGCTTGGGCATAACAAGAGAGGTCGTTTCCGGTACATTGAATTAGTTTGCCACACTTTTTTCCTATTATTTTTAGAAAAGACTTATAATCTAGTTAATAATATTTCATGGAAATTCTTCTGCAGATCAATTTTTGATTTAGAAATTGCAATTAATAAACCTACTATCAACATGTTGTAAAAGAGTTAAAATTTTACACAATAAGCAAATCAACGTTATTACAAATATAAATTGATTAAGCTTGGATGCTATTTTTGTTTTCTTTAACTTTTTTTAGGACAATGAGTCATTTCGTTAGTAGCCTAAAGAATCGAAAGTAGATTAGCTTGTCTAATAATTCTTCCAACGATCAAAACATTGAACGACTGAGGACAAAAAGCATTGATATTCTGAGAACTAGTATATCTATAATCTTCGAAACAAGATTCAGCAATCAAGTCTAAGCTACTACCGTCGGATTTAATCTTAAGGAAAAAAATGTTTAGATTTAGGGCATCTTGGAAACACTTCCTTACAGGTACTGAGATCTAGAATCTAGGGATGGAATGCACGTATACATACAACTACAAGACGTAGCTTACGTCTCTTCGTAACAATATGAGAATTTGAAGGCTTTCGAGGAGACGTAAGCTACGTCATGTTTTGTGCATTCTATCCTAGATCTATACGGTGGAGGAATATTTTTTTATTTTAACCATTTCTTTGCATGCGATGGAGAGAAAGTGGTTGTGGATCAAGCAAACCATTTCTTCCAACATCTCTTAAGCCGGCCATAGACGTTGCAATAATTGCTGTAAATCATCGCTTTGCGATCATTTTGGCAATATTTTGCTTGGTGTATGGGGACATTGCAGAAATTTATCGACTTCAAAAGCTGATTGCTCATCGACTGGTACAACCTGAAAATAAATTGCCCGCGCCGCGCGACCTTGTCAATCTGCGGCAGGCCCTTTGTTTTTTTAAGGCCAGACAAGCCGACGCCGGTGCAGTAGGTTATTTTTGCTGGTCAAATGTTCATTTATGAGCCACCGGATTTTGAATCTGACTACAGATTCGTTTTTCTCGACCCAAAATTAGCAAAGTCTACGCGTATATATGCTTTTTAGAACGCGTTTTACAGAATTAAATTTTATTTCGTTATTTGCCTCTATAAACTTAATATTCTTGTTTCCCCACTCCCGCCCATGTTTTTTTTTGTCTCTCTATCAAATTATCTAGACTCTATCAGTATAATTATATGGTATAACTTTACATCACTTCGCGTTATATAGATATGTTAATTATTTAAAAATCCAAACACAATTTTATTTGAACTGAATGAGAGACAATTAACAAACTTTACAAAGCTGAACATGTTTACTCATTGGTGTTATTTAAAATCATGTTCATTTCTTCTCTTCGTGATGATTTTTCTTTTCCAGCCCGTCTTGAAATAAGCCGATGTAATTTTCGCTCATGTGGGGTTATAACCTAGCGCATGACAGTGTTTCGCCTTTTAATCAAAGGGGTAACCCTTTACAATAAGTCAAGATATGATTCTTTATTCAAGCTCAAGTTGTTTTTCCAGTCTTCGGGGATATCTTGTAATTTCCTTATTAAATTAACATGAGATAACTTTGTTTTTTTTTAGTAGCCATGACTTCACCATACTCTACGTGAGCGTCTTTTTTTTAGCTCTTCTTCTGAAAATCTTAATAATTATAGCCGCAGAGAGCGACATTACTGCTGCTGCTTGATGTTTGATGCTGCATTTAACACAATTGCACACGTTCATCTTGTGGATCGAATGATTTTGTCGACGCGTGTGTGTTCAGATGGAAGACAAGTATTGCTTGGGATATTGTATAGCAATATTGCCAGCCAATTGATGGCTGCAATTTATTGACACGTCTATGGCCGGCTTTAGTTGGATGTCAAGGGTTTTAACACTAATGATAGCTAGATCCAGCCTCTCCCATTGCTGTGCTTGCGCTCATGGTCCACACTGGGATTGAAACATAGCTGCCAATTGTTTCGCATTTTAAAACATTTTCCCCAATACTCATCTTTCCTTCAGATCTGGTCAATCTTTTCATAGCACTGATCTTTGAATGCTCATGCACTCAGTATTGGGTGCTTAGCCTTTTTGGTTTGGTTATCGTTCGTGGCGTCTGATTGTGTTGTTGCTATTCCTGGAGATGTAGATGGGGAAGAGGATTGATAACAGGGTCTTCTTTTCTCCTGTGATCGCTCTGGAGCTGAAAATGACACAGCTCAAAATTAAGTTGGTAGTGGTCAAATCGTTGTAGGGATGAAATCAGTCATTTTCTTGAACACTGACGAGTCCTTTTCTTCAAGTTTAATTTTTTGTTTTTTTTTTACTCTTGAAGTTTTTACATCCATCGCTTACCCTGTCTCTGTGTGGCAGCACTTAAACTTATCAGACGTCAATCTTGGGTCCATTCCCAATATAGCCTACATACAGTGATGAAGTTGGACACTAAGCAACGACACTTTGTACCTCTTGATGGTTTACATATATGAGTTTGTAAACTTTTTACCCATTATTGCATTTTGATAACTGATTGTTTCATTGTCAAAAAAAAATTTTTTTTTTAATATATATATATGCTATTACTGTATCAGCATCATTCCATCAACAGTCTAACATTAACTTTTTTTTCTAAAATTATGTATGTAATACTATATATTTTCTCTTTTTTTTTTTTTCAGGTCTCTTGATTTCAGGAAATGTGCAGGCATTGTTGTTTGTAACGATGTCAAATTAAGGCCAAGAGAAGAGAGCACCATCACTGTTCTGATAAAAATGTATTCATCTTTATACAGTGGGATATGTAATCTCAGTCACTTGCTGTGTAAATTATGCAGGATATGAACAATTTGCATTTTTAAATATAATGAGAGAGAAATCAAGTAATCTTTCAAAAATTAGATTGCAACTCTCCAATAAAAAATGAGTGATTTGTCCAACTGCCAACTTTTCTTGGTTGGCTGGAGTTCTCCTCTTTCTGAGTTGATCTTGGCATTTTTTTACGATTGTTATATTCTTCTCAGGATTCTGTTTGACATTCTGAAGATTATGATCTGCTTGATAAACCATACCCTGATCGTTCTGTTCACATTGGCGAGTGGGTTTATTAGCAACAGTGTTTACTATATTTCATGGGTTTCCTTACTCTTTATCCGTGGTATTTTAGGCTTGGAGGATAAGTCTACCAGTGCCCTTTGTTGGCTCATCGCCATTGCTTTTGTTTATTTTTACTACGAACGTCAACACCATACGCTTCTTACGTCCCTTCCCAGAGGGTTACGGTTTCACGTGCAGCAGCAGAATACATGTACTTTTCTGCGGAGATTGTATGGGATGTCAGTGTTCAGACACAGCTCTGCTAGGCAGCGAGTGGCACAAACTTTACATGAGCATAGCTCCGCAATGGTCACCCGGGAAAACCAGCGTAACACAGAAGCCGAGGAAGAACCTATCAATCGGCAGCTTGAGGCTCAGAACGTTCTCAATGAAAACGAAGAAAATTTTCTGGTGGAGGCGGATCACCGCCGGATTCTCCATGACAACCGCCACAACGTCGCTCTTGAGAATGGAGCAGACAGCCACCGAGCCCAGATTGAAAATCGTCAAAATGTCGAACGGGAATGTCATAATACCCAGACGAGTTTGGAGAACCACCGCAACTGCACTCAAGAACGGCACAGGTATTTTCTGCGTCAGCGCAGGTCTATGCCTGGACTCAATAATATCAATAGTTTACAAGGGCATGATGGGTGGCAAATGCGTCTGTCCGATTTACAGATGAGGCACTCACAGGGTGCCTCTCCTCTTGTGCAAGCTGTGAATGTGCGACAATTGGCAGGAGTAGCAAGCAGAGAACCCATTGACTGATAACTGCTGTGTCAGTTTAAATTATTTATCTAATCCAATGCCATCCAGATTTTGTCTTATATCTTTGTAAACTTTTTTTTGTCTTTCACCTTTCAGTATTATGATAAAAAGTTTAGGATGATGTGAAAAGGGTTACCTGTTTTTTTCTCTGAATTTACAGGTTGTTGTTGTTTTTTATTTTCACTTTTTATTCTCCAAGCTTGATTACAGTGGAATCCACTTGAGATAAACCTCTAACTCTAAGGCACAGCTTAAAAACTTAGTTTTATCTCAAGCTTATATTAACTGCTTACTGAATAAAATAGGACTTTGAGCTTTGGAAACAGTTTTATTTAAGCCATAAGATAAAATATTTATAGCATTTTATAGGCACATTTGATGGTCTGTATATGGAGCAAAACAAAACAGTATAGACAGTAGTTACAAGAGTATACAGTGGAAAAAGCTCATAATTCGGATTGCTTGGGGTTTGATCTAAACTTCGAAATACAAAAGGAGGCATAACTGAACCACAAAAGTGTTAAAATAATGTTGATACCAAACAATGTCGACTTATACTGGCAGATGTCTCTTTTTCAATCTTTTAAACCGAAGCCATCTTCAGATACGTTTCCATTGTTACTGATTGTTAGGTATGATCTCCCCCTGGCAAGATGGTGGCAACTTTGATTTGAGAGAAATTTTAAAGCTTTTTCTACAAATTTTAAAGCTTTTTCTGATCAAGTCTTTTGCTTAAAACGATCTAGAATCTAGAATTAGAATCTATTCTTGATGTGCAAATGCATATCTAATCTAGATAGACCTTGAGTCCTGGAAGTGATTAGATCTAGATTGATATATTATAGAACTTGACCTGGATCTAGACAAACTAGCCTTCTTTTTCTCAAGAGAAATTTTAAAGCTTTTTCTGATCAAGTCTTTTGTTTAAAACGAACTAGAATCTAGAATTATTCTTGATGAGCAAATGCATATCTAGACCTTGAGTGAGAGTCCAAGAAGTTATTAGATCTAGATTGATATAGACAGAACTTGACCTGGATCTAGACAAACTAATGCATTAGGTTAACTGTTTACTAACACAAGGGTTTTGTCTTGTCTTAGGTTTAGAGGCCCTAGTCGCCCGGGGCGCAAGACTGCTTTAATCCTCTTCCTACCTGTTCATAGAGTGTGTAAAATTAGTGTGTGGCGTCAATTAAACTAAAATAAAGACCTAAAGACAATTTAAGATGAGTTCAGACCGTAGTAAAGCAAGGCAAACAAAGAAAGAGAATTCTCTGTGTGGAAAGTGTGACAAAGAAGTCGGGAAGAAAGACCTTGGACTGAAATGCGATTTATGTGAAGTTTGGCATCATATTTTATGCGAGAATGTAGGTGAAGCACTTTACAAGGCAATTCAAGATGCTGATAAAGATAAAGACACATCACAAGGCCTTCACTGGTTCTGTAAGAAGTGCAACAAGTTTGCGAGGGGATTTATGGCAAGTCTAAGTCGTCTCTCGGCCAGACAAGACGCACTGGAAAATAAAGTCAAGGATTTTGAAACTACAGTGACACAGAAATTTGAGGAAGTTGACGCTTCACATGAAGAACTGACAGAAAGACTAGATACCGTAGTAGGAGACACAACAAAGGAAAGTATTAAGGAAATTGAGGATCGAGATTCCAGAAAAACTCATGTCATCCTTTTTGGAGTAGAGGAAAGTACAGAATCAGATACAGAGATAAGAAAAGGAGAGGACATGAAATTAGCAGGTGAAATTATCCACAAGGGACTGGAATGTGAGGCAGTCATAATGCAAACCCGGCGACTTGGAAAAAGTAAGACAGATGAGGCTACGTCAGAGAAGGGAAAAGGTCCACGTCCATTATTGGTGCAGGTTCAAACCCAAAGTCAGGCACAAAATATTATGAAATCCGGCCGAAAATTAAAAGAACACAAAGACAAAAGATTTCACCAAATTGTAGTAAAGAAAGACATGACTTTTTTGGAAAGACAGGAAATGAGAAACCTAGTGACCCTGAGAAATCAGAAAAGAGTGGAAACAGAAGCAAAGGGAGGAAACGAGATATGGGCGATAAGAAGGAACAAGGTGGTGAACATAGCACGAGTAGAGGAAGGGGTGCTACAAAGGCACAAGGACAAAATTTAAGGCCTCATACCAAGAAAAATGTACATAGTTTTAACAGAATTTGTTCAGTTCCTGAAGAAGGTTTACATTGTGTTTATACTAACATGGATTGTTTCTTAAATAAACGATTAGAGTTTCAAGTGTTTGTCATTACTGAAAAGCCAGATATTATTTGTTTGACAGAAATTTTGCCAAAGCAGTTTAATTATTCCGTGCAAAAAGTGGAGTTGGAAGTGGATGGATATGATTGTTAAACTTTAGTGCACATGAGACTGTGAAAGATACAGTGTGGGTGAAGCTTCAATTGGAAAAGGGAGAGTTGCTGATAGGATGCATATACAGATCGCCAAGTAACACAGAGGATATGAATGAACAGCTGTATAAGTTGGTAAAGAATGCAATTCAAGGGAGAACCCATATACTACTTACAGGAGACTTTAATCACCCTGAAATTGATTGGGAGAAGGAAACATCACCTCAAAATGAGAATCATAAAGCAACAATTTTTCTTGAGTCTGTAGTTCGAGATAATTTTCTCTATCAACATGTTAAAAGTCCCACCCATTTCAGAGCAGAGCAGACGCCAACCCTCATAGACCTGATTTTGACAAATGAAGAAGGTATGGTCAAGAATGTTGTACACAGTGCACCTCTGGGAAAGAGTCATCACCAAGTTCTAAGTTTTGACTTCAGAGTTTCTGCAGAGATTGAGGAAGGTGATGGTGAAGCCAGATTCAATTATTCAAAAGGAGACTATAGTAAGATGCAAGAGGTCATCAAGGGAAACAACTTGTGTGAGATGATAAAAGACACGAATGTGACTGATGGATGGAACAAGTTTTTAGAAACATATAATGCTGCTGCAAATAAATGTATCCCCAAGAATAAAGGAAAAAGGAAAGAAAAACAAAGAAAACGACCCCCATCGTGGATGAACGAGGAAGTACGTCAAGCACTCAAGGAAAAGAAAGTGACATTTGCAAAGTATTCAAAGACAAAGGATGGGAGAGATTACAGAGAATATGCTAAGGCACGAAATAGAGCAAGGGCTGTTTGCAGAAGAGCAGTGAAATCCTTTGAGAAAGCTATAGCAAGAGAAGCGCAGCACAATCCAAAGGCTTTTTATGCATATGCTAACCGTAAAATGAAAACAAAAGAAGGAGTAGCTGATCTATTGGACGAGGAAGGGAAAACAATCACAAACAATAAAGAAAAAGCCAACATTCTGAACAAATTCTTTTGTAGTGTATTTACCGAGGAAAATATCAAAGATGTGCCTGAGTGCGAAAACAAACAAGTGAAAACTGAGCTTGGTGACATTGTCTTTACAAAGGATATAGTACTAGAAAAACTGAAACAGTTAGATCCCTCAAAGTCCCCTGGACCAGATGGACTGCACTCACGTGTTCTAAAAGAGCTTGCAGAAGAATTAGCAGAACCTCTGGCAATGATTTTTACAAAGTCTATCGAGGAAAGCAAACTTCCGGAAACTTGGAAAGAGGCTAATGTCACCCCACTTTTCAAAAAAGGCAATAGATCAATACCAAGTAATTATCGACCAGTCAGCTTAACAAGTGTACTGTGCAAGGTGATGGAATCAATTATAAGGGATAAAATCATGGAACATACAGAACAAAACAAGCTTCTCTCATCCTGCCAACATGGATTTGTCCCAAAAAGATCATGTGCGACAAATTTGCTACATACTCTGGAAAAATGGACTACAGCACTGGATACGGGAAAACCTGTGGATGCAGTTTACCTAGATTTTGCAAAAGCTTTTGACTCTGTCCCACACCAAAGACTGATAGCCAAGATTGAGTCATACGGTATTAAAAGCAAGGTCCTGAACTGGATTAGGGAGTTCCTCATTGGAAGACAGCAAAGGGTATCCGTGAAGGGAATGTACTCAGATTGGTCGAAAGTTACAAGTGGCGTCCCACAAGGAAGTGTGCTTGGACCAGTACTGTTTGTGATTTTTATCAACGACATGCCGGAAATCCTGGAATCATGGTGCACAATGTATGCTGATGACACCAAAGTCTCATCCACAGTCCAGACAGAATCGGAAAGACAGGCTATGCAGGCAGACATAGACAAACTGGTCGACTGGGCAGACAAGTGGCAGCTTCGCTTTAATGCAGATAAGTGCAAGGTCATACACATTGGCAGAAATAACACAAAACAAGACTATACTATGAGACTACACTATTCACAGGATAGAGCAAAGCTGGAAACTTCACAATGTGAAAAAGACCTGGGTGTAATGGTGGATAACGAACTCAAATTCAGTAGGCATGTTGAGGCACAAGTGACGAAGGCGAACAAAATATTGGGGCTGATTAGAAGATCGTACCAATTTTTAGATAAGGAGAGCCTAAGATTGTTATTCACTGCACTGGTTAGACCTCATCTGGAGTTTTCTAATGTGGCATGGTCGCCAAGATTCCAGAAAGACAAAAATCTTATAGAAAGTGTGTTGCGGAGAGCGTCCAAGTTGGTTCCAGGATTAGCTGAATTGGCATATGAAAAGAGATTAGAAAGTCTACGTCTTCCTAGCATGCAGTACAGGAGAAAAAGAGGGGATATGATAGAAGTGTACAAGTTTACCCATGAAATGTATGATGTCAGTTCGCCTCTTATCAAGGAAGATGATACAAGAAATAGAGGACATATGTACAAATTGAGAAAATGTAGAGTAAACACTGGACTAAGACAGCATTTTTTCTCAAATAGAGTTACTGACATCTGGAATGGGCTGCCAATTCATGTCGTGAATGCTCCATCATTGAACAGTTTTAAAAATAGACTAGATTGTCACTGGAAAGAACATTGGTATCAGTGTATCTAGATTAATTTAGACAGGGGAGATCACCAACAATCAAAATAGTTCTACAAAAGACTGTGAATAAAAAGATCAGCAAAAGGCCTAAAGGCCTAATAGTGCTGAAAACATATATATATATCATTCATATCATTTATAGTAATTATACGATTTAAAATTGTGATTACCTTTACCGATATAGGCCTAGATTTCTCAATTAGACTGACTCTACATCTGGATTGAATGCAATTTACTCACTTGTCTCCATCCTCGTCTCCTCTAAATATCTCCAAGATTTGGTCAGGGGTAAAATGGGGCGACACCCAGTGCAGATTTGCACATTGTGTCAAGTAGGAACGTGCTGCTAGTACACTGTCTCTTTCATGCTCGTCTAGACCAGAGTCACACTGCTCAAAAGCTTTATCTTTAATAGATCCAATGTTCAACCGAGACAGAGAATTCTCCAAGTCCGTGGAAAATGTGGGAGTTGTACCAGAATCAGTTTCTGGGTGGAGAGATATCTCTCTAGGTCTATCCCTTGGTTCCGCCTTCTGCACTTTCTCTTCCTCCTCGAGAAGCGATAGGGAACCACTGTTGAATTCTTGTGAAAAATAACCTAGAGACCCTAAGCCAGAGTCATTCCTTTCTTCAAGGCTGGAGAATTTTGAAGAATTGCGTGGGTCGGGCGAAATGGGCTCTCTATGGTTCAGACGGTGATTACCATAACCTTCACAATCCTTTTCGGTGTCTTCCATTATTGTGAAGTCTTGTCTTGTTATGTGTTAAACTAACGTTAGATCTAGATTTAGTTTTAGCTCTCACCAGGCCCTCACACAAACGTAATAATTATCTTAATAGTTAGGAAACAATAATGGGGGGAAATAATACGGTAAATGGATATGCGTCTACATTAAGACCTGGTTTTACCATCAAAATAATCAAGAAATAATCAATGTAAATCCAATAGAATTTCCACTTCTCTAAGAGGAAAGGAATCGAGATGACTTCGCGATGGCTGCTACGATGGATTGGACTGAAATGAGGCATTTAGTGTCATGTGACTGGATTTGTCCAATGGTATTGCGCTAAAGGGCTGGTCGACAAAAGGGAATTCCCCTATCAGGGTATAGACAAGTCGGGCTTAGCCTGAAACTTGACCTGCCCTAGATATAGGTCTTAGGCACAGTGCGCTGACGTGTGCACAAAGAACTACGTCGCTAGGCCAAGAAAAATACCACAGGTTTTCCCCATATTATCACGCCCTAGCTAGGTGCCTAGACATTGGTAAATAATTTGTAACTGGTTTTAAACCGTTTAGGCCTCATTAAAATATTGCAAATGCAACTATTGTGAAAAAAAACCCTGTGTATTTTTCACATTACAGGCAGACAAAAAGACACCCAGACATGTGTAGAGAGTTTGTAGCCAGATCAAAACATTATTAATTAGGCCTAAATATTAAATTCAAATAAGCATTTCCATTTTAGAGAAAATTCCTTTGGAGAGTATCACTATGAGACCAGTGTATATAAATAACCCTTAAAGAACCAGATTTACTGTCACAATCTCGATAGGATAAATAAAACCATAGATAATTTTGGTTATAAAGAAATGCAATCGTCAAATAAAAAAGTGGATGGGATTGAGGATGACACCTTGTTCGAGACCAACGATTACAGAATCTCTCTCAATTTCTTATAGCAATAGTAACTAATAGTGATACCCAATTAATTTTATTATCTGCCTCAACTAGCAAAAACCAAACTGAACTCTCAGTTGGTTCTCCTTGATTGGTGTGAATCTTTTTGCCTGTCTTTTTGTCTTTGTCTTTCTCTGAATGTTTCTATCGTCTTCTGTGTTACTGTTACATCAAGTAATAATATTCCTGCCAGTAGTACTAGAGTACACATTATCACACCATTATTTGTTACGTATGATACACTAATGCAATCGTCGCTTAATTAATTCATATTGAAATCACTACACTATTGTAGACGTAACAAGTACGTGTATTCTTCAATTTCGCCACACACGAGACAATGCGGGGATACCAGGACTCCTGTCTCAGTCGGACACATTATACATGGATTGCAGACTGAAACCGACCAAACTACAATATGTGAAGTCCACGGAGGTTACATAATTTATTAACAGACTAGCAGGCATACACCATGCTTATCTCTTGGGAAATGGGCGGGTAGCTCAGTCGATAGAATGCGCGGTCTCTAATCTGCAGGTCTGAGGTTGGATCTTGACCAAAGCGCATACCTAGTTTGATGGATGTCTTTATTTTAGTGTAACGGGCTTAGACATTCATTTAGGTAATACAAGAAGCAATGCAGGTTGTTAAAGATTGGTCTTGGGACCCTCATCGTCTAGAATTCCCTTTATAATTTGAGACATGATACCAAGACAACGCTCAGCAGAAGACAAACCGTTCCAGTTATATGGAATACAAACTGGGGTCCCCGTTCATACGAACGGGTTGATTACAGTGGATTAGTATGTAAGCCGAATCTTTTTTACTCCTTACCATCAGTGACCGGCTGAGACAGAAGTCATGGTATCCCCGCCCTGTCTCGTGTGTGGCAGCACATAAAATTGTCAGACGTCGTCTTGGCCCGTCCACAATATAGCCTATATAGTGTTGCTGTTGGACGTTAAACCAACCCAGCCAACCAACCCGACTTCTTACCATCAGTTAAAACAATTTTGCTTCCTTCTTTTAATACATCTATAATTCGATCTAGACAGTTACGCTAGTAGCCTACTAATCCTGCTAATGAAAGACATTATTATTTCTCCCATTGAATCTAATGATTTCTCTATAGAGTGAGAGAGAGAATTCTCTCCCTCTCTCCGGGTTTAACGTCTCTTAGGTTCCCCTGCGGATACGAAATTTATGAAACTTAAATTAGATGACATTCAAATTTGTGTTCGGTAAAAAGGTTAAATGATCTTATCTTTGCATAAGTTAACAATTTTTTTTTACTCTGGGCCGAATGATTAACAACAAGAGAAATAGTATGTGCGTGAGGAAGAGGGAGATAGTGTGAGAGAGAGAGAGAGAGAGAGAGAGAGAGAGAGAAAGAGAGTGAGAGAGTAGGTGTGTATGAGAGGGAGAGAGAGAAAGAGAGAGAGAGAGAGAGAGAGAGAGAGAGAGAGAGAGAGAGAGAGAGAGAGAGAGAGAGAGAGAAATTGTGTGTGTGGAGGGGGGGGGGGGGTGGGGAGGGAGAGAGTGTGTGGTTGGGTGGGTGGGGGGGGGGGGGGTAGAATGTGCCAGTTATCAATGTTTATAATTTATGCTTATGCTTTATAATGCTTTCATGTCAATGTACATTTTATTGTTGTTGCAACTAGATTCACAGTCTAGTTAACTTGCTGGAGATTTCCCTGCTGTTGAGTTCACTTATACCAACTCTTTTTGAAACAATGAACAAATCAAACAGACTGAAAGACATTTCCTCCCACTGTCTCTTGTTGTCATCACCATACTATGATTTCCTGCTGCCCATCATTCGGAATCAAATGCAGCAAAAAGCAAGTCATTCCCAACGCTCCGCGCATTATGAGGAAGGCCCAGCTATTAATCTCGGTGGCTGCAATGGCCAGGATTTATTTAACAATGGTAAATGCAGGTTTTGATTTTTAAAAATAAATTGCCTGATCCAGCTGAGACTACAAATAGTTACAATAGAAACGATACCCCCTCAGATGCAACTGGAATTTCGCAGTGTCCACAATATTCAGCACACCAACCTCCGAGCCCAGAAACAGCTCAAGGAGACGGGAAGAGGGAGAGTCATTACGTGTCACGAGCTTCTTACCAGTAACAACATTATTTATAGAAACGAAAAGATGACAAAGGAGCGTGAGAAACAAATGGGACAAGAAAAAAATCTACTCAGGGACAGGGGCCGCAGTTTAAACGAAGAAAATAGGTGCATTCTACACAGAGTGTTAATGTATACCTCACGCCCACATTCTATCGTTATATAAAGATGAGGGTAATTTCTGAGGTATTTTTTATTTCTGGTTTTAATCAATTAATATTTAAAGCAGACTATCAACTGACAATAGTAACCAAAACTGTTTTGCCGATGGGCAAGTGCTGCGTTGATTTTCTTCAACATGGGGAAAAATGATTCGTACTTAGTTTAATTCGTTCTATAAATTGATACGGGGTTGCCTGTGTTCGGAATTAAGACCGTTCGTATTAGGGCACTTTACCCTAATCCACTAATCATATTCAGAGATCAATAATCTAGATCTCATTCTAGACCAAGAACTTGCATTAATTGTTACTGACTTTCTTATTCCTACTTAGGATGCTTTCTGACATTGATTTCTGTTTCATTCTCACATTAAATTCTGTTTCATTCTCACATTGAATTCTGTTTCATTCTAAGATTGAGTTCTGTTTCATTTTCATATTGAATTCTGTTTCATTCTCACATTGATTCTTCCGTTTCTGTTTGAGACCACTAGAATTAGATCCACCCGCTACGTTGAAATCCTGTAAACAACTGAATTTATATGCACTAGCTATGTGTCGAAAACGTAAAAATAATTGAATTGTATACAACAAATTTTATGTAAACAATGGGGGATGGAGTTGAAAATGCTTTCATTGTGTGTCAAGATACTTCTCCCTTAATAAAAAAAAACAACAAAACAAAACAAGAGTTGTCATAGATAAATTTGTTTTTAATTGGGACATTTACCCTATAAACACCGTGAAGATCAACAACAAAAAAGAGTAGTTTTTCGCGTAGATACAGTCTGTCTGTAAGATGACACTTAGACTCTAGAGTGTTTTGGTGGGTGAGTCACAATGGCGTGTTACACTAGAAAGTAAGCAACATAACTTTCTGAAAAGGGAGAGCGCTCTTTTTCCCTTTCACGATCTTCTTTCCTTTAAGTTCGAAAAAGCACGCGCGTCACTTTCACAGATCTATCGAACTGTGCAGGCTCTGTAAGCTTACCAGATCTTGATCTATAGTTGTAAGAACAATTTAAATAATATTATAAAAGATGTTGACCATCAAGATCTTAGAAAGTTCTCTAATATAAGTCAAATTGGAAATCTCTCATTTTTGCGCTCTGTCATTTTAATTGTCTCACAATTTTATATACCAAAAAGCGTACAATTGCAGTCTCTACTCTAGATCTAGAAATCTAGATCTAGATTCTGCTTCTCCCCTGGATTGTATCCTATTTACACGGAGTACACGGGTGCTGTGAATCTGCTGCACCTGGTTGGTTTGAGATAAAACAATTCATTCTACATCTAGAATCTAGATATAGGGCTGTAATTATTTATTGGAATAAGAAGTCCTGAAGAGAGTTGTAAGCCACCACAACGTTGAAGCCTGTAGACTTACAAACCCTAGTTTATAAATTATATCTAGACTAAGTTCGGCACTCCTCGAGTTTTGTGGTCCCTAGCCTATGGGCGATCAAATGGGTGAGTGGGTGGGATTCGAGGGGCGAGTGGGTAAGATTCGATGTGGGGAGAGAGAGAGAGAGACAAACAGATAGACTCAGTCAACCTGTGGGGAGAGAGAAAGAGAGCTAGAGAGACAAACAGACAGACTGACAGAGCATTCAGCAAGCGAGTGTGAGAGACAGAGATACAATTGCTAAACATATCAATTTTATGTGCCTGTGTATGTTTGTCTTCACCTCCCTTCCCCGCTCTTAATGAACACATGGTTAAATAAACAATTGAATACAATCAAATTGCTCCCTATCTTTTTGAATCAAACAAATCACGCCAATATATTTTATATTAAATTTTAATAGAAAAAAGACAAAGACAGGGAGTGCAGAAAGCAGGGATTTTATTCGATTTTAATAATCGAATTCCGCCCGCCCACCAATTTGATCGCCCAGAGGCTAGGGACCACGAAACTCAAGGAGTACCCAAAAGTTCTAACTAAGATCGAGTCTTGATACCTTTGTTTGTAGATGTAGAGAGCTAGACCTAGAAATCTAGATTTGGACCTAAATTAATTTTGACTGCCACAGCCAGTTTAAACTTTTATCATTTGTGAGAGGTCAAGGCTGTTAAAATAACAAAAGCCACTTCATGGATACTCAGGAGCTCAACAATGAAATGAGGATTGGAAAGATCAACGGAGATTTCTATCTTTAATTCAATAATTGTTGAAATAGAATTAAAAAAAAATGCATAATATGGTATTTATATATGGTTAACTTATGGACCTTAAACCCCTTCCCCATTGAGTCTGAACTCCTACTGAGAAGCACTGGCAGATAGTCAGTAGCCTATGTTACAAGGCGGTGGTTATTGAAATACCTATCTACAGAGGAGTGGATAGGACTTTTCTTATGATCATCATACCTAAATTGACTAGCAGATTATTTTAGTTTTAGTACTTTTAAAATTAACTTATGAAATTGAATTCCTAAGTCTGATTTATTAAAGAATCTCTAAACACAAAAGTAACTGTGTCTGTGTAAAATAGATGTTATATTTATGACATTTTCTCCTCTTCTTCCAGGATCATGTCTGGTATCACTTTAAAGGAAGTCGGTGGTGATCTCACTGTTGACGTGACCCAAGATTCTACTGTAATTGGGCGCGGACAGTTTTTGCAGGTCTGTAAGAAATTATAATATCTGTATAGTTGAAATCAAGACATAAAAATGTGGACCTCGCATATAACATCGGACTCAAGGAAACCTTTACCGTAACGAAGACTATCGTAGGGACTGTTTTTCCCCTTATATAATTGGACATAGGGCCTAATGAAGATATTTCACGAAAACCTCTGACGCAGTGTTCATTTTGTCTCTTAAATTTTTACTCTGTCTCCTTTTTTGTGTTATGTTTAAGATTTCATGGAAAATTCCTACAACATTACAGGTGTTAGAATTTAATATTTTTCTCATTATTGGTGTTGATAAAATTTTTATGGGCCAAAGACCAAGGCACTCTAGCTATTAAGTAAATCATGATTTACCTCTATTACCTTTTTGAAAAATATCCAAACAGATAACAGACAAACGGGTATCGAGAAGTCATGCATTGCTGGAACAGAAAGATGGAAAGCTGTATATCATGCCAGTAAGGAACGATAACCCCAGAATGTGCACAAAACTAGTTTTAATTTATACCAAATCTATCACTGATGCAATCTGATTTCTATGCTCTCACTGATGTAGCAGTTTTGGCTAGTTATCTGATCTAAGTGTAAATCGAAATCATGATTTTAAAGTGTTTTTGCATTATTCAAACGAAATGGTGGTATTACAACAACAAGACAGACATAGGATATATACACAACAAATGTTTGTGTGTTGTTCTGCAGACCCACACAAACCCCTGCTTCCTGCGAACAGAGACTTCGAAAGAGCAGACGGTTCTAACGAGGGATGTGAAGCATCTGCTGAACCACGGCGACGAGTTTGGCCTGCTGCCTGATCAGCTCTTCTACAAGGTTCATTATCCTCAGCTCAACGGACAGAAGAGGTTTGTCTTTTTCTACTTTTGACTCTGGGTACTTGCAGTGTTGCGGGTCATTTGCTTTTCAGTTAATATTTTCATTTTCATTTCCCACTTGCTTCACAGTATTTTTTTTTCTCCATAAAATTTATGTCAAGAAATCAGATTTTTCTCTTTTTTTTTTAAATTTGTTGTTCAATAAGATGAAAAGCTGGCAAATTTCATAACTCAGAATCGGACATAATAATGGATGTATTAGTATTTCACCATGGCAGTGCCCGATGAGCCTTATAGGTTGGGGAGTATGGAGAGTACATCAGATAAGAATTCAGCTTGGAATACACCATAAATGTCATATGCATTTTCTTGGCAAAGTAGAGTTTAACGGTTAACAATGGTTAGAGATAAAATCACGCAAGAATTTCAAATGTGCTTTACATAACCTCATTGAATGTGCAGTATATGGACCATACAGCTCGAACTACTTAGATTGAGGAGGTAAATAGTGACTGGTTAAACGTCCCCAGTTGAAGTTCTGTGTAGCAGCTGCAAGATATCTTTTTCACTTTTGTACAACTGTTATTTTTTTAATGATATTTTCATTTCTTCTGCCTTCATACATTTTTAAATACCAAATTTTATTTTGTTTCAGTTTAAGTTTGCCTCCCTTCAACAGAATTGTCTTTCCTTCTTGTTTTTTGAACCAATTTTAGTGAAGCTCTAAAGGAAGCAAAAGAGGAAAATGAGGTGAAATCAGAGAAAGAGAATAAAGAAGACGAGGGTGTCAAGCAGGAAGCCGTCTCTAACGGGGGAGCAGGGGATCAGAAGCATGTAGCAAGTGACACCAAAGGTGAGTCAGGCGTCGGGGTTGGGTTGGCTTGGTTTTAACGTCCAACAGCAGCACGGATCTGTTTGAAAAAAAAAGCGGTTTTGGAATACCAAGCGAATTTTGATGGTTCATCTTTGACAAGCAGTATCAATAATGTGGGATCACCTGATCGGACCCATGTGCTAAAAAAATGCAATGAGGCTACAACTCAATACAATGCACTTCGCAGAAGTTGCCTTTGTACAGTATCGGTAATAGGTTTACACCGTCAGTCATTTGGACCTGTGTGTACAATAACCTGAGATACGAATAATAATATATCAGGAGACTGTCGCGTTGGAAATAGGTTGCTTTTGTTTGTTACCTCAAATGTTTGAAACACACCAAGTTCCATGCTTTTCTAGTTCAGCATTGATTCTCCTAATTATGTTATAATGTTAAAAAACAAAACATAAAAAAATAACAAATAATAGACACTTTGTGTTTTCTTCGTAACTTCTGTACAGTTCTGAGCACTACGGAAATACCTGATTTGCCTATTTTCGTTTCTTTCAATTCATCATTGTAATACATGTAGTTATATATTAGACATCCAAACAACCCGATTTGACATTTCCAACTTGTCGAAGGATAGATGGAATGATATTGGAACAGAATTTTTTTTATAGTTTGAAGACCAAATGGTAGTGACATTAAACCCGATGAGCTAGACAAAAAAAATCTGATGAGGAAAAAAATTATGATGTTCATCCCCAATTGACTGATGGCGGTTTATGTGAAAGCTTCTCTCCAAAATCAAGTGATCTATTCTTAATCTAGATTCTAGGTGTTTACAAAGACTGTGAACCTTACATGTAATGTATTTTTGTTCTAGGCCTACAATGTCAGTAATGATCTATTGAATATTGAATGACTGTTAGGCTTGGGAGAGATCCACACTTGGGTGCCCTAATTATAAACATGCATAGCGTTTTCTGGAACCAGAGTGGAATTGTGGAATATTCAAGGTTACAACATGTACTGTAGTGACTGCTACTCCTACTCTCACGTCTTTCTGTGATGTAATGACTCTAGGGACATTTGCAAAATAGCAAAGAGGGCAAATAAACTATGTTATGTGTTAATTTCTCCCCAAGAAGGAACATTTACAACCGTCTACTTACTTATAAGTAATATCTATACTATCTTTTCAACCACTCATTTCTACCTTTTTCTTTTAAATGAAAATGAAAAAGGGGGGGAGGGGGCTGGGGGGGCTTGCGCATCAATGAAATTCCTTTCTTATTAACCTTCATGACTCCTTTAAAATGTATAAATTTGTCCTGTTTTCTAAAAAAGACACCAACACTATGTGTTAGACTTGGAGGTGATGTTCAAAGAATAAAAGTAGGGAAGAAATGCATTGTCATATTGTTGTTTTTTCATCTGCTTCAGATGATAAAAAGGATAATGAAACTGAAAAAGCCAAGCCTCCCTCAGAACAGAAAGGAAGTGCAGATGGGAAGGAAGAGACGAGCAGTGAAAAACAAGAGGTATGTTGATTGACATAGATGGGAGTACATTCAAACAGAGAATCATTGCTGGTGTTCAAACAATGACACACACTCTGGTGAAAACTTTTTTGCAGCTTTTTGTAGGTTGTAGATTCAACATAGCATCTTTGTCTGTCTAACTCTATGAATATCAAACACTTTTGAATTGAGAGGTGTTTTGAGTTTCTTAAGACATTTTCCATTCAACGTTTTGCCACACTATGGCTTTAAACGGATTGCATCTTTTACCTGTAGGATACTACAGTCAGACCAGCGAAATCGGGAAATATGCTTGAGAACAGAAATTTTTCTGTATAAAGTCGTCGTGAAATCTGGAAAAAAAAATGTAGTCATTGGTCTCCGATGGAGCCGTAGAAGGCATATTATTTGCCATCTGTAGTCAGAGAAACAACTTCTGAATAAATTAACACACATGTGGTAACTTCAAGGCATTGAGTGACACACAGTAGTGGATTTTGGGACTCGGGTAAGTGGAGATCTTTTCCCCTCTGTCTATCCTTTGTTCTCTGTCGATCACAATTTTGATCTAGGCACTAGGCCCAGGCTAGATCTAGATCTACACTTATATGGTCATTATGATTTTACTGATAATCTTTTATTTGCTAGTTCATTTTCATCTCTCTCCCTTTCCCCTCTATCTCTTTGCCAACCTCTTACTACGATCTGTCATTCTATCTGAGTCTCTGTGTTTTTCTATCTCTCTCGATATCAGATATAGATCAAGAAAAGAGAAGTCTTCATAATTTTATTGATAACAATTCATTCAAGCATGTATTCCATCCCTCCTCTCTCTCTCTCTCTCTCTCTCTGACATCTCTTTACCAATCTAACTTTCCCTCCCACTTTCTTTCTCAATCTCTCCCCCACTCTCTCTCTCTCTCTTCCCACCCTTTTCTCCCTTGATCTCTTCCCCGATCGTACTCTCTCTCTCTCTCTCTCTTCCCAAACTTTTCTCTCTCGATCTCTTCCCCGATCGTACTCTCTCTCTCTCTCTTCCAAACTTTTCTCCCGATCTCTCTCTCTCTCTCTCTCTTCCCAAACTTTTCTCTCTCGATCTCTTCCCCGATCTCTCTCTCTCTCGATCTCTTCCCCGTTCTCTCTCTTCTCTCTCTCTCTCTCTCTCTCTCTCTCTCTCTCTATTAGACCTATCAATATGGTAGAATGAACTTGAAAAGTGAAACCCTGAAAATCTGGAAAACCCGTATAATCAAGAAAAGAAATGTCACATTTAAGCGGGTCCTACTGTATTATACCAATTTTCAGTTATACAAAGTCTGAAGACGTTAGTAAACGTCTATTGAAAAGGTAATGTTTTGTGATTTAGTGCGCTATGCCTCTGCTTGCAAGAAAATTGTGTTAAAGAGATAATGACCCAGACAGCATCACTGAGAAAAACGGAGAATAGCCTGATGTAATTTTGTAAAATCACACCATATTAAAACAGGAGTATGTGGGCTCAATAGACATTTTCCATCCAACATGTTTGCTCACCGTGGCTAGCCATGCTATAACTCTTGCCTTTAGAATAAAGTCTAGATCTTGGAGTGCTTCTTCTCTTCTTTAGGATAAAGTGGAGAAAGAGGATGACGAGGGGGAAGAGAAGAAAGAAGGCGATGATGGTGAAGACATGGCGATGCCGGTCGACAAGAAACGCGTTCTCCCTGCATGGATGGTCAAGGCAGCCAACCAGGAATCTCCGACCAAAGAGAAAGCCTCGCCGAAAAAACCAACGTCAGAAGCAGTCAGCAAGCGGTTGCCAGGTATGTCAGTTTTGGGGTTGTTCACTTGACAATTTTTCATTGTGTGAAAAAGTAAAAGTAAAGTTAGCTCCATGCTCTTGTTGGGGAACCAAGAGTTAGAATCCTGATTTTACTAGGTTGCCATTTACTTTCCTCGCCGCGCTTTAGTTTTAGCGTGACTCAAGAGCCTCAGCTACCTGTTTTGCGCTCCGTTGAGACGAGGGAGGGGGGGTCACTTATTTACTTAAAAGATGCCACTTTTTTCTTGAAAGCTGACATGGTTGTCCATGCTAAAAAACAAATGGGAATAATGTCACGATAGAAAGAAGTTGCTAAGATACTAGTAAGCCTAATAGAGTTTTTTCATTGAAAACAACATGCTCACCATGGTGAAAGAAACTTCCTTCGCAGCATATAGTCTGTCAAGTTGTTGTGGGAAACTTAAAGCAGGATTTGTTGTTTAAAGAATTGAAAGGCTATATTATAATTTAGGACAATGTTATGGAGGAGTAACCCTTTAAAATGTTAAATTTTGTAATGGATTAGCATGTCAAGATGGTTAAATTATATCTTTAATAATTTTGAATAGACTTAAATATGATACAGAGCTTTTTATAGATTTTAATACTGTCTTTGTTCAGGTGCTAAACTTACAAAACCTGATCCTGAAGAAGATGAGGAGTCAGAAGAAATTGAAGAAGATGATGATGATGATGATGAGGAATACACACCCAAGAAAAAAGGCAAAGGAAGGCTGTCCAAGCAGAGTGATGATAGCTATGAGGAGGAAGCGTCGGATGATGATTACACACCAGAGAAACATGCGCCTAAGAACCAGAGAGGCAGGGCGAGGAAAAAGAGGAGGGTAAGCGACAGCGAGGAGGAGGATGATTTCAGTGACGACGATGATGATTATTCACCTCGGAAAGCTAAAGCTAAGAAGAGCACCCCTAAGGGGAAGGGCAAGAAGAAAACCCCAAGCAAGAAGGGGCCAGCGCGAGCAGCGCGAAACACAACCCCAAGGAGTCGCACAAAGCGGAAGTATGAGGAGGATGATGATGAAGATGATGAGATTCTGCCACGCAGGCGTGGGGGAGCCGTCGATGATGATGATGAGTTGACAGCCAGGCGGCCACAGAGAGCAGCAAAGCAAAAGAGAGGAAGTTACGGTGAGGCACAGACTGTTACATTCTATGTCTTTTGCTGGTTCTATAGGGGCAGGACAACTTCCATTTTACCTATCTTGTTTTTACTAGTTCTATTAAGGCAGGACAACTTCCATTTTACCTATCTTATTTTTACTAGTTCTGTAAAGGCAGGACAACTTCCATTTTATCTATCTCTAGTTTTGTAAAGGCAGGACAACTTTCATTTTACCTATCTCTAGTTTTGTAAAGGCAGGACAACTTCCATTTTACCTATCTTGTTTTTACTAGTTCTGTTAAGGCAGGACAACTTCCATTTTACCTATCTTGTTTTTACTAGTTCTATTAAGGCAGGACAACTTCCATTTTATCTATCTCTAGTTTTGTAAAGGCAGGACAACTTCCATTTTACCTATCTTGTTTTTACTAGTTCTGTTAAGGCAGGACAACTTCCATTTTACCTATCTTGTTTTTACTAGTTCTGTTAAGGCAGGACAACTTCCATTTTACCTATCTTGTTTTTACTAGTTCTGTTAAGGCAGGACGACTTCCATTTTATCTATCTCTAGTTTTGTAAAGGCAGGACAACTTCCATTTTACCTATCTTGTTTTTACTAGTTCTGTTAAGGCAGGACGACTTCCATTTTATCTATCTCTAGTTTTGTAAAGGCAGGACAACTTCCATTTTACCTATCTCTAGTTTTGTAAAGGCAGGACAACTTCCATTTTACCTATCTTGTTTTTACTAGTTCTGTTAAGGCAGGACAACTTCCATTTTACCTATCTTGTTTTTACTAGTTCTATTAAGGCAGGACAACTTCCATTTTATCTATCTCTAGTTTTGTAAAGGCAGGACAACTTCCATTTTACCTATCTTGTTTTTACTAGTTCTGTTAAGGCAGGACGACTTCCATTTTATCTATCTCTAGTTTTGTAAAGGCAGGACAACTTCCATTTTACCTATCTTGTTTTTACTAGTTCTGTTAAGGCAGGACGACTTCCATTTTATCTATCTCTAGTTTTGTAAAGGCAGGACAACTTCCATTTTACCTATCTCTAGTTTTGTAAAGGCAGGACAACTTCTATTTTACCTATCTTGTTTTTACTAGTTCTGTTAAGGCAGGACAACTTCCATTTTATCCATCTTATCTTTTGCTAGTTCTATGGAGGCAGGGTAACTTCCATTTTATCTATCTTTTTTTTTCTTTTCTTTTGTACTAATTATGCTAAACAAGAGCAAGTTCCACTCAGTCATTTTGCACCAGTTAGGTTATGATCGCAACTGTTTATGCATTCATTCAGTAGCTAAGCAACTTAGTCGAGCAAGCAGAGAATCTGAGTGAGTTCAGAGATTTGGGCAAAAAACGTTATTTCAGGAAAATAGGAAAATGAAAGTGAACTTAATTTTTCTCTGTAATCTTCCTACGCAGTGGATGATCCGTTGATTGAGGAGGCTCTGGAGGACTTTGCTTCAGAGGAGGAAGTTGTGGAGGACAAAGACAGTGATTTTGAAGTTGACGGTATCGAAGACTCAGGGAGTGATTGGGAAAGATCGGCCAGCAACTCGCAAAAACAAAAAGTAAGTTGCTACTGGTAAATTTGCTTTACTGCAAAATCCTACTGTCCAGGTAGCAGGACTTCTGTCCCAGCTCTCAGTTGATAGTGGCACTGACCTAACCTGAGATATGTGTTCGGCTACCTTGTCCCCCTCTTCTATATAAGGATGATAATAAGAATAATAATAATAATAATAATAATAATAATAATAATAATAATGATGATGATGATGATGATGATGATAATAAAAATAAACTGTATTTCTTTAGCTCTCTGCCGCAAATATACTTAGGCTCAGAGCGCTTGACTATAAAAATAATTATATGCATTTAAATAAAGATAATAAAATTTTTGTGTAGTTATAGATATGTGCTAAATTAAAATACTAAAACAGTATATTGATGTAATAGTAAATAAACAATAAAAATACATATGCATTCAAATAACAATTTTAAGAACTTCATACAGATAGTTAAATGCCAAATTGAAATATGGGTATCACTAAACCAATAAATCAGTGTCATGCATATGTAATCTATAAACTTATAAATGATTAAGTCTAATTCAGTGTCAGTTATCCACAAATTTTGAGTAATATGCAACAAAAACACCTGTACAGGAATGTACACACACTAATATCCACCCATCCCTCACTTCATAGTCAGTGGTATGTTGGTCCAGCTTAGCTTGTTATCTTTTAAAGACATGCTATCAATAGGAAGTACATTCACAAGTACATGTATTTTATTTTGATTGTTTTCATTTTGTTTTTTTATTACTGGCACCGGGAGATTTATTTTGTAAATCAATACAATACAATTTTGTAAAAGTTCATTTAAAAAAAATCCATGTACTTGGCATCACCGGTAATTAATACTAAATGTTGTCGACCATTGTTTCGAGATAACCTTCATATTGCATTGCATCCTCAGGCGGCCAAAGTGAGAGGGAAAGCCCCGGCCAAGGCGGTCGGGCGACGAGGCCCTGCAAAGAAGAAAGGTCGCAGGCTGAGCCGGCCCGCTGACTCGGATGATGACGAAGACGAGGATGTGATGGAGGACGACGAGCCCTACGTGCCGAGGCCGTCGAAGCGACGAGGGGGCCTGCTCTCCCAGGACACAGAGGACAGTGACGGGGAGGGCGGGAAGCGGCGCAGGCGGCGGGAGACCTGTCAGTACGGCAAGAAGTGTTACAGGTCAATCTCATTCTCATTGTCTGTCTGTCTCATTTTCCAACCAGTATTGCCCGTCTTTCTCTCGAGGGGATGTACGGCAAGAAGTGTTACAGGTCAATCTCATTCTCATTTTCTGTCTGTCTCATTTTCCAATCAGTATTGCCTGTTTTTCTCTCGAGGAGGTGTAGGGCAAGAAGTGTTACAGGTCAATCTCATTCTCATTGTCTGTCTGTCTCATTTTCCAACCAGTATTGCCTGTTTTTCTCTCGAGGAGGTGTAGGGCAAGAAGTGTTACAGGTCAATCTCATTCTCATTGTCTGTCTGTCTCATTTTCCAACCAGTATTGCCTGTTTTTCTCTCGAGGAGGTGTAGGGTAAGAAATGTTACGTGTGAACAGTGCTGCATCTCTTCTTTCCTCTTTCTCTCTCTGTCTGTCTCTCAGGGTCCAAATGATCGATGCAGTTTCAAGATTATTTGGATGCCAATATTCAACAGGGAGGAGGAGAGGTAGAAGCAGAAGGAATGGAAAGAGGAGGAGGGGAGAGAGCATCTAAGATTTAGGAGTGAAGGGAGGGAAGGGAATATGTAGGATAGAGACTAGAATACAGAATTGGAGGAGGAGAAGATATGAGGAAAATGGAGGTGAGAGGAAAGGGAGAATGGAGGAAAGTAAGCAGTTACAGACTGGATATCATTGACCCATAAAAATTACTGAAGGTAAAAAATAGCCAGTGCCAGGGATGTGTAGAAAGCAGAAAAAATTACCAACAGCTGGTGATTGGTTACTCTTTGTCTTAGCATACAAAAAGTAGTGTGCTTAAATTCACCAGGGCTCTATTTATAGACTCAAATTTTCCCTTTTTTCATCTATAGAAAAGTTAAGTAAATACTATATCCCTTCATACTGCATTAAAATTTCCTTGAAACTCATTCAAAGTAGACATCCCAGGGTTACATTTTGGGTCTGTTGGTATCTTTGTGGTAAAATTAAGTAGCAATAATATTTCTATGTGTCATGGAAGCATTTTAGGCAAGTTTTAACCAGAGAATACTTTATTATCCTCTATAGGAAAAACCCAGTCCACTTCCGAACGTACTGCCACCCCGGGGACTCGAGCTTTGACGAGGAGGATAAGGATGACTCTGGAGCTAAGGAAAATAAGTGAGTGTTGGTGAGGTGGTGTGTCCATGTGGTCTAGTCATGACCACCTTCTCTACAGTTTGTCCACATTTCAAACTTTCTAAATCAATGAGGATTCTGGCAAGAAAAAAAAAGCTTATTGATATGTCACACTTTATTGTGCGAATTTGATCAATTTTAACTCTGAGATCTTTCAGTGAATCATGTGTGAATGTCCTCCTTGTTTTCAGTGTAAACTCTTGTGTTGTTTCAGGAAAGATCGGGACCCTGGCAAGGCAAGTCCGCCCAAGCCCAGCAGACCCCAGAGGAGCACAGCAGGTAGGCCGGGCTGGGGCTGCGTGCACTAGAAATGAATGAAAGAATCTTGTGAAGCGCTTTGAGGCCTCGGCATAAGCGCTATACAAATGTACTTATAATTATTATTATTACTAGTATCGCTAACTTGGCGCAGGCCGGAGAGAAGTTCTTAAAGCATATCACATTCGGCCTGACAGGCCTCAGAGCAGAGCGTGGAATCGGTTGTAATTCAAATATGATGTGGCCAGTTGGAGGTCACAAACTTTCAGTTGAAGAATTGATGAAAAACAGTAACAGGTGTAAATTTAGAAATAAAGTCTGTTGGGTAACTGCTTAGTACCGGAATCTGACCCCCACCCTTGTGTGTATCTTCATAACTTCTCTCTTTTGATATAAGTTGAGCTGTCTCAATGGGCTATGATTAATCTCATTGGTCCATCGTTCGCTGCCATACAAATCCAAAAGATATCACCCCATACTTCTCTAGCATAGACAGAGATTGCAGACCTGCCTACTTGTACCGATTTTCGTCGTCAATCCCGATTTCCCAATTTCCACGGAAATATACCGATTTTTCAAACTGTTAAGATATTCAGCATAGCAGCGCGACTAGCCATGTTTCTGCGCCGGCAGAAAGCTCATGGCCCGCACCTATTACATTTCTTACGAGTCCGTCTTGTCGCCGTATTTTGTCATAGGCCTAGCTAGGGACGTGTGCTCTTTATCGAAGCCTGTTCTTCTTAGATCTTAGTGTATGAGATGATCGAAAGGGTACTGAAAGTACACCTCCCCAAGCTGCCAACCCGTACGCTTCGCTATTTTTCGTTAAATTTTCTACCCAAATACGCCGATACGAAAAAAAAAAAATGAAAATATACAACCGTCCGTGCAACACCGCCGTTTTTCGCAATAAAGATAATGTATTAATTTGAGATACGGCTACGGTTTTCCTCTCAATCACGCAACCGAAACCAGAGATGAATAAAGAAAGTTTCCAGTGTTTTGTGCGTGGGCGAAATAAAATTTATGAAAGATTCATTTATTTTATCGATAGGTGATAGTTTTCTCTTTTTTTCTATACTTGGTAGACATTGCTATCGAGATTGGGTTAGTCAACAATTAATTGATACGGACCAGTCCCAACTCGTTGTTTTCTCTTGCGTTCATTCGTCCGAATCATACCAATCTCTCTATCTTGGACTTTCAGTTCCCAGTCAAGCTAGTAATGATTCTGATTTGCGTTACCATGAGCTCAATATACGTTTACAAACAAGTACCGTAATGTAGATCTAGTTAATCGTTTATTCGTGCGAGTAATACCATCTTAACATCCATTAAGCCCTTGACCTTCGTCCTTATTTACAACTCCTTCCCGTGCACGAATCTTCCGCGAGGGAAACAGGTTGAAAATTCAGTTATCTTTTATTCGTCCAATTAATACCGATCTTTCAATCTTCACATCCAGTCACCGGGGCCTGGCGTTATTTCCAGCTAATCATTCTGATTGTTCTTAAAGTTGATCAGCCTAGTTTTTTTATCTGTTGATGTAAGCATATACATCTATAGTGTGTATAGACACTCCCTATACACATGTACTGAGTACATGTATCATGATTAACACTGATACAATTAATAGATAAAAACTGCTTTTGTACCTATTTTTCCTGAAAAATACCTATTTTTTGCTATGGAAGTACCAAAATGGGACTTTTTCAAGTAGGCAGGCCTGTATTATTTGCATAGGTGAAACTAAAACCACTTACTGAAATAAATTTGTGGTGTGTTTAGAGATTCTTAATTCTGTATGCTGTCGTACTGGTTCGTGAAAAAGGTCTGATAAAGTGATCAGCTTCTGGAGCACCTGTTTTATCAATGGGGATGAATTCTGCTATGTGGCAGTTAATTACCGTCAGTGTAGATACAAGTTTCTTTATGGTCTAAGAGGATTTGAAAGCTCTTCTAAAGATCTATCTTTTAGTATAAAAATAGTCCTGCAGGGTTGTTTCTGAACCTTTGGGTTTTCATGTGAAGTTGGTAATTTTTAAGCTAGTCCTTTTTTATTTGTTGATCTTTTAATTTTTTTTTTTTTTTTACTTTCAGGATTACGGCATGGAGACACCCGCCCTTGATGTTGTTAGAAATCATTTCAAGCAAAAGTAAATAAATATGCTGATGTAATTAAATTTCTCTGTTTTCATTTCCCTTGTGTTGCGAACTTGCCTGAGAGAGGAATGATTGAGCAGCTGCTAATCTCTGTCATGAATTTTGGGTTTGGTCAAAAGGTGCCTTTTTCGAACAGGTCGTTATTGGGAGCCCATAACTAGTTAGAGCTTTTTCAGTATACTTGAATTTACCAATAGCGCATATCCTGTAGAAACTATAGATATCATTTGGTCATGAGATTACCAGTTTTTTAATTGGAAACAACTATTTCCTAGTTTGGATCTAAAAACTGAATGTGGTTAGATTAGATGTTGGTGAATATTTTTGAACCAAAAGAAAATTAAAAACTGCAAATTTGTATATAATTTTTGCGAAACAAAAATGCTCAGTCTCGATGTGACTGCAGGTGTCAAGTGCCATGTTGATATCTAGTTCGCCTTGTGTGTTAGGTGTTTGTAAAAGTATATTATTGGAGAGCCTGATTCTCTACTGGTAGCTTAGAAATAATTTTTCTTAGCCCCAAATTCTTTCAGGAATGAAGAAAAAGTATAGGTGTCACAAAAACATGTCACAGTGCTCATGTAGATCAATATTTGTTTCTTAATTTTAACTATCCACTTTTTAACAACCAGAGGAGCATTTCTGCACAAATTAGGCTTTGTGCAAGAAAAAGTAGGCTTTATGGCAGGTGTCACACTAATTTTTTATGTCACGTCAGACCACATCAGACACTTGAATTGGGATTTTAATGTTTCAATGATTACTAACTTGTGGTAACTGATTTAGATGTTTTTTTATATGGAATCTGGCGTTTTAGAATAAGCGGACAAATGGTTTTTGACAAAGATGTCAAATGTTCAAGAGTCACATCAGACATTAGGCCTAATAAAATGTCTTAAAATGCAACGAATGCATATATCTTTAGCAAAATAAATAACTAAAGTTCTTTTAAAAATTGAATAGCGTTGTCTTTGTTTATGTTTAAAAAAAAAATTAATATTTGTACAAATTGTAGAACCAAAAGTTCAGCTTTAAAGTTGTTTCTGGTACATAAAGCAACCATAGCTAGACAAATGGATATTTTTTATTTATACATTTATAATTATGTCAATGAGATTTTTAACAATTAACAAATGTGACCTGTCACCTCAGACACTTTTCCATGTCATCATAAACATGGTATTTGCAATTAAAATAAAAAGGCTAGATACTATGAAAAGCTGGAGCTTATGTGGGTATTCAAACCACAAGGCTTAGTTTCAAGCAATATTACACATTTTTGAAGTTTATAAAATATCTTGGGTACTCTGAAAATAAAGTTTAGTTACTTTTGAGTAATAACCTGTTACACGTGTACTATTTAAAGTTGGATCTCATATTCACCTGTTAACAAAGACAATTTATTGCTTGCATTTTGGCATGATAAGTACGTGCATAGCACCATTACGATTCAACAGAAAGGTATCCGTCTTCCCATACTCAGTACAATTCATGAACAACCATTTTTTAATTACCCGAGTGTAAGGTGCACCAAAATTTAATTAGGTTGAGCTCTGTTTTTCAATTCAGAATCTAGAGCAGTTCCTTCTTAAAAAAAAATAGGGCTGGAATATCCTTTGGCAAAACCTAGTAGTGTACATGTTGAATGATACTTAATATACATTCTCATTGCAAAGGCCAGTCGCCAAATATACCTACACACTAGTCATCATGTATTAATGTAAAGGTAATGGTACATGTAAAAGAAACTCATTCTATTAAAAAAGGCCCACAAACACTTTAAATACATGCAGTGCTAAATTACAATGGCATTAGCTTCAGATAAAGACCTTGTCTTTGGAAAAAACTAAATTGGCTTCTCAAGTCTTTATCTGTCACTGTAACAGCATCTTTATTAATTAATGGACTGGAGTCGTGGAATCCCCGCCCTGTCTCGTATGCGTCAGTCTTGGGCCCCATCAACAATATAGCCTATAGTGCTGAGGTTGGACGTTAAACCAATTTGCTCATGTCAATTATAAAAAAAACATTCAAGTACTGCGGTACTACATGTATTAGTTGACAAACGATAGTTGAGTGAAGGGATGTCAAGAGGTTGGAATCACTTATTTGTAATGCAACAAGCTATGCGTACGGGTACAGTGCATACCTGAGAATTAACCCGAACTGTCTCTGTGTGACTGACAGTAGGTAAACTTGTCGGGTGTGAGTCTTGGGATCCGTCGTCGCAACAGGTCCCAAAGTCCAAGCAATCATTTTTATTTTGTGGATCGCTTTTACGACCGGGAAACAAAAAATACTTTTCTAAAAGGAAACTCCATAGTTGATTATTATAATTAGGCCCTATGTAAAAAAGATTTAGAAAAAAATCAATTATCTTAATATTGTTATTAAGGAATTACTTTTTTTATACACAGATCAGGAATGTGAGGACAGAATTTGTCGCCCCCTCAACCGGAAATCAATTTTGACTATGCTCCTGCGAGGCATGGATAATCAGATAATTCATGGGTCTGTGGGAAAATCCTGGCTATGCACTTACCTTCCCCTCAGTTGTATGCCCTATCCATTTCTAAAACACCAGTACTAAAGGTTTTGAGTATTTATGTACTGAGGTACAAAATGTAGAATATTTTTGTAGTCTACACGTACTGGAGTGACGTGTTGCAAACTACCCAGTGCCTGGTAAAACCTGGTTAGTTTGATGCCCCTTAGGTTTCACTAAGTCTCCTGGGTGAAGCTGGTCGAGTCCACACCTCTGTCGACAGAGCTAGAGCAGAAGGAAAAAAACAAACAACAAATGGTTTTGTTCTTCAAAGGTTTAAAGAATCTCGCAAAATTGCATGTTACAGGCATTAGACAGAAAGAAAGTCTTCAAAATTCACATTAAACCAGTCGAGAGTAGACTCACATTTATAAAATCATGTAGTCTTTATTTCAGCAGAATTTAGACAGTGGAAAGAAATCTTAAGACCTGTACACTTTAGTTCTACAAACGGTTTGTAATCAGCTTAAATACTAATAAAAATTAAAATTTGAAGTTTCAACTGGAACAGAAGAAGGATATACTGATGCATCCTATGTGTTTGAAAGCTTGTCCACCCACCGCCTTTAGGAAATCCTGTCAATATGGCATCATCGTCTCTGATGCCGTCAAGTTGGGAACCAAACCTGCCCTGCGTCTTAATACTGAACTCAGCACCTGACTCCCTGCTGATGAGTATGGGTTCAGATCCCGGCATGGCTAGGTGGTAGATTTTGATCTGTGGGTGTTACTGTAGTGTTAATGACTTTACAAAAGTGCAAACAATAGATCTGTATGGAGTAAGAAAGATACGTTCGTTCGGTGCGTTACTGGTGTAAAACTGTTGAAGTGGCTATCACAAAGTTCTCGTGAAGTGGGCTCTAGAATGCCTTTTTAAATATACTTCTTTCTAAACTATAATATTTATCCTGGGATCGGAAGCAAGCTATGGCTCGCCTGACGCCCCCAGATCGCTGCGAGGCTGCCACAGATAGACGGCATTGCTCACAAAACTAAATTTTGGCGAACGTTTTGAACTGCTCGATGATACGATGTTATAATTTTTTAGTATGCGTCGTCTGCGCATAATTATGTGAACCAAAATTAATACAGTGTGTATATTAATAATAATATGCATTGCATTACTACCCCGTTCCTCCATCTCTTTCTGTCTCTCCCTTCATGCCTATGTCGGTTCCAATCGATATCTCATGTTCACCAAACCACGGATGTCTCTGTTTCTAGCTAAGATACGATGAGATATTTTAAGTACATTGTACTTTATTAGTCTACGTGGGATTTTGATTTGTTTACAGTGTAACACAGGGTCTCAGAAATTACAACAGGTAAGAAATATTCATTCACATGCATGCATTAAAATAAGTGTCATTGAACAATATTCATAAAAAAGATACATGTATAATGATGAGTCTCGCTGGATTCTAACTCAGTACGGTTTATTATGTGAGAAAATTCTAGCACCCCGTGATGATCTTTCATAACGGGGAAGAGAATGCGTTAATATCTTTTAGTTTTAGTACGCATTTGATTCTTGAAGGAAAGCAGTTTAAAAGAATAGTTCAACAGACTTGAAAAAAAAATAAATACAGCCTCTTTCACCGTATCAATATGATTTTAGTATACTATACATGTAATATTTCCACCTCAACAATTTATGCCAAATTTAATAATATTTTAGTTTGTGGCATTGTAGAAAATGTTGGTCAAGTAATTTCTGCTAAATATTTTGTTTAGACTTTGTTTAATCTGAAAGGTTACTTTAAAACAGTTGAAAAGTACAGTAAGTGAATTGTTGCTGCAGAAAAGTTTATTGTGAGCAGCTTTCACTGCATGTTTTAGTCAAATTAACGAGGGATTCTCAGGATCAGAGCACACACAATTCTTATTCTGATCAAAACATTTAATTAGGATGGTCTTGACATTTTAGTTTCCTGAGAAACACTCGCTTCTGCGTTGACTGACACATATTTATAGATAAACAGTAAATAGTATGATAATTTTATAACAAAATATGCACTACAAAATATTTTGTACATCCAGTGCAACAATTGATGCACAGTTAAAACAAACCAGATTGGTTTCTAAACTCAAAGTTTATGTGGGTAATTTTGTAATTACTGTGCATACATGTATAGTATTAGTAAGGGATGGTAAGTTGATGTGGTCACTTGACTATTATCTAGTTTTGTCAAACTACAAGTACAACTTTTTTGTACTCATATACATAGAAAAGCTATGGGGCTACAAAAAGCAATAACTTCAACCATTGTCTTCACTGGCGTTTAAAATATGTTAACATATCCATTACAATTACATTTACAGCTTTCGATTGCAACAATAAAAAAACAAAACAAACAAAGAGCATGTAAGTTAGGCCAACAATAAACCACATCTCATTCAAGCTGCCGATCACTCACTGATTCGCTCCAACACGTGGGAAAGTCAGTCATATGATTTTAGAAAATTTTATTAGTCATGTAAGACTTGCATGAGAGAATTATTTTCAGTTCAACTCGTAAAATCTCAGTCAGCACCCAGCACTTATCTCACCGGCTATTTGGCTACACTACACTCTCGTACACCATACACATAACCAACCAGCGTAATGCACATACAGTAAAATGCGTAAAACATACATACATGACCAATCAGCAGAGTACAAACTGTATGTACAAATGATAAAACAAAACGACACCCCCCCAAGAAATCACATCTCTACGACCTCAAGTTTCTTTTGTGCTTGATTGGATACCATCCAAGCCTCGCACACATACATTAAAATGGGTTCTATGTAGCATTGTACATTGTAGGACCTTTCTCATTTCCATGGATAGAAGCTTGGTTGTAACAACATGCTTCATCTTTCCGAAATTCATCTTTGCCTGAGATATTCTAGTCGATATTTCTGTGTTGTTTCGGCTATTGCTTGTGATATGAATTCCAAGGTATTTAATAGAGACTGCTTCAGTTTAGTGTCACCAACTTAAATATTGCTTTGTTGTTTCTTGTTTTTACGACTTATAACCATGACTTATGTTTTCTTACGGTATAACTCCAGACCTCTCTCTGGACTATCAACCTCAACAACCTCGAGAAGATTTTGCAAGTCTGTTTCACTTTCCGCTATCAGAACCATGTCACCTGCATATCTTTTGTTTATGTTATGACCACCAATCTGGGCGACTCTCCAGTTCTCTCATATTTTCGATATACAACGAAAACAAGACAGGTGACAAAATGCAGCCCTGTCGAGCGCCTCGTTTTATCTTTTGAAAAGAGCCCATTTCATTTTCAACTTCTTTGCAGCCTTTTGTTGCCAGAAGACCTTCCTTATAATTCTTAAAAATTAAATGTTTTCCGCCAACCTTTAGGCCTACTAACTGATCCAGTAGTTTGTTATGTTTAACTCTGTCAAACGCTTTTGTATAATCGATAAAACATAAATGAATATCTTAGTTTAAGCAGCTCAAGGGCTCCTTCTAAGTGAGTCATCAAAAGGCATAAAAACGTTTTGTACACACAGCTGAAATGAAGTCAAGAAATTGTTCACGACTCCCAATCTTACTGTTTGCAACAATCACATGGTAGCCTTTATATTACAGCCAAAATTTTCCTTGCACTTATATATCGCTACACCATAAAACTTCACAATGATTCGCAAACAGGGTAAAAACCCCAGTTAAAAAACAAACGCACACGATGGCAGCACCGCCCACTTACCATGACCACTCTCAAATGAAGAAAGATTAAAAATTAAGAGACATCGAAAGACTCTGTGGTTAGATGTACTTAAAACAACGCTGTTGGAACAGACAATGAAAGTCATACTCAAGCCAAACCAGTAGATGGTCAGATTGAAATTAGGATTAGTTCACACAACACACGCACGCCAGAATCAAAACTCCCCCAAGAAGTTTGTCCTCTCCGATAACAAAAAACAAAAAAAATCAATGCTGTGATTGAATAAGACGGTTGTTCTGGTGATGCATACCAGACGTGCGGTCAATCAGTCAGTTTTCGTCTTGGCCTCAAACAGGACAAACGTGCATGTTTTCACTAACTACTTCAAATCACACCGATTAAAACAAACAGTCTCATATCTCTTCCCTCAACAGAAGTTTCACATTGAAGAGATCAGTAAAAAAAACATTTTAAAACATTTCATGTACTTCATCACACAAGTACCGATAAAATCGGACAAAACAATTGCATATTTCTAGGGAACATACCACCATTGCCACTGTTTATGAAATCAAGGGAGGCATGATCTTCTAGTGTTTTAAATGTCTATCCCTAAAGAATGCAGAAAAGGCACAGAGTTGGCCAAACTGTGTACGCCACAGCAGAAAACTCAGGCCTAGCCTCACAATGCTTGGTTGCTAAAGCTGAGAAAGTTCTAACGGTACACATGTTTTCATCCATTTTACAAAGTTTGTAACAGTGATGACATTGTACAAGTTAAAAAAAACCCTCTCCTTGAGCCATTGTCTGGCTGTAGATGTGACAAACTTATTAAGTTTTAAGGACATGAAAGTAAAAATCAATACATGTATATAAGTATACTGTTTCTAAGTTTCTGGGCCTGCATGCTTGCTTGCTTGAAAATTTAATTTTGCGAAAAGTTAAAACAAAGCAAAAAGGAAACAACCCATAAACGGCATAGAATTATGCAAGCTCAGGCAATACAGATACTTTGCCTTAATTTCTGCAATTTGATGTGGTAGAAGCAGAGATAGAGTAAAAAAAATAGCACAAAAGTAAAACAACAAATTGCTGTATATAGCAGTCGCCGAGTCCATAAATTTACTGTTAGTAAACTGCAAAGCGAGAAGCTAAAAATACAAATTTCACATAAAAACAAACCCAACTATACCCCCCCACCCCCTTCCCCCTGCCAAACGAAACATCTGAATTTAAACTGGCCAAACTAATTATCTTGGGCTGTACTCAAACCTACTCTCAAACACATGCCACACCTGTGAATTCTGAGCTCTAACCTGATCTGTCAATGAGACTATATTACTTTGGAAAAATGTCATGTAATAATAATGATACTTTGATAGAAAGTAAAATGTCTGCAGTGCAGGAATAGGAAAAGTGATAAATTATATTGGTGGCCTGACAGAACAATGCTAAAAACCCGCCCTCTAGCGGCAACAGTCATCATCTCTTTGCGTAGCGCTGCACAAAGTCCTTCACTTTTACCTTGAATGATTCCTGGAACAGAGAAAGACGGAAGTATGGTCAGTTTCTTCCATCAATAATGGGAAAAAATCAAATCACATTAAAAGGTGAACAGTTTTTTACATGTACTTAGACCACAGTGACTCCCTCCCTCATGTTACCTTTAAAATTCTGAAGACTTCTGCTAAGATGCAAAGAATAAAGGTATATTCATGCGCAACATGCACATCCCTATGCACTAACCACAATCACCAATGACATAAGAGTTCAGAGAAATTGAACTAAAAAGTAAAATAGTGCTCTAGCACAGCTACAACTCGTTCAGATACCTTCAAAGTATAAAATTATCCTACCAGTGATATGCTCTGCTGGTTAGATAAGAACCTTGACCTATTATAACTGGATGCTTGTATAAAATAAGTTGACTATGGATATACAAACATCAAATCAACCAATTAAACAAATGTATTGAATAAGTGAAAATGAAAGTACCTCATGATCAGTTAGGTAATATCGATAGCTCTATATTTTTTGTATGAAGTCTATTTTGTTGAACCACAGCTGAACCAGTGGCTAGAAACTGAAGTTATGGATAGTACTCTTTTTAACTCGCTGTGACAACATTCTCCCGTAAGGCGATGCACTTTGGTGAAATAAACTACTCCCAAACTGTAAAGGTGGCAGGCCTGCAAAGACTAGTACTCGTACTACTACTAACGATAAACATATTGGCTTTAAAGAAAAAAAAAGAACATTTATGAAATATTTTAGTTTCCATACTTTTTACTAACAATAATCTCATTTGTTTTACTTTCAAAACATCAAGACAATTTTAGTACCCAACTAATGTGGTTGTGATTCATTACTGTCCTTAAAAAAATCTCACTTTGTCTCTGGCATAATGTTCTGCAGCCTCCACGTTCAACGGGTCATCAAAGTTCAGAAGGTCCTGAAACAGCAAGAGGGGAAATTTGAACGAATTAATATATAAAAACACAAAAACAACCATAAACAAATAACAAATCATCAAACTTAGTTTATTCAGAATAATGATGCACAGTCCTACAGTTTATTGAAGACAATTAAAAAGTTGTTTTTGAAAAAAATTATTTTCAACTCTAAGATGTTCCTAATCTAAGCTTATCTTTGAAAAGCAAGTTGACTAAAATATCTGATATTCACAGATATGTTGGTACAATCACTTTTATTTTAATGAAATAAAAAGGAATTTGCAGGAATACAAACTTACAGTAAAAAGCGAGTTGAGTCCCCACACCACATCTTTCAGCTTTCTTGTTGGCGCCCAACCTGAAACAGAAGACCGTCCAAGGTTATCAATTGCCATTGATGTACTTTACATGGATAGCAGCCTCTATCTATTTTTTTTTCAAATCCTTGTTTTTTTCTCTTCATTTAGAGATAGTCAAATCAATCTAAAAGGATAAAAACTAAATGAACAAAATAAAAAGCAAACTGTCAATTTCAACAATGGCCTTTCTTCCTGATGGCAGATATATCTATTCTGACTGACATCCAAATTAAAAAAAGGTCAAGATATGCTTGCTAGACCCGTACCAGTCAGCTTACAGAGAATTTCACAACACAGAGACTGCACTGCTGAAAGTCCACAACGATCTCTTATGCTCCACGGATGGAGGAGATACTGCTATTTTGGCCTTATTAGATTTAAGTGCGGCATTCGATACCATTGACCACAGTATTTTGATTGAAAGGCTGTCAACTACATTTGGTATTTCAGGATCTGTTATTGAATGGTTTAAATCTTATGTGCTAGGTAGAACACAATGCGTTATTGTTAACGACAAGTGCTCCTCTGTATTTGACTTATGTTATGGTGTTCCTCAAGGTTCCGTGCTAGGACCTGTCCTATACACAATGTACACCCAGCCCTTAGGGGCCATAATTAAGAAGCATTCAATGTGTTACCACATGTACGCAGACGATACACAAGTCTATAAGTCTGCACCACCTAATGATTTCCCAAAGCTTATACAGGATTTTGAAATTTGTATTAAAGATATTAAATCTGACTCAGTTCTATTGACTTTTTTAATGACGAACCTTGGCCATGTGGCTTCGCCCTTAGCTTATTGATAATTAGGTACGCAAATTTAACATGCATGCTCCTCTGGTAACTTTTATAAAAGAAAATAATCGAGGTCTGGATATAGCTAAAGCTAGATCTAACCGAGCTATGTAAATATAAGTAATCTAAATTCAGATTTCATATAAAAAAAAAAAAGTGTAATATATAATAATTAAGAAGTGCATAGAAATTCACGAATATAAATGTCATATTACATTGTAGCCGTCTTTTGAATGTGATTTATAAGTTATATGGAGATAATGAGGGATTCCCTTGTGGTTGTTTGAGTATTGGCATGGTTAAACCAACTAATTTTAGCGTTGTTGTGGGAGCAGAGGGTTCTGTTTACCGTATCCAGCTAATTGTTGCATTGTTGTTGATGTTTTTGTGGACAGCCTCCTAAGGTGATGTGTCAGACCCAGCTATACCACCCGAACATTAACGAGACGGGCGAGGTGTGTCTCAGCTTGCTCCGAGAGAGCTCCTACGACAGTATGGGTATGTTGTCTCACATTATATGCGTCATCCTTACAAAGTTGTTGTGTTCTGTCTCCAATTTTTTTTTTACCTAGTCCTTAGAAAATACCATTGATGGTTTAAATAAAACATTAAGAAATTGCCTATTTTGCCAATGAATTTTGAAGGTTTTTTATATTTTTGATTACCATTTTGCTTAAATGTTTAGGATTGTTAATTTGGACGCTTCTCTGGTTTCTCTTCGCAGCGCATAAATCTCTTGACCTTTTTTTAATTTGGATGTCAGTCAGAATAGATATATCTGCCATCAGGAAGAAAGGCCATTGTTGAAATTGACAGTTTGCTTTTTATTTTGTTCATTTAGTTTTTATCCTTTTAGATTGATTTGACTATCTCTAAATGAAGAGAAAAAAACAAGGATTTGAAAAAAAAATAGATAGAGGCTGCTATCCATGTAAAGTACATCAATGGCAATTGATAACCTTGGACGGTATATATCATTTTTATTGTGACCTTATTTTATTACTATCTGAGACTAAATATACTATTTCAGTACTTGGCTCTATACTTATGAAGGCATTCTGGAGAAAAGTGTGTTTAAAGTTTTGAATCGAGAGCCGGAAAACAATGTCACAGATAAAGTCCCCGCCCCCCGTAGAAAAACACAGATTGTCGGTCCGACAACCGAAGCTGTTAACCGTCGTACGACAGCTGGTCTATCTCCAGGAA
Organism: Elysia chlorotica; assembly: GCA_003991915.1. NCBI lineage: Eukaryota > Metazoa > Mollusca > Gastropoda > Plakobranchidae > Elysia > Elysia chlorotica. Next base: position 358,516 of record RQTK01000336.1, on the reverse strand, counting down.
CGAATAACCACTAAAAATGGTTCTCGGCATATTGTCTGTGCCTGTCCTGGATGCATGTATGAGTTGGTATATCTTCAGCTTTAGAGCGGTTTGGCCAAGGCTCCATCATTAAAATAGACAATAGATCTGAGTCAGATCAAACACACCCTAGTACTGGTGTTGTAATCAATTTGTCCGAAAAAAACCCCGACTAGGACTGGATGAATATGGACATATCGGTATTATTCGTAAGAATAAACGATGTCGATCAGGCAAACTAGAGATTCAAGTCGGTATCGCGGATGAGGTCAACTACAGTACTGATACAGATAAAACAGTATTATGCAAATTTAATAAACAACGAAGAGACACTGTTCTTTGCTTTTCTTTTTCGTACTCGCAAACTTGAAAACTACTCCTTTTTTAGTTGCGCAATTAACCTTAGTTGTATGATAATCAGAAGTTTGCTTTAAGAGGCGCGGCGGAGTCGTTCAGAAGGCCCGTTTTCAAAATTAACAACGTATAATTTTCGCTTTTAAAAATATGCCGATGCATGCATGGTGTGACCACGGAAACTGCCGGTTAACTGCTACTAGTGATCATTGGGTTCGGAGATTAACTCTCATATGCCAGTTGTAAAATAACTAATGGTCCTCGTGACTGTGAATCTAGGTTTTGTGCAAGCAATGAGTGATGAAAGGCACAGGGTAGCGGGTATTTTTTTTCCAGAAAAAAAAAAAGAATACGGTGATGTCGCCAGATTTCCTGAATTTTCGGGGGAAAAGTTTTCTGGACATAAGAAAAGTGGCATCCCTGATAACGTCTTTGAGTAGCAAGCAACAATGCACCGCCCGCTGGAGTGTGTGTGTGTGTGATTGTCTGTGCCTGTGTGAAAGAGTGGCAGCGACTGTGCCTACCTATACAAAATATGACATTTTCTAATTGTGCGAGAGTTAAAACTGTAAGGGGACCAGTGCTCGACAGTGAAAATGGCTATAAATCTAAATCAACCTAAGGGGTCGCCCAAAAAAACTAAATTCTGCCTAGCACTGGTAAAAAAAAGACAGTGGATTCCCTGATGGACAGATCACCAGTAGAGGCATGCAAACTATTTTATTTCCTGCATTTTTACCGAAAAGAGGAGCAAGTGAACGATCAATCTACAAGTTGATTAGAGGCTTGGCCAATCCCAGTGCCACAAAGGACCAAAGGTAGTTATGGAGTGTTAAAAACATGAATGGACCCAGTTAACGTCTGGGCTAACCAGGCGAATTGGTGAAAACGACAGCAAGCAATGCCGTCCCGACACTCCATTTTTAGATGTATGCCGCCAAATACATTATTAATTTTTTCAACCATGATACGGATGGGTGTGCTCAAGAGGTCAAATAGGTATTATAATTTTATGTACTGGTTGACAGCTATGTATTTATCTCTAATACTATATAGTGATTACAATGTGATATATGCAACAATTATTTTAATCCCTAGAAATAATATAAATTGCATTTAATTAAAGCAATAGGCTTGCATTCTTGGAGCTGCCATTCTCATATTGAGGGATTAGCAATACAGGCCACGGGAGAAAGAACTTGTCCCTGTTAGTGCTGGCAGGTTTTAACCTGTTAAAAGACTAAAACCAAACCTACCGACATGAACGAGATAAAACAAAAGATTCCAATTCTTGAAGATAAGTCATCTAAACTGATCAAACCTAAAGAAAAATTGCATGCTGAAACCAGTAACGGGAGCAGAGTAGTGTTGCCTTACAGGAAAGATCTATGGTGACACTGACAGGTAGAGAAGTGCAGAGCATGTGTTCTCACCACAATGTTGTAGTCTTCCGGCACCGACACAGCGAAGCGGAACCGCCCTCCCTGCCAGTAGCCTGAGTCTGGGGTTACAGTCAGGATGAACTGGTGCAGACACGACGGGTCAGGGAAGACAACCTCACATGTCTCTGTCAGTAACTCTTCCATCTCTTGAACCTCTGAGAGAGAGAGAGAAAAAAGAGAAGACTTTGAAAGATGGAATAAAAAACATTCAACATACAGAGACAAACAAGGCAAAGAGGGAGATTGGTGACAATAATATAATAATGACACCTTTAGACTAGAGTTGAGATAAACTTTTGCCATTAAAGAAGAGGTGGAGACAATGATAACCAACCTTTCACCAACAGCTTATCTCGGATCGAGAGACGCTTGGTGCTAGTTTCTTGATTCTTCTTAGCTTGTTTCAACTTTAAGGTGATCATCTGCAACAAGAAAGAACACATGATCTAAACAAACAAAATCATTAAAAAATCTTAACTATGGGCATATTTCTATAAATGTTTTTTCTTGACTGCATTCAGCACTTAATTTCATATCAAATCTCATCCTGTGAGGATGGAAGGAGAGGGAGGGAAGAAGAAGAAGAAGAAGAGAGAGTGAAAGAGAGAGTATTTCTTCACTTCAGTTGTATAATGCCCTATCTCATACATAAAATACTACAGATATGAACCAGATAGGACACTATAAAAGTAAACCTACTCAACTGCTAAGGACCCTAGCGGATACATGTGCGCAAGTAATGAAGATAGTAATAATCAAAAGAGAAATACCCACAATTTAGCAACTGAGGGACACAATAAAACTAACACAACAGCAGCTGGGTTTGTGAGGTGATTGCGTCCCGGGCAAGGAAAAAAAATCTATTTTTTTTTTAAACATTAGCCTGATTAAGCCAATAAAGGAAAAATATTTGTATGTACTTTTCAACCTTTAGTTGTGTTTGTTTTATCGTGTCCCTCAGTCTCTTTTGATTATGATAGAATGAGAGAGATAGACAGAAATATATAGCGTTCAGTCTTAAATTAATAATATTCAAGGATAACAAAGGTGAGAAATTCATTCTGGATCCAAGAAGTAATACATAGGCGAATACCTTGATGGCTTTGGTTTAATGGCCCTGTTTTCCGAGATTTCGCAACATTTTGTTTTCTCATTCACATATGGTCACAAAATACAATCAAACAACAAATTAAAAAACAAAATTACATGAGTTTATGACACTCAGCTCAGTATATAAGAAAGGATCTAGAGCAGGGCAAATATGCTTTGATACAATGTAGGGCTGACTCTGCCAAATCCGAGGAGTTATGTCCCCTACCTTGCCAGTTGATCCGAGCCTGAGCTTAGTACATCTGCCCTGACTGCCTAGTCCACACCGATCCTCCCCCCCACTGGAGATGCCCTCAGCTAGTCTATCCTTATCTTCCAAGGACCCGGAGAATATTTGCTCGTCTGGAGAGAAAAATGTTCAGCTGTCAACAATTTGACTAATTCTTTCCACACAGAGTAACAGAAAGAATTAAATTTTCAGACTGAAGAGCTACAGAAAGTGAAAAGGAAAGTTCAACTGTGAGGCAAACATCAGACAAAACTTTTTGACTAATTTAAACTCCACTTTAACTTTTCATATTGTTATCGCATGATTAGGAGTAATAAGACTGTTCTATAGCTACCTTGTGTGCACAATATTTTTTTTTTTTTTTCAAAAGTTTCAAAATTTAAAAGCAGCGATCACGGTGGAAAAATTCCCAAACCCCGAACTTTGTCGCAATGCAAAAAAAAGCAGATTAGAAATAAAAATAAAATTACGAAATAGAACTCTCAGATTTAATAATCGCTCTGCTAGATCTAGATTAGTCCCAAAGTGCGGGAAGCTGGCGATGATACTCTAGATTATAGATTTACACAAGGTAGTTGTTTATAACATAACATCTGAGCACATGAAAGATTATAAAATAGTTGTGTTGAACGCACACTTCAATTAAAAAATAGAAATTTATTCTAGATCTTGATCTATCCATTTTTTTAAATGACGCAAGTCAGAAGGATAGACAGATCACGGAGATCTGTGTTTTTGGACGAATAACGCCAATAACAAACCACAGTGAATTTATAGGCTATTGTGGATCATCCACCGATAGACATAGACTACAGATTAATTAACAAAGAAATATGTATCGATTAAAAATTGAGATCAACATCCTGTCCAATATTTTAATGCGCACCTCTTTTTCTCGGTTCATTTTATTTTAACAAAAACTTATCAGTATGGTGATGTTTAAGTGTACTTTTGCAATAAATGTCGATGTTCTGTTGTTTAAAGGATCGCATCAAGAAACGCAAGTTACAATATGAAAAATCTTATGACACATCCTTCGGAATGAATAACTTGAAATAGCACTGTTTACCGAAATTGATGCGGCGCATGTACTTCCGTTTTCAATCGAAAAAACCTATTGTATTGTAATAGAAGATCGGAAATAGAAAATAGGATTAAAAAAAAGGTACTTCTGTTTCAAAAGAGAAAACAGTGTCACCTCCTTTTTGCACTTTTCCTTTTTTTAAACTAACGGCAATGCTGACCAGATTCAGCGGGGCCGTGATTGTAAACATTATCCGCGGAAATCGTTGCTGTCGCAGAAACCTGTGTAACCATTGTACCCAAAGATCTAATCTATTCGTCTATCTTTTGCATCAATATAGTTGCAAAAATATAGATGTATGTCAAAACAACTACATTCATATTTTTTGCACCAATCTTCTTCAAAAGTGTAATGCATGTCCTACGTGTAGAAACAAAAAGAAAGGTTACCCAGGAAGATAAGGTGGATATTTTTTTTTTCTTTTTTGACTCAGAGTTTTGCTCAGGCATAGGTGTGTTTGCATTAATAGGCCATCTATGAAGCGTCACGTTTTGTTTTTTTTCTAACAGTAATCGGGATTACCGTGTACCGTTACATAATAAATTTATTTCTGTAGGTGGATACTTAAGAAGAGAGAGAGGGAGGGAGGGAGAGAGAGAGAGAGAGAGAGAGAGAGAGAGAGAGAGAGAGAGAGAGAGAGAGAGAGAAATAAGCTTTCACTAATTTGACAGGTTATCATGAGTCGACATTAAATATTTGGTGATTGGGGCCTAGATCTACATCGAGATCTAGCAAGCTGTGAGCTGAAAGGAGTAAACATGATTTCACTCTGATCATAAGCTACTATGACCACAAAGAGAGTAAGAGACTCAGAACCTAGATCTATTACATACGTCAATCTGCACCTGCGCTTAGGCTAAACATTGAAAAAGAATGGCGTCTTTTTACACCGCCTATTTTAAGTCTGTATAGACTCATCCTTAATTATCGGGTATCAAATCACACTGTTTATGATTGTGTTACTTCTGTAAGTTGATTTGGAATTTTGGGTTGGATCTAGATCTAGATCTTAAATCTAACCTAGATTCGGTAGGATTAGTTTTGTTTCTGAACGGAGCTTAATGGAAAAAGTTTACCTGTAAGAAGAGATTTTCACTGCTTGAGCCTTTAACTGGAAGTTTTTCTTCGAAACATATCTATTATAAATTAGAATTTACGGTTTCTTTGTATGGTATTTCACAGCTGACTAAGTCTAACCAAGAAAAACATCAAACTGAAACCGGAAGTGGATGAAAACTTCATCTGACGCTATAAAAATGTACCATCAAAAGATTACAAGCCTAAACGAAACAAAGGAAATAATTATGCCTTTGTATCCAAAATACACTCTGTGTAATTTATCGTACTATTTTTTTTCAACTTATAATTTTCCATGACAACATTCTTGAAATAAAAGCTCTTCATCGTACGGGGTTTTGTTCAAATTTTGCTATACGCTCTGCGTGTAGTCTTTTTAGACTAATTTTGCTTTACGTGTCTGGCTGAGAGGTCATAATTATGGAACAGTTATGTACACTTAGGTCTTTGGACAATCAAACTCTTTAGTCTCCCCATCGAATAAAGCTAAACTCTCTCCTTATTTAACGTTTCCTGGATCTAGAGAAAGATTTTTTACTACGTTGAGAAAAATAATTCCAATACACAGCATTTAATCCATTTATGGTCATTATTGAGATACAAACTTTATATAGAGCGTTTAGCAAAATGTGCACAGACACTATTTATCACAGTGCCTAGAGACTCAGCCACTAACAAGAAATTAAATAAAGAAATAAGCTGAGTTATATGATACAAAAGAAATCTCTGGAGTCTCAAACGATCAACCAGGTAAATATAATTATTTTCGATGAAAAAAAAAACCCTTAAAAAAATGAAATGCACTACTGTCAAAATAGATTTAGTTGATCTAATATGATACACTAGTTATTTAGAAGGGTTGGTATACTAATAAAACATTGCAATCCATGAAAAATTTGGGATAATTATCTTGAAGACCCAGTTTGTAAAATATTATTCCCTCGTCTCAATTTAATCTCTTGAGCATTTTAGATTTTTACACTTAAATTCACTTTGAAACTGAAGAAAACTTCAAATTTTTTTCCTATTCCTATCTCCTACACATATCCAGATCTTTTTTTAGTAGAAAGAGTTGATCCAGTTTGGGCAGCATGTTAATACAGCCGGGGCCCTGACATTCTGATAGCGATTTCTTGTCACATCAATGACAACAATTAAGACTACCGAAAAAAACAACAACAAAACAATGTACACTCATTTTCCCTTTACTTTCTCTTCTGAGGAATAAAGAAACAAATACACACACATGCACATGGCTTACCTATATTATCTAAAAACAATTTTCACCTTCAATCCTCTTATTCTCTAGCTGAACAACTCACAAACATGCACAAATTATACAACAAAAGACAAATCGAAAAAACTAAAGAAAGAGATAATTATGTTTATTCCATCAACGACAAATAGTTTCAGTTATATTTAGGAACAAACCAAGCAAAAAGCTAACATGCATACTCTTACATAATAAGACCAATAGTGTACACAGTGTCAGTATCACCACAGTCATAAGGATTGAAGCTCACAGAAAAAAATCACAATAAATTAAAACATTGTAAAACCAATATGGTTATACAAAAAATAAGTCCAACATATCTATTTTTTTTGGACACTTTTTCAGACTAAACAAGATGATCTTTCCAGTCTCCAGAATTCGACATTACATAATCAACGTTTTCCAAGTTTTTTCTTTTTCTGCTTTACTAGAAACTAAAAAAACATTATATGTATATGTGTGTACAATTTATGTGAGGTGCATACCAAAACTGCATAAGGTAAACAAAACTGTAACAGTACTGCACAGAAATTTCATTTTTTTTTTCCATTCAAACTTGAGCTCAACTTTTTTAATTTCATTTTCTAAATGATCAAAGAGAGTAGCCTTTAACTTGAAGAGGAAAAGAATGCAGTATTAAAAAAAAAAAAAAACAAACATAAAAAAGAAAATTCAAATTCAAATCAAAACCAGTTGACGCGTTAAAAAAAAAAGATTTTGTCTATTACATCAATATTGAAATTCACAATTTCACCTACATTTTTGGAATTGTATTTGTATATTAAGCTTAAAAAACAAACCTGAGTAATCATAAAATACAAGTTAAAAAAACAAATTCTCACAGGAACCAGCAAAGGATGCTTATGACAGTTTTCTCACTTGGCAATATCCAAAGAAGAAAGAAGTAAAAATTGAACCCTAAAGAAAATATTCATTTTAAACCCTTTGACTGGTCCTATTTTTTTTCTTTTCCAACTCAACTAATATTCTTCAATATAGTGACTTGGTATGTGACTTTTCTTAAATATTAAGCGACTTCTTAAGTTTGAACCATTCACACCATTCTGGCCAACACAGACAAAATCGGGCACAGCTAGAAGTGTTTGTTTGTGTGTTTAAAAACTTACATAAAAAGAGAGCTCACCATGCATCATCTAGTTGACATATAAATTAATTCCAAACCAGAAATTGATACAATTCCTATCCCCTATGCAACGCCACATGCTTCATAAAATTTCTTCATACTGCACTTTGTTGAGAAATATATTTCAGGAGAATGACAATCGATTATTCTATTACACAACGTTCCACCTAACTAGCAGACATCACGAGGAGCATTCAGTGTCTATGTACAAGCAAGCACAGGAGGAACTATTTCTTCTTCCCTGACAAACCGGCACCAGCGTTGAACTTGAAGAGGATGATATCACCGTCCTGTACCACATAGTCTCGGCCCTTCTGCTTGTATTTGCCGTGAGCCTGAGGACAAGAGTGAAATTTCCTTTAAGGTTAGGAGAAAAGAGAAATAAGGCTATGAAAGTGACAGTCATTTCCTTCTGGCCTAGATTTTGACCAAATATCATAATATCAGGCATACAATTTTAAAATGCTTCTTTCTAATCTACAGCAAAATAGTTCACTGATAGTCTTGTTTTCTTACACCTTTTCTCCTCATTGTAATCATTGTTTCATAACAACTTGAATTGTTTAATATTTAAAAAATACCTCCAAATTTTTGCATTCCTGATCATATCAGGATGATCCCTCAGCCAAGGTTTTCTTAAACTCAACTTTCTGCCAGAAACAAACGCAAAAAAAAGGCCCCCCCCCCCCCCGCAAAAAAAATAAATAAATCCAACCATGAAGGAGTAGATGTGCTAGTATTTTTACCTTGACTTCATTCTCAGACTTGTGCTCAAAGAAGTCGTCGTAGGCCATAACCTCCGCCATGATGAAACCTTTCTCAAAGTCGGTGTGGATGCGGCCAGCCGCCTGAGGGGCCTTCGTACCGACCTAGAAAGACAAAGGGTTTTATGAAGTGGGCACAGGTATAAGTAACAACTGCAACTACACAGTGACGCCAACTGGATGATTATTGCTTTTACTAAACTTTTACGTTTAAAGTGACATATATCGCATCACACAAAACAATCCCCCAACAAAAACCCACAACATTGACGGTTCTTAGACCAAACTTTTGACCTACCAGCTTAACTCAAAAAGCATAAGTTTATGGAATACAGTCAAACACTCATACATGTACATCAGAAGAGTGAAAATAACATTTGAAAACAACAAAAAAGAAAGAAGGTCTGGGTTAAATTTTACACATTGGATGATTTAAGGTCTAGATCTAGTCCTGGTTTTTGGTTGGAATTAAACAAAATTTGGAAAGGTAAAGCCTTTATATTTATTTTTTTTTAAATGTAAGGTGTGCAGATCAATACAAAAAGGTACTAGCACAAGAGTGTATCAATCCGCACAATGGGCGACGGGAAAAGGTTAAGGAGAAAAGTTAAAAAAACTTATCAAAATCAGATTCAGTGGAGTAGAATGTGGAAAGACACTGGCAACAATAATTATATTAAACTGTGACTTTTGAAGTAGCTTATGTAAAACCTCAGCTAATCCATCATTAACATGGTTTCTCTTATTCGGATTCGACTGAATCACACCCTTGTGTCTATTTAAGAAATAATGAAGAATACTAATTGCTAAAAAATGTTACTCTTTGTTAGTCAGAAATACTCTGGCACAGTGATGATTATTGTTCTCCTCACAGACCAAGGAAGTTGGATGTTCTGTAAAACATTATGAACTACTGCACTGATGGAGTTGCCGTTAATTTTTTTTTTGCATGCCTCTGTAAAGTATCACAAGCCAATTCACCCCCAGCTGGCCTACAAACATTGGCAGTCTCTAAATTTTTAAACTCCTGACAGTGAAGAGCTGCCTGGCAGTGTCAGGGTTACGGTTCTTACCTGGATAGTCCAGGCTTTGACTTCATCCTTGCCGGACGTGAAGAAGTAAACCAGGTTCAGAGCTTTGTAACCGTTGACGATGATTTTCTCCAAAGCACTAAGGAAAAAAAAAAAAGATTCATAAGACTTAGAGGTTACTAGAGTTGAGAAATTGGTCAATAGCTTTACAATAGTACAAGCAAAGCAGATAATGTTATCTGTCAGATCAAAATGAACTATACGCAGCCATGCCTAAACTTTTCTAGCAAGGGAGCATGCACAATAGCAATCTTAACCGTTTTGCTGTCATATATTTTCCTCACACTAAGTGCCATGTGACAGAAGTCTTGGTATCCCTGCACTGTTCACGTGTGACTTGACTTATGCCTTTGGGTCCCCGGAGGAACATAGGGCCAAAGCAAAGCCTCTCCATCTGACTCGGTTTTGGGCATCCCTCTTCACTTCAGTCCATGTCCGGCCAGCACTCCTAATCTCTGCCTCCATACTTCTTCGCCATGTCTGTTTAGGTCGTCAAACTTTCCGCTTGCCCTGTGGGTTCCATTCCAGACTCTGCCTCGTGATGTCTGTTGGGCCTTTCTCAAAGTATGGCCGATCCAACCCCACTTCCTTTTCTTAATTTGGATGTCAATTGGTGTTTGTTCTGTGCGTCTCCACAGCTCCTTGTTGGATATGGTCTGGGGCCATCTGACTTTAAGTGTGTATTTAAGGCATCTGTTGATGAAGGTCTGGAGCTTTGTTGTGTTTGTCTTAGTGGTTCGCCATGTTTCTGACCCATAGAGTAGAACAGACTTGACAAAATTGAAAATTCTTAGCTTGTTACGAATGGAGAGGGCTGAAGAGTTCCAAATCGGTCTGAGGCTGTTAAATGCAAATCTTGCTTTGTTGGTGCGGCTCTTTATGTCCTCTTCGGTGCCCCCATGTTTGTCAACTACGCTGCCCAGATAGGTGAACTTGTCCACTTCCTTTATGTTCTTTCCTTCTATGTGGAGAGGGTTCGCTTGTTTCTCATTGATCCTCATGGTCTCTGTTTTTTGGATGTTGATCTGTAAGCCAGTCTTTGCTGCTTCCCCTGCCAACCTGGACAGTTTGGCCTGAGCATCCTGGTATCTATGTGAGAGGAGACAGATGTCATCTGCAAAGTCCAAATTCTCCAACTGTCTTGCGAAGGTCCACTGTATGCCCGTTTTCGTACCTGCTGTAGGCTCGCATCACCCAGTCTATGACTATCAAGAAAATTGTTGGGGATAGTAGGCAGCCCTGTCGTACTCCAGTTTCTACTTTGAAGGGGTCTGTAAGTTTTCCATCATGAATGACCTGACAGGTAGAGTTTTCGTATAGCCTCCGTATGATGTTGATGAATTTGTGTGGGATTCCATAATACTGCATAAGTTTCCAGATCACCTCCCTGTCCACGCTGTCAAACGCCTTCTGAAAATCAACAAAGATTATGTAGAGTGAGGTCTGCCACTCCAAGGATTGCTCAATTATGATCCTCAAGGAAGCTATTTGGTCTGTGCAGGATTTCCTTTGTCTAAAGCCGGCCTGTTCATCTCTCAGTTTTTGGTCCAGCGTTGTCCTCAATCTTTCCAGTATGATTCTAGACAGGATCTTGCCTGGTATTGACAGCCTCTCCAATTTCCACAGGATGATAGGTCTCCTTTCTTAGGTAGTTTTGCAAGGTATCCCTTCTTCCATTCCATTGGCATCTCTTCATTTTCCCAGACCTTCTGCAAAAAGGGGTGTAGCATGTCATCTTTCAGAGCTTCAGGGGGGATTTCGTCAGGGCCTGCTGCCTTTCCAGATTTCATGGTCTTTATAGCCTTCCGAATCTCTGCTTTTGTTGGGGGGTTCATGTTCACCTCCAAGGTTTCACTTGCGTCTGGTATTTCCAGAGACTCAGGGGGTGGTGGTCTATTCAGAATCTCCTTGAAGTGCTCCGCCCATCGCTCCCTCTGTTTACGTGTGGCAGCACATAAAGTTGTCAGAAGTAAATCTTGGGATCAGTCAAAAGTACAGCCTACAGAAGTTGTAAATGATACTGCCTCTTTTGTTGATTTTCAAAATTTATTAAATTTTGGTTTATGAATTTTTTTTTGTATTTTACAAAGACATCTATAAGGCTTTCTTAACAGACACAGGATGTGAACCCCCCTCAAAAAAAAAATAAATAAACTTTCTGCGTCAAACTTGAAAACAAGAGATTCCTTCACTTCAACGCTTTTTGAACTTCAGCTACACAAGTTAGAGAACAAACAAAACACAATGTTCGCCATTGACATTTACCTGGTGCAGCCAAGTTCCTTGAGCATGGCCTCCCTCTCTTCGTCCGAGGCGAGGTCGAGCAGCTTCGACTCGAGCGCTCCGCTGAAAAGGATGACCTGCGCGCCGGAGTCGTTGGTGTCGATCCACTCCTTGATCTTCATCAGCCTGAGGGCAGAGATACAGTTATCGTCTTTAGTCGAGCCTCTTACCGCAGCAACATTTTCAAACTTTCCTGTCTTAGATTCATTAGAAGCGTGCTCTACATTTTTTGTTGTTGTGGATGATTGAAATAAAACATGTGAATGTTTTGAAAAACTTTAATGATTCCTCGTGGCTTTTGAATGTAATTGTACTTAGTGAACATTGTATGGTTATGTTTTTGTAATTGTGATAACAGAAATTGTTTAGCCCATTAACCCATTAAGTGCGGCGCGCCAGCTGACTGCCTCGTTGTGAAAGCACTACTGGTTCCGCTAGCAGCTACCTCATTGGCTTAGCACCTCACAACTGGGTACTCTGGTGTGCTAACCAACAACCACTGGTAGTGGGCCTCTTAAAAGGAATAGTTTGGAGGATCCTCAGTCTCCCTGTCATATTATCATATTATGACAGTTATATCACTGATGATAACCAGGATCTCTAAGAGAGGAGAGGGCTGAGGAAGGAGCAAAATGCACCCTGTAGAGATCTTGGGTAACCTAGCCGTGTTTATCCCTGTGTATAAAGACGGCTGGACCATTGAAGTAGGGAAATATGGTGATGAAAGCCATGCTTTGACTGATTCACATAGAAGTGTGAAACGCCGCCTTCGAGACACAAAGACAAACAAACACACACTGATGTGAAACAGGCACTGGCTATATTGCATGTTGAACTCAAGTCTGTCCTGTTTGTGTGACTGTGGGCTTGTAATTGCAATTGGCTCATGTTTACTTTATACTGAGTTTATTTGGATAGTAGGTCGACACGTACTGTAACTGTCGGTGCTTTGCTTGATAATCTTTGATCATTACCGCCTCATGTGGCCTCCGTTCTCAAGCAGATGGTGCGATAATCGCAAGTGGCAAAAAATCTGGTCTGATATTTTTCTAGAAATTTGTGGGATGTAGATCTAATTAAATTTCAATATTATTAGCGTTGGCTTAGTAGGTGTGTAAAGATAGTTCAGTCACCAGTGCTTAGGACTGAGGAGCAGGAGGTCCAGGTAGCGAGGTTCAAATCTTTGGTGTCAGCGTCTTTTTTCCAACAACCCCACTTTTTTGCGCCAATCTCTGTAGGAAATCTATGGGACATAACTTTTATTTGAAGATGGCATTTTTAGCTATATAAGGCGCCAGATATCTCTAGCATTAGTGCTCTGAATGGACAAGTAGGACGTCATGCGTTTCCAACCTCAGCTGATATTTCCATTTCTGTATTGTAGAAATTTCAGTTGGGGCTACGAGGGTTCTAAGACACATAACCCTTTCAGTCAAGAGACACATGCACACAGAAGGAATGTTGTTTTATGTAGGAAAAAAGATTCGAACTGAAACATACCATACCCACAGCTATTTAAAATTAAATAAGGTTCATTATGATCATCTGCAGGAAAAAAGTAATAGCTGTCTCCTCCTTTACTTCTGCCACACGATTAGTAATAAACGATTAATAAAACCACTCTAGTCAGTTAACCAGGCCAACAGTCATGCCATTTTTCAAACCCAGTCAACCGTGCCAAATCCAGACTGGCCATCTGGCGACCTTCAAAACGATGCAGGGGTTAAGCATGATTGTTCATGGAAGGGCGCCATATAAATGCAACTAATTTATTTATTTATTTTTCATTTATTTAATTAGCTGGCCATAATAGATTTCAAATAAGCAACTGTAGAAAAAGACAGCACAAAAGCCGCTCAGCGTTGAAAAGGAAGTGGGGATGGGTTGACAACAACACTTTGAAAGTAAGAGGCGTTCAGATCAATAAGCAGTGAGGCTGCTCAAACTGACATCAGACTGTCTTGATCATGACTAGGTGTGTAGTTGTTGGTATAGTGTGATCAGCAAAAACATATTAATATATCAGTGTGGCTAGATATAAAATTGTCAGGCGGACCACAAGACCCACCCAAAAAAAATCAACAACCCAAAAACATAGCTTCTAATCATCTAACCATTTGTTCTTCCTCCTGATGTAATCCTTTTCAGAGAGGTTGACCAAATAGATGACCGGCTTGGACGTGAGGAACAGGTGCTGGTTCAGGACTTCAATCTGGTGTAAACGAATTCAAAATTAACTCTCTCTCTCTGTCTTTGTATCTCGAGAAAAACAAAATATATACAAGTTCATCATGCAAAATGTAGATGACAAAAAATAAATTTCAATAATTAAGATGTAGAAATCACTAAGAAATGCTTTTTTTCTCATACATAAACTCTTCAATTTCAAGTGACTTGTTCAATGTACCTTAAATGAAAATCAAAATGTAACCAAAAATATTCAAGAACAATGATATCTTCAATCTTTAAACCTGACCTTCCCAGACATTAATAATTCCACCGAATGAGAGGATTTATTGCTTGAGGATTAGAGTACTGACCTCCTTAGCGTCCCAGGTTCCAGTTCGCACCCACTTGTCACTCTCCAGGATCTCCATGACTTTCTTCAACACGTCCTGAAAAAAAGGAAAAAAAAAACCTGTCACATTCCCCCTCCGCAGAGATAAGCCATATAAATTTAAACATGTTGAAACATTTCTTGAGTCACTTAATAATACCTTAAGAAATAATGGACATCTAGAAAAGTAACTGGTCTGAATCCATTTGTTTTATTCCAACATGCTGAAAATGAGTACAAAGTGTAGAGTGAAAAGACTTGTCTTGATAACATTATTCCCTTAATAAATAAGGAAAGATAATATAAATATCAAACTGAAATCTTCAAAGCCCTGTCATTCACTTTAAAATCAAAAAGCAGCAGAGAACTCCTTGAAAAATAGCCATTTGCATAAAGCAAGAGGAAATTTGATATTGGTGACCCGAGCCTCACCCAAAAGTGCTTGCTCAGTACAATAAGAAAGTAATCTTCCCAGTTCAAAGTCATTTATCAAATAACCTTCAATGCATCCAATGTGCTTGGTCAAAAAAATGGAATCGATTTATAAATTTTTTTAAAACTTCAATTAAAAAATTAAACGTACATATTCCTCTTTCTTCTTTTTGTCTCCCCCTCCTCGCACCACACTCCGCTCCAGGGGATCGATCTGTTTCTTGAGATACTCAACATCCTTGAGGCGGATCTCGTTGTGGATAATATCCAAGTCCCTGGATGGATCTACGTCACCCTCAACGTGGACGATTTCTTCGTCAGAAAAAGCCCCTGAGTAAATGAAAAAAAATATTTTAGAGTAACATGTTTTTTCTTACATTTAAAGGAGCAATAACCAAACATGCACTCATATCGGATAGAATTAAAATATTTGAACTTTATATTTTGTTCTTTTTTAAGATAATCAAAACTCATAAAAGGCTACAATTTTTTTAATGAATAAAAAAAAGTAATGCTTTCCAATACTGCATATCTGTGTTTAGATTAGCTGACCACTTACTTAAAACTTGTCCATTCCTTTCACTCATCTATATATATAAAGGTTCTTGGGTTAATACAATGTAATCCACCCCGGTTAAGCATTTGCTTTTTTTATTTCATAACCGTACAAATTTATTTAAGTGACAGTTCACAATAGCCAGGTAGAAGTCACGACAAATTTGTCTCCACACTGTCATAAAAAAACTTTGTAAAGACAAGGGCATGGAAAGTGTGAAGATCAATACAAAAAGGTACTAGCTATTATTGAAGTTCAAAGTTTTTCTATATCGATTCCATTTTTGTGTGATTACATTTCACAAATCTTCCAATGGAGGAGACCTTGAATCAGGTTTGATACTATTCAAGCATTAACGTTAGGAAATACAGAGAAAAGGGAAAAGATCCTTTAGATGCATATAGTGGTTTGCTACCTATTTCCTTTGATCCAGACATAAAAGTTTACAACATCAGTGCAAGGCTACAAGTTTCATATACTCAACCTCAATCCCACAATATTATAACAATAAGTAGTTTAACACAAACACCAAAACTTACGGACAACGTGGAACAAAGCATCACAGGCTCCGATGTTTGACAAGAAAGCGTTGCCAAGACCTTGACCTTCATGAGCGCCTTTCACAAGACCAGCAATGTCCACAACATTGAGGAATGCTGGTACTTTGCTATGAGGAGATATGTATAGATATTACAGTTGTCATATTAAAAAATAAATCTCCATTGATTGAATTTTGCTATATGAAATATCATGACAATCAAAATCTTTCTCAAAATGATCAAACCTTTGTTGCCTCATGGGTGTTCCAGATACATCTTTTTTCATCACACTCTAGTCAATTAGCATAGCCGCCAACTTTTGAGAAAGCAAATACAGATTTTTTGGCATTTAGTCACTGCAAATCTAATCGATGGTCACGCCAATTAGGTTCAGCTATCAATATAGACTTATTAAACACAAGCTTAACCAAAACTTAAAAAACTACACCATGGACTAGTGTTATTTCTTAAATGCGTTTTTTTGTTCTCGCACCCCAGAGCACTCACAAGGCCACGGCATGCGTCAGTCATCAGGCTTTCTCAGGGATAAGCCCTAGGTCCAAAGGTAACACTGAGACATGCCGAAAGGCATTGGTGTTGTTTTTTCTGATAAGACTTAACTAAGCATACTGCGCAGAGATACACGGATCAAGAGATGAGAATAAGAGGGAGATAGAGACAGAAAGAAAGAGAGAGAGAGAGAGAGAGAGAGAGAGAGAGAGAGAGAGAGAGAGAGAGAGAGAGAGGGGAAAGAAACCGGTGCGAAGAATGTACGTTGCTGTCAATTAATCAGACGTGTTAGCGAGGTTTATATAGAATAATGAAAGCTGTTTTCTGGATTACTTTAATATGGAAATAGCGATCATTTGGTCAAATTTTAACGAGTGAAGAGAATTTAAATAAATTAGCCGTATTATTTCTACTGGTTGGCAGCTATGAATTAGTCACACTCAAGGGGCCCAAAATGTACACCATTTGGTTTATTATGTGTTCCATAAAAGTGCGGTATACTTTTCTATTTCCATTAAGAAAAGTAAGAGAGACATGTACATGGGTGCAAGCAAGCTGAGTCAGTTTGGCCTGCAAGCAGAGGTCTGAACTTTGAATTGGCCTGCAGAATGTACCCGTAACAAGGTTTTCCGCCTTCCCACATTGAAACTAAGGTTTTGCTCATAAATACCTTAATTTTTAAAACCATTCTTCGGACTCTACTTTTCCTTGTCATGTGGTATATCATTTTTTGTATATCAATAACAAAATCAGGTAAACAATGCATGAAATAAACGCTTTCTATTGTATGGATAAGCACCACTAGAAGAAAAATTCATAGCATAAGTAGTTTACTCTTGTCTTAGCCTGCAGTATGGTCATCTATAAACTAGTTTTGAATGTACAATCAATAAATAATTTCTTAGAAGTAGTAGTGGTGGTAGTAGTAGTAGTAGTAGTAGTAGTAGTAGTAGTAGTAGTAGTAGTAGTAGTAGTAGTAGTAGTAGTAGTAGTAGTAGTAGTAGTAGTAGTAGTAGTAGTAGTAGTAGTAGTAGTAGTAGTAGTAGTAGTAGTGGCGGTTATAGCAGCAGCAGATTTAGAGGTTTAACAATAGTACGGTAGCATTGTCATTGCAAGCTCATGTAAAATTTAATACTAAAAGTAAAACTAAAACGCCAGCCTTAATTCAACGTGTCTGGACAAGATGTATAACATAATTATCTAGATAGCGTAGACGAGTGCACTGGTTAAAAACCTAAATCTAATCCAAGATGTTGTGTATTCAAAGTCATCTGAACTATGCCAGTTGTTCGTATAATGCTAGAAGTATAGTATACAGTGGAACACACTTAAACCGAAAACGGCTGAACCGAAAAAACGGCTAAACCGAAAAGAAATCGAAATAATTGCGGGTTTCCTTCTTTTTTCCTTATATGAAACCTACGGTAAACCGAAATCGTCGGCCAGAATACTATCGCTAAACCGAAAAGAAATGACTAACTTCATGCCGCTGGGTGGTAGAGTTTCTCGGACAACCCTTTCCCTCCCTTATGCAATGCAGTACCCCTGCCAGTCATGAGTCATCAAATCTATCACTAACAAGGCCCACCATCACCCCTCTCTTGCTAATCAGCGCCACCATTTACACGCTGATCATCGTGAGCCACCTGTGCCTAGGCCCATGCAGTCTCTAAGAATTAATGTGCGTAGCCAAGCAAACATTGTTGCATCACTTTTTACAGTACACACTGATCAGCGCGTGTCATCAAGGTCTCTAACGCTAAATGTCCGAAGCCAAGCAAACATTGTTGCATCACTCATCACTGTCTGTGCACATGTGATGATAGACTGGGCTGGCTGAGTGACTGCTTGGCGGACAAACTTAGGCGATGCTAAATTGTTTGCAGTGGTACAGGCTCGCACACGCGTTGTTAGGGTTACTAGATCTGGGACGAGGGGTCAAGGGTTGCCTTGAAATTGAATTGAATTAGTCACACTCAAGGGGCCCAAAATGTACACCATTTGGTTTATTATGTGTTCCATAAAAGTGCGGTATACTTTTCTATTTCCATTAAGAAAAGTAAGAGAGACATGTACATGGGTGCAAGCAAGCTGAGTCAGTTTGGCCTGCAAGCAGAGGTCTGAACTTTGAATTGGCCTGCAGAATGTACCCGTAACAAGGTTTTCCGCCTTCCCACATTGAAACTAAGGTTTTGCTCATAAATACCTTAATTTTTAAAACCATTCTTCGGACTCTACTTTTCCTTGTCATGTGGTATATCATTTTTTGTATATCAATAACCAAATCAGGTAAACAATGCATGAAATAAACGCTTTCTATTGTATGGATAAGCACCACTAGAAAAAAAATTCATAGCATAAGTAGTTTACTCTTTGTCTTAGCCTGCAGTATTGTCATCTATAAACTAGTTTTGAATGTACAATCTTTTAATAATTTCTTAGAAGTAGTAGTGGTGGTGGTAGTAGTAGTAGTAGTAGTAGTAGTAGTAGTAGTAGTAGTAGTAGTAGTAGTAGTAGTAGTAGTAGTAGTAGTAGTAGTAGTAGTAGTAGTAGTAGTAGTAGTAGTAGTAGTAGTAGTAGTAGTAGTAGTAGTAGTAGTAGTAGTAGTAGTAGTAGTAGTAGTAGTAGTAGTAGTAGTAGTAGTAGTAGTAGTAGCGGTTATAGCAGCAGCAGATTTAGAGGTTTAACAATAGTACGGTAGCATTGTCATTGCAAGCTCATGTAAAATTTAATACTAAAACTAAAACGCCAGCCTTAATTCAACGTGTCTGGACAAGATGTATAACATAATTATCTAGATAGCGTAGACGAGTGCACTGGTTAAAAACCTAAATCTAATCCTATATGTTGTGTATTCAAAGTCATCTGAACTATGTCGGTTGTTCGTATAATGCTATAAGTATAGTATAGTATATAGATTTACTAGAACCAAATTTCTGGTCTGAATTAGATCTACATAACTTAAGGCATGTAAAAGAACACTAGAGTAGTAGAGTCGTAGAGCACATGATTCATATCATAGTGGACAATGTCAAGGACATATAAGAACAATAAGTTTCATTTGTTGAAAATGACGACAGGAGCCGAGGGCTGAATGGAAAGATTGGGAGATCGACATAGTTCGGACAAATAAACGACAAATTAGATCTAATTTAGAGCCTAAAAGTAGATTCGTGCACGGGATTCACGAAAAACTAACGAGGGTTGAGGGTTGGGCGCTAAGATGGATAGATCGATCTTCGGACGAATAAAAGATAAATTAGATCTACGCCCCTTGTTTGTAGGGGCATAATTCCATGGCCAGCACAAAGTAGACTAAGATCAAAGGCAATCAGAAGCATTATAATTATGTACTTGGTGAAAATTGCGAAGGTCGAGGACTCGATGTGAAGATTCAGGGATGAGTTTTGGACATATAATAAACGATAAAACAACGCATTGTGGTCGATCGATATCATTGATATTGTTGACTGAACCAATCTCGATAACGCAATGACAAGTATAAAACCACAAGGAAACATCGCATGCGATACAATGTTTAATACAATGGGTCCTACTTTTCTTGCGCGCACGAAACTTTGTTTATCCTTCTATAGTTTCGGTTGCGTGATTAACAGAAACACCGTATCCGTAGATCAAATTATTTTATTTAGTGCGCGGCTTGTCTGGAAAGGCGTACAAAATTATGCCAAGGCGCACAGGTTGGCAGCTCTACTTTGATCATCTACCAATTTTTGTACATTTGACCCGAAGTAGACCGCTAAACTGGAAATGAACGTTGAGTAATTGGAACTTCATTCCCCTCGTTTGTTTGTTTTTTTTTTTTTTTTTTCTTTCTTTTGCTTAGCTGCCGGCGGAGTACGGCATCGAGATTGGTCGACAGTATTCATCTGACGCCTCTGATCGGCCCGGCCTATGCCGGCCATAGCCGGCGAATTTGCACCCACGGCATGTGAGAATGCTAGCTACGAACTACACGCTGCGAAGTGCGAACGGTGGAAAACTGGGAATCCGTATGACCGATGTTTCATTCATAAATCACGGTGAATGAGTCAATGGTCATATCTCTTATTAACTTAAGTATCGATATATACAACGAGTAAATAGTAAACAAAACGTTATTAATCTATCGGTATCTCGATTATTCTACCTTTTCTTCGATAAGACCGCAAAACCGGAAACGCGTTTGATTATTATTCTCAGTTAAAATCGTCCGATCGGACGATTTTTTTTTTCGAAATTAAATTTTTTTATTTTATCTGCCGGCCGACCGGCGGGATCGGATTTGGCCGGCAGCATCCGTCGGACGCTCGGGATTGGCCGGCATGCCGGCCACAGCCGGCGAACTTGCACCCATGCATGTACAACTGAAATAAGATAGCTACCTAGATTGTTACAGTACACCTTTCATAAAAAAAGTTCTTGAACATCGTAGGGGTTAAAGAGCCCCTTGTTTTCTTTTTTTTTTTTTAAAGCAATATTAAATAATGAAATTTTTATGTGGTTGCTAGTGAACATACCATAACTTCTTAAAATTCATTTTTTAAGCATGTATACCCTTCCTGTTATCCATTATTGATACGCAACCAAACCTCACTTTTCTCAAATCCAGTTAAACAGGAAGTTGCCTTATTCCCCTGGTAAAGCTAGCTTAGATTCTTTGAGAGCTCAGTGTAGTGTCTAAGGCTAGAAGAGATTGCTACAAACCTGACAGGAGCGTAAGTCTCACACAGAAAGTCAAATCTGGCATCTGGGACAGGGACCCGGCCTGCACGCATGAAAAAAAAGGCAACAAAAAATCATTTTTAATTATTAGAATTTAGTATTTTAGTGGAAAAAAAACCCCAAAAAGTAAGTGACATATACTTTATTAGAAAAAAAAATGTAATGAACAAAAAACAAACAGCAAAACCAAAAATAAATCTCAAGGAATTCACAGTGTATTTAAGAAAGTTAAAAGTTTGTCCTGATTGTTTGTTATGGAATGTTCACTTCAGGGATTAGAAAAACTCTATTGATGCAAAAACAATTATGAAAGAAAAACAACCAACAACTGCAATATTAAAAGGAATGTGAACATACAGAAGACAAAATACAGAAAAAATTCATCCCAACGAAATATTTGGTTCCATTGCCTCACAGGCAGACAAAATGTAATGTGACATTTATTATACATGAAAACAATAACTACTAATCTCTTTTAATGACCAAAAGTGCCAACAGCCTCACAGAAAATATAATTACAACGAAAATGTATATAGTGCTTGAGACTTACTTTCATTTGGGTCAATGGTACAGAAAGGGAAGTTCTCTGCATTGGCCTCGCTCTTTGTCAGACAATTGAAGAACGTTGACTTGCTGTGAAGGTAACAAAATATTTTAGGAGACAAATAGGAGAGATGCACACTTGTTTAATAAATACAAAAATAACAACAAATCTCAAATAGAATTTCGATATAAAAGAATGATAATTATTATTACATACAACACCATTTAACGTCAAGTTAAAAGCAGTTAAGTAAAACAAAAGCATTTTGAAACAGAAACAGCTCAAACTCTTGTTTTTACCTCAAGTGACGATGATATGACTGTGAATATCTACACTTAAGGACACGATCAAGATTTGAACCCTGAAAAGCACCTTTGAAATCTGAATGTCTAACACTAGAACAGTCTTGGCAAACTAAAAAAAAATGTCAACACTTATAGACCACAAGTTTTTCAGCCTAAAATAATTATATATATAATAGATAATAAAAAAAAAGTAACACACATATTTTTCAACAACATGGGGTGGTATATAAACTAAGTAAAGCCTTTTTAACCAAAATTCACTTTTTATTAAAAAAAAATAAATACATATAAAATGATATATTCAAGAAATATTAAAAGCTCAATGATAGTAACTTGTTTCTGCTACAAAACTGATAGTCATGCACACATGGTAGAATAAACCAAAAAAGATATCTTTTAAAAAAAAAGGATTAGAGTAACAGTAAAAAATTAGAATTAGAATTTAAGATACAATGAAAATATC
Organism: Elysia chlorotica; assembly: GCA_003991915.1. Lineage (NCBI taxonomy): Eukaryota > Metazoa > Mollusca > Gastropoda > Plakobranchidae > Elysia > Elysia chlorotica. The sequence goes on along the minus strand of RQTK01000336.1, from coordinate 336,016 downwards.
TAAGAAAAAAGATTGGACATCTGCAAATATACACTTGTTATTATCCTATCCAGTAACAGGATGAGTCTTGTGTGTTCGGAAGATAATTAGATCAATATTGAAAGATATCAGAGCGATAAATAAACAAATTTCAAAGAAAATGAAGATACGATTTTTTAATTACTTAGTATTTTCACGGAACAATTATTTTTGTGAAGGCACTTAAAATCATTAGGGCTTTCAAGACGAGTCAATCTTGATTTCAAGAATTATATTGCCCACAGCAAAGGGTGAGGAGCCCCCTAACTACGGTACATACCCAACATTTGGGAGTCCAACAATACCGATTTTCAAGTTGGTTCCCACACGACCGATAAGGACTTGCTTTGGGGCTTCTTCTTTCTTCTTTGGTGGCATATTGCTGACTACTTCAGAACCTGTAGAGAGTTTTACCAAGATTTTACTCATTTCTGTGTAGGTTTAATCTATCTAAATCCAAAGCTCTTTTGTCAATGATTTACGAAAGTTATGCAAAGTGGATGAGTTTTTTTGTGTGCTTTTTTTTTCAAATATTTTCACTCTCCCAAAACTTCTCTTGCAGCTTCATAATCACTAAAAAGACATTTATTTATAAGTTTTACTTTTAGGTTCTCAGTCACAAATCGAATATGCTGTAGTTTACAGTTAGTACTAATAGTAGTCCATACTGCAACATGGATTAGACTCATTAAAAAAAAAAATCAATGGAATTTTAAGTTCTGCTGTTGAAACATTCACAGGTGTTTAATATTATATTAACCTTTTATGTAATAAAAATTATTTTCAAGAGAATCAGTCTTATTATTTTTGAGTAACTGTCATTTAATTAAGATAATATGAAAATTATGGCTTTTCAAAATTGTTTAACTACATGAGTACAATTTTTGCTCTGAGCAATGCAAATATTTTCTTTGGGAGAACTAAAATTAAGACTATACAATAATAAGTGCGTTGGTTTAGCTAAAAATGTATCTTTAAAATGAATATAGAAATGATGTTCTTGGTGTTAATGAGACCAGGAATGTAAAAACAAAGAAAAAGTTTTTAATATATATTAAGTCTATAGATGTGCAGTGCACGGTTATGCCCGGCTGAGTGAGCCTGACACTGATCCACCTACTACCTGCGGGAGGCTCAGGCAGTCACTGGAGGCAAACTAAGTTGCCGCTTTTGGGGCGGTATAAACAGCCATGCACTATATATACAGTCAAACCTGCTCAAGGGACCACCTGGTCAAGCGACCAGCTATCCACCACCCCCTTGATTTTGTACTATACACCCCATAAAATGACCACCTCTCCAACGCGACCACGACCATCTATTTTCTCTACCAAAATGGCCTTTAACCTGTTAAAGCGACCACCTCATAACATCATTTACCAATCTTGACCATGAAAGGTTCGGCAAACAAAAGATGACTCAACATTCGGTATGTTTGTTTGACATGCTTCACTGACCACCACGAGCCAGTGTGTCGATATTGGGAAGATTGTGTGTCTAGACAGGTGTCAGACAAGAAGGCCTCGTTTAACGGCGGATTGTAACTTCAAAAGACCATGAGTGGAGGTTCCATAAATGGTCGTTGCTTTCTTTTATTTTCATCAAACTTCCACTCAGTTTTACATAAAACTCGGATTATGGAAAATCTGTCTTCAAACTCATTTGATCCATCGTGACAGCTTCTTTTGCGGAAAGTGCTATAGTTATGTGGTGAAAGTGTGTTATGAGTATGTTGTGAGTTGTGTTAGGGTTGCCTAGATGCCTGAGCCTAGAGAAGTGTGATGTTAGTGAGTTGTGCTAGGCTTGCCTAAAAACAAAAGCCTAGAGATGTGTGGTGTGAGATGTTTTAGGGGCTGTAGATTTAGTCAGTCTTGAAGTGTCTTTAATCTTGAGTGGATAAAAATCTACATTGGGATACGGGATTGCCTTGGCTAAAAACAGAGCAAAGATCTAGACCTTCTCTTTGTCTAACTACTTCTGCTGCTATTTCTATCTGACAGAGCAAAGATCTAGACCTTCTCTTTGTCTAACTACTTCTGCTGCTATTTCTACTGCTCTCGGCACCTGAACACAACAGTTAAGTCATTCTTCTTCTTCCTCTTCGTTTTAATGTGCTGTACGGCAGTCCTAAGCCTGCAACCAACCACATATTTTTGTGGTTGGGAACTCAGAAGGGAAAGTTTTGACCTGTCCAAGATGACCACCTGACCAACACGACCACTTTGACCCAGGATCTTCAGTGGTCATCTTAGACAGGTTTGACTGTATAGTGTTTTTATTCTAAATTTTGCTATATACACACTAATTGACTAAACAGCATAGTTTAAAAAAAAATCTAAATTATCGTTATAAACGTGTATCGCATTTATTTTACTTAAGGAAATGATATTTCTTTAGACCAAGGAATTGTTTAAAGGCTAAATAAGGAGAGAGCTTCTAAGCTCTATTTGACGATCAAACCAAGTTATTTGTTTGCAACAAAAATACTCTAAATATAGAGCGGATAGCACAAATTTGGCCAAAAACCAGTAAAAAGGCAGATACACTACAGCGCATATATAGACACTCTCTGTGTAAAGAAAGATTACTGTTCAAGTAAAATAATGGGAGCACAATTCAATGCGTTATAGAAATGTCAATAGGCCTACAGAAACACTAGATATCTATATCTAGGGCTTGGACAGAAGCACAAGCGTATACAGATTAATAGCGCCTACAGACTCAGCCATTACAAAAATAATTCCTCGACAAGAATCTAGATATTTCAACAACTAGTCTAGAATCTAGTTTCTAAAAGTTTCATCCTGCAGCTGGTACTGTGGTAGTAGTGATACTGATAGTGGGTAGATCTAGATTCAATGTGATAATACTGTATACATGCCCTATAAAATATAATGCCATAGATCTATATCAATATATATTTAAAATTCTAGACCTTTGGTTATCTAGAATTAGAAAATCTAGATCTTAGCTAGATCTAGATCTAGATAGATCTCGAGTCTAGTAGATATAGATCTAGGCCTAGATAAAATCTAGAATGGTATTTAGGCTAGAATGTAGTTGCTTCAGTTTTCACATCCGAAAGAGTTCATATCTAGAATCTAGCCATGGATTTAAAAGCTGGTATTTAGGTTCGATCCAACAATCTTAATCTGGATATGGTCAATCGTCTAGTTGTAGATTCTCAGAATTTAGACCTAATTTTTTATTTCAGTTAATAGTTACCGGTGTTGAGGCAAAACCCAAACGCGTGTATTTCCCAATATGGCAACAACAACAAAAGGAGTGTTTCCGGTTAGGAATAAACGTTAACTTCGTAGCTCGATTACTTCTTTTTTTTCGTGTAACGTAATAATTATTACAAGTATAATAATGTAACGTTGATAAAACAAAACAAAACACTGTGACTTGTATAATAATACACATAACGTTATCGTCTTGGGAGGCTTTTGGAAAAGTAACAAACATTTTGATGGACAATCATATCATCAGTCCGCATCCCAAGACGAAGCGAATCCATCCATTCTAGATAAGTAAGCAAAATTTACCGCAGTCACACTGACAACTTAGAAAAAAACGAATGCCTAACAACTTGAAATAAGAAGGAAATCAAAAGCCAGCCATAATGAACTACTAACTTTATTCATTCTAAGAAGGTAACACTAACAGTAGTAGTTTTAGCACACACGGGCTGATAAGCAACATTTATCTGCCACAAAGCACTTCTCACATTATTGGACTCAATTTGCTCTCTCTCTCTCTCTCTCTCTCTCTCTCTCTCTCTCTCTCTCTCTCTCTCTCTCTCTCTCTCTCTCTCTCTTGTACTCTTTTGTTTCTTGTAATCATCTGATCCGGATGGGAAAGATTGGTCTTCTTGTATCTTTTCTATGGCTTGCCTTGCTTTCTCATGGATTCGCTTCGTCTTGGGATGCGTGTTGTTGTTGTTGTTGTTGTTGTTGTTGTTGTTGTTGTTGTTGTTGTTAACAACAACAACAACAAAATCCAGCACCCAGCAAAAGAAAAACAACAAAACAAACGAACAAAAAAATAAAAAATAAAAAACAAACAACAACAACAGCCTGAGGTCAGTGCACATCGGGTTGGCTGGCGCATGCTCACCAAAGAAGCTAACTTCTTTGAGAAGAAACTCCAGCGGCATCACTCAGACCCGTGAACGAAGGAAAACTGCTGAAGCAATAAGTCCGAAAGAGCCTGGCATGTTCCCCTACCCTCACGGTAACGCCATTGCAAATCTAAAAATAGGACTACGTGGTCACCCTTGGCATCCACAGTAGAAGTCATCATCGGAACCAACTGTCTACAAAAAAAAAAAAAAAATCCGAATGGAGCCAGAGGAAAATAAGAGTAAATCTATAAAATCTCAAATACCAGAGAAGAGTTGGTATGTGAGAGAGAGTGTGTGTGTGAGTGAGGGATATGAGCAATGTAATGCACTGTTGTGGTAGGCCTATATCTGGAAATTTGTTTTGTTCAAGGTCAACGCTCAATTTTTTTCAAATCATGTTAGTCCAGTTCTCTATCGCCTTGCACGTGTCTGTATCGTTACTCTGCTTGTTTGTTTCTCTCACTCTCTTTCTCCTTCTTTCTCTCTCTGACTCTCTATCTCACTCTCTATCTCTCCTATCTCTCCCTATCTCTGCGAGTGTATGACTGTTGATTGTCAGGAAGCGCCAGTACGCCCGTAGATTCCGTAATCAGTCTTTCAGTCTTATCTGTTATCTGTTAAAGTTCTATCCCGCTGTCTCTCAAAGACTGGATCTCTCCCGAACTATTCCTTTCTGACTCTTTGTCCATCCTTGGGAATCTCTCTGTCTCCATATGAGTCTATTTTTGCGCGTGTGTCACTTAGAGCTCTATCTTTGTGCATGCCCTTCATCTCTCGCTCTCTCTCCCTCTCATAAGTTCTTCGACTAAAGTATCTTGTTACATAAGAGTGTTTTACAGTATCGGTAATCCCAACGAAATGGACACAGTTAGGGCATTTCCACAACAGAACAGATCAACAGTGAGAGACAGTTGCACTGACCACTCCTACTGTTGGAGTTTAAGAAGGTGCTATATCAAGGTATGGCTAGCATCTTCTTATTTTACTTCTTGAAATCACTTGTTTTATATTAGTTCACAGTATATGTGTAAGGATTGATGTAAAAAAATTCAGTTTTAGTGGAAGAGTAATACCGTTTGAAAATTTGTAAAATAATATACGTAAAGATATAATTTTTTATTCTCTACTCGAAACAGTGAAAGAGAAAAAAAAACAAAACAAACTACTTTCGGTATTTTCTATTGTCAAGGCGAACTACAGACATTCCAGTTGGATTGTTTCCAGGATTCGGATCCAAACATAATGTCAGCTTTAACATTAATTTCTACCTTGCATGTTCTCAAACTGACTCTTCATCTCAACTCGGAGTTTTCTACTTTTCTATCGGACAATAGATGCCTTGTGATTAAAGGGCTTATAGTAAAACGAGGACGTTAAGAAAGTCTGCACCGGACTCCAATCATAGCTTTGTCCATGACTACCAAAATGAGCATATTTAGGAAAAATCCACTGCTAAGGGGTCTGATTATGTTATCCCTTACCGTCATGTGGATAAGAAAGCATCTAATGATTGAAGGGCGAATATGCAAACTGTCGTTACCTTCACGCCCTCTATCATTCTCGAATAATACCTGACGTAGACTGGAGCGCTGGCCGAGATTCGACCCTTAGACATTCCGATAGCCACTCAACAGCACTACCAACATTGACCATGTTTTGGTGTCATATTGGTGTTGCATATAGAGTTAGCCCACTCACCATCTCAATGTCGTTACATGTCTTGTCGTTGTCAGTCCTGCAGCAGAAAAACTCAACCATGATTTCAGTCAAATGCTAACACATTATAAAACTATTCCATTCGTTTTATATCATTATAGAACCAGCTGCTGGGGGCGATAATAATTCGACGTACTCACCAATCAGTTGCTAAAAATGAGTTGCGCCACCTTCCTCCTGGTGACCTTGGCTGTGACGTCACTGACTGCTCATGGTCAGCCTGCGCAGAAACCATGTCTGCCCTCCCAGATCCAGTTCATGGGCAGGGACACGAAAGGGGTACGCTGCAGTCTCTCTCTCTCTCTCTCTCTCTCTCTCTCTCTCTCTCTCTCTCTCTCTTTCTCTCTCTGTCTCTCTCTCCCTACCTCCTCTCCACACACACCTTCTCTCTACAATACACTACAATATAGATCTAGCTGTTACGGTGCTGGCATGCCGTAAAAACAAATAAACAAACCCTCTATCTCTCCTTATCTCCCTTTGTCTCCCCCCCCTCTCTGTGTGTGTTATCTCTCTATCTTTCTTGTGTCTACATTTTATTTTGTTACTGTTTTGGTTTCTTGTTAATATTGGTACTGCTGATTCTGTTGCTGTTGTTCTTGATGCATGTATTATGTAGAGAAAAATATTTTCATTATGTTCCTCCTTGTCTGTTGCTACTTAAGTTAGCAGAAGTGGTCGTTAAAAATAGTTGATTATCATCCGACCATGCATAAAGAAAAAGGAAAGAGAGGCACAGACAGAGATAGAGAGAGACAGGGAGAGAGGAGCGAGGCAGAGAAAGACAGGCAGAGAGAGAGGCACAGAGGAGAGAGACATTGAGAGACAGACAGAGAGACAGAGAGAGAGAGACAGAGAGAGAGACAAAAGAGACTGAAACAAAAAAGAGAGGATGAGACTTCACGAACACAAGAATAAAGAAATCGTAAACAAGTTATCCAGCCCAATGGTAAGATTTGCAAAAAAAATAAAAACATGCCAATTGTTTTGGCGATCCCCTCAATGTGTCCTGATTAAACGTCCCACAGCGCCAGTCCGTAGAGGCCTTGGACTACAACAAACGCTTCTTTGGCATGAAGCGAGATCTCTTCAGGATGGTCAAAGATTTCGTGAGTAGGCATATATTCATATTGCTTATTTCGCATCCGGAAAGGGGGGGGGGGTGTTGATGTTGTTCAGTTGGTTTAACTTCCAACATCAGCACTATATATCCTATATTGTGGACGGACCCGAAGTCTGACGTCTGACTATTTTATGTGCTGCCACACACGAGACAGGGTGAGGATACCATGACTTCTGTCTCAACCAGTCACATTAAACCCAATCGCCAGGACTCGAACCCGGACCTTTTGCGTCGGAAGCCGATGTTCTTAGAGCGTTGGTCTCCAGATCAGGAAGTCCGCAGTTCGAATCTCACGATCTGCAACGATGTATTTGTTTGGTTTTGGCCCCCGTAAATGGATGGGTCGGCGTCAGTATAATTTGACTGACTGAGATAGGACCATCATTATTTTACGAATTTTATTATATCCTTAAGTTTTCCCCTCTACAATTCAAATCGTGCAAACATTGAGCTTTTTGATTGCAGTGAGTTATTGCAATAACTCAAAATTGATCCTTGTTGTTGCAGTAACTAAAAATTAGGCCTTGTTATTGCTGTAGGTAAAAAAATGAGCCTTGTCACTGCGGTAAGTCAAGCTTTAGCCTTGCTATTACAGTAACTCTAAATTGAGCCTTGTTATTGCAGTATACCAACATTGAGTCTTGTTATGACAGTAACTCAAAACCAATCCTTGTTATTGCAGTAAGACAAACTTTATCCTCGTTGTCGCAGTAACTGTTTTTACCTCAAAATTCTAACAGTCCACTGAAGACGCCAAGAGGTATGACATAGAGCCGACACGCTGCGACGTGTACAACATCGACAAGAACATGGACTTCCCGAAATGTGTGCCTGGTGGGTAAGATATGATAAGCTAAGATACGCTGAGCTAAGATAAGACGAGGTAAGATAAGATAAGATAAGCCAAACTAAGATTAGATAAACCTTTATTCATACACAAGGGAAATTTTGGTTAGAAATACCAGCAACAACAGTGATTTTGACTTTAACATGAAACAGCGGTATCCTCTCCCATAATTATCAGCAGGCCTGACACTATGGCAGCTCAACCTGTTAGGGTTAGCACAGCTGTACCAAGAGTCATTTGGTGTACTACTGCTAAACAAGTCGCCAGCCCCAGACACCAGAGATCGCTCACAGAACAGTACCATTGCGTGTTTGAGTTACAGCTGAGGCTTCCAAAAATAACAGCCAGGATCACCACAAAAAAGTAGCGTTGTTGTTATTCCACAAGGTGCGAGCTTGAAGAGATCCACTCTGGGAGATTTTTCTTGGATCGGCACGAATCTTGCGCTCTTTGTCTAAATGTAGATGGAATGGACATTATACAAGCGTCACGGATAATTTATTTTCCTCACCACCATGTACCCTTACTCGTTCACCCACCCACCCACACCCTCCCTTGCCGTAACCCCTTCACCCTCCCACACCCTCCCCCACACTCCCTTAACCTCACTCTCTCACCCTTCCTTGCACTCCCTTGCCCTCAACCCTCACCCTCCTTTACCCCCAACCCTTCACCATCCCCCACGCTCACTTACCTTTCCTTATCCTCACTCCCTCATTCTCCTCCATTTCCCTCATTTTCCGTCACTCTCTCACCCCTCCCTCCGCCCCGACCCTCCCCAGGCACGGCGAAACCTGTGTCTAGCAAGCACGGCGACGCCTGGATGTTCCACAACGTAGATGGCGCCACCCTGCTCTACTCCCTGCACGACCCCAGCTCCATCTTCGAGAAGATCTCCCCAGGTAACCTGCCTGGCTCTTGTATCGTTGACTCGCTGAGGCTTTGTTTGTTTGTTGTATTGTCCAACATCAGCACTGTATACTAGGCTGTAATGTATACGGACCTCACGACTGAACGTCTGACAATTTTATGTGCTGCCACACACGGGAATGTTATAGCTCCTGTCTCAGCCGGTCACATTATATTGATACCAACCCACATAGGGGAGGAAATCGTTAGAGGGGCTCGAGCCACAGACCTTCTGTGTCGAGAGCTGATGTTTTACCGCAGGGCTACCGCGCCCCCTCCCCTCGTTGGCTGAGACAGGAGACTGGTATCTGTGTACTGTCCAATGTCCTTTTAGAACTGTCTCTACAAGGCTATGCACAGCCTCTGTGTGGCAATACTTACTGTCACCATTATTATCGTCATTTTGGGCCCCATCGCTGCAGAGATCGCTCACAGAACAGTAACATTGCGATTTTGAGTGACAGTCGAGGTTTCCAAAAATAACAGCCAGGATAACCACAAAAAAGTAGCGTTGTTGTTATTCCACAAGGTGCGAGACCTGGTATCTGTGTACTGTCCAATGTGTGGCAGTACTTACTGTCACCATTATTATAGTCATTTTGGGCCCCATCCGCGAGAAAATGTAGTCAGTTTAGTTTAAGACCCTTGATTCTTTGTCGCAACAACTCCCCTCCACTGGACTCAATTTTGATCGATCCTCTTCAGCTCGGCACATGTGGTATCGGCCGCTTTTACTTCTGCCTCAGTGCTACGCCGCCACGTCTGCTTCGGGTGTCCAACCTTGCGTTTGCATTGGATGTTCCACTCCAGGGCTTGTCTTGTTATGTTGGATACAGGCTTTCGAATTGTGTGACCAATCCAGTCCCATTTATTTTACGCTTTTTGATCTATGTCTCGGTGTTGAGATAAAAGCCGCTGGTATTGAATGGGCCGAACTGAAGGGGACTAGCCAGAACCGAGTTATGTGGAGGGGATTTGCGGCGGCCCTATGCTCCACAGGGAATCAAGAGGCTTAGACTAAACTTAAAAGAAAATGTAGCTGTAGCTCAATTGCTAGCACCAACCGGCTTCTATTCAAAGATCCCGGGTTCAACTCCAGATCAGGTCTCCTCTTTTCCTCTTGATTGGATTCTCTTGGGCATCTTTTTTCGGGGATCCGTCGCCGTTTATGAAAAAATGTTTCATGTTTAAAATATGAAAACTGCTACTATATACCTCAAATTAAAATGTTATTGTGTACTTTATAATAAAAGTATGCCTAAAATGTAAAAACTGCCACTGAACACCTCAATTAAAATGTAATTATGTTCTATATAATTTAATTATGTCCAAAATGCAAAAAAAAAAAAAAAAAAAAAAAAAATTCCCATTGCATAGTTCAATTAAAATGTTGTGTACTATTGTTTCTCCTCCCTGACTAGACGGGCAAAACTCGGTGACCTACTTCAACTTCAGCTCAGCCATCACCGACTCGGGCATCTTCGCCATCCCTGACAGTTGCTACAACTACGAGTTGTAAACTCTTTTACTCTCTCTTTCTGCCTCTCTCTCCCCCTCTCTCTTACGCCGGAGGAAGAGAAAAAAAACATAAACAAAAAACAAAAATGGGATTAAAACGTAAGTTGACTCTGTACTTATTTTTGTTTGTTTTTATTTTCAAACTCTTTCAGTGCACACACAATACAACAACAACGACAACAACAGCAACAACAACAACAACAACAACAACAACAACAACAACAACAACAACAACAACAACAACAACAACAGCATCCAAAAACATTAAAAAAAACAAACAAAAAAACAAACAAAAAACTAAAAAAACAAACAAAACGCAAAAAACAAAACAAAACAAGAAATGAATAGAAATCTAACAAAACATCCCACCGTCTGACAAATTACTTCCTCATGCAAGGGAGGTAGGAATGTAATCCAACGCTGCACTGTGATTTTAAAGGTAGCTTCCCTTGTACAGAATACAATCATGTTATGACTTGGACCGCCATGTCTACAACGCACATCGCATTAGCACACATTTTAATTATAATTATGGGTGTGTCAAGAACATCAACAAAAGAAGACACAGCGCTTAATATGCTGTTACGATGTACTTTTTATTTTCCTCCAAAGATCACCCCCCCAAAAAAAAAAAGAACAACAAAACAAAAAAAAATTCAAAAACATAAAAAAAAAACAACAAACGACAAAAAGCAAACAAACAAAACAAAAGAAAAAAAAAAAACAAAAAACAACAGCAACAACAAAAAGCAAGCAAACCTACAAACAGACAATAACAACAACAACAACAACAACAACATCAACAACAACAACAACAACAACAACAACAACAACAACAACAACAACAACAACAACAACAACAACAACAACAACAACAACAACAACAACAACAACAACAACAACAACAGCAACAATAACAAGAAAAACAACAACAACAAAAAGAACAACAGCACTAACAAAACACCGTCAACAACAACATTAACATGAACAAACAAACAACAGACAGAGCAAACACCAACAAAAAATTCCAACACCTGAGCCAACTCAATGTAAGAAAAGTGCGAATGTCAACAATTTTCCAGACTGGTCTCCTGGTATGTGTTTTGTTACAATGCAAGAGGCAGTCACTGCAACCAAAACACATCACGGACAGTTTGCTATTTCAGGGTAATCTTTGCTCAGAGAGTGTGAAACTGTCTCCTACGTCAAAAAAAAAGTTCCTACCCTGCGACGGAACCCCAGAGCGGTGTACCCAGGACTTGACCACTCACTGGAAGCAAGATGGCTGGAGCGGGGTTCGAACCGCGAACCCAATACATCGCTTTACCACCAGCCCCCTCCCCCCCCTTCCACACACACACAGACACATATTCACCTACCCTATATACTCAGACTGCAACATATTGTGATCTATAATATTCCATAAAAGTATTCCCTTGTTTGCCCACAAACACGCAGCCGTCAGCAGTTCTCTTGAAAGATCTAGATATTTGACCGTCTACTATCCCCCACACAAGAGATACTATCACATAAAGTGATAGATCTAAACTTGATAGAAAACATACTGTGACACATATCACGATTGTCTTCAGGAGAATAACGGTTTTGACTGTTCTCTCCGAACTTTAACGTCTCCTAGATTCTCAGGAACGATCCAAATACAGCGACAGCCACCCAGCCGGCTGAATGCCCAACTTGGCTAGTCACAATTATACTTACACCGACCCCACCAGGAGGAAAATGAAGAAGTAGCCCTCGCTGGATTGAACCCGCGACCTTCTGATTAGAAGCCACCCGCTCTACTCTTGGGTCACCACGCTCTACACATTTCCTTGGAAATCCCCAAACTCCGTCTAACTTCGCTTATTCCAAGTGTAATCTTGGCCATGTTCCATTTCACAAAGCTTTTTAAGAGACGCTGATGATGGTGTTTGCTAGGTAAGCCCGGCAATTGTCATACTTCAGTTCTAAGAAAATGCAGTTTCGTTTTTCACATTCAAAGAAACCCATAGCGTACAATGCATTTAACCTCCCGTATTATATTCGTGAGCTAACCGGATATGCTCTGAGTAATGACAACTAAATCCCTGCTATTGTATGAGGCTGGAGAGGCTGAACTGATGATCTTTCCTAGGATATTGTGGGGTGGAATGATTTGTGTATGATTTAGACTTACGAGCACCACATATTTCTTGGGTTTGGGCACACACACACACGTACAGGACCATAGATGATAAACCAACCAAATATTTTTAAAAAGATCAATGATCGAAGAGAAATTTTCCCTCTTTGCTAGTCTAATGTCTTCAAGATCCCCCAAGGATGATCCTATAAGTCCTTCAGCCTGGCGCCACAGCATTATGACCAGGGCCATGTTTGTTTGGAAAACCAATGTTAAATCTATCTAAAACATGACGAGAGAAGTTCGGGTGTTTATTGCGATGAAGTGTCTCAAAACTACAGTCTAACACTTTTCATGTACATAGGCCAAGAAGGGATACAAGAACGTCTGACTATTAATTTCTCAGCCGGTCACATCACACTTACATCGAGCCAACCTGTAAACAGCAAAGACGACCTGGTCATGGTACAGAACCAGGACTTCCTGAGCAGGGCTGTCTCATACCTCAATTTCCCAGATTGATGATCTACTGTCTTTGAGACGTGGGGGAAGACTGCTTACTTTGTAGAGCTTTGGCCTTCCATTCGGGAGAGCCTGGATCGAGCACACAATCGAACACATTAAATTATTTGTCGGACTTTGTCCTCTACTGGTTGGGTCGGTGTCAGTATAGTGCAACCAGCTGAGACAAAAAGCAAGTGTTTTTGTGTGATACCACTTATAGTTGTCAGCCATTAGTCTTGGGCCGCAACCACGATATATCCCAGTTGCTGAGGCTGGAGATGAAGAAACCAATACACGAATCTAATGTAGTGCAACAAACTAACAATGAGTCTGTTCAAAAAACTTCCACACACAATCATTCACTCACAGAATCCGTCACTCACACACACACACACACACTCTCTCTCTCTCTCTCTCTCTCTCTCTCTCTCTCTCTCTCTCGCACACAGCGTACACAGAAAAAGAGACAAAAAAAAGAAGACCAGAACTGGGGTAGGTCCTTGTTTTATTCAGTTGCAGAGAAAACGCTTACAGACAGGCCGTATTTGTTGATGCTTTTTCTTTACGAAAAAAATTATATGGCATAAGTTGAAAAAAATAAAACAGGAAAAAATGAGTGACCTAGAAAATCAGAGGACGAGAAAGACTTTTGATGAAGCAACGGGACAGAGAGAACTTGATTTATATGTTTAGATCGTGATGTTTTCACAGGGCGGGGCGAAAACTTTGATAAATTCATCCATGTCCATATCTTGTTTCTTAAGTTTCTGACCTTATCTAAAAACAAATAAAAAAGAAAAAGAAATAAAGAAGAACGGAAACAACAACCTCACAATCCCATGCTGGAATATAGAACGATATTGAGGTTTTCAGTATCACCAAGCAGGCAGGAGAAACTTTCAATGCATCGAGAAATTATAATAAAAGTAATCAATAATAAACCAACCATCTCTTCCAGAGTTTAATCATCTGGTAAAAAAATAAAAATACCGGCATGGTCAATAAAAATTAAAAACAAAGAGGCTAAAAGAAACATCAAATCGAAATAAGTCTACTACATTGCATTAATGTACATAAGAGACGTGAAAGTCAGAGACAACGAAACTCATGTAAAATTTATCAAACATGGAGCCCTCTGAATCCTGCGGTTGTTATTCTCCTGGTAAAAGCTGGCAACAGATCACATATCGTCTCTAACATATTCAAGCCTTACCTAAGCCTTAGCGTTAAGGAATCATTAACTCTCAAACTAAAACAATTAATAATGATAGCGAAAGCCTAGAATGACACAGTAAAAAATCTATTACGAAAAAAAATCACGACTTTATTTTTGTTACGGAAATAAAAGAAGAGTGAATACCCAGCTGTTGATAAGACCGTATTGGTGGTTTGCTAAATCTATACAGAGAAACGAAATGAGCAAGTTTCGTGCAGCTTCTGGAAAATTTCCCCAAACATCCAGAAAGACAATTTTCTTATAATATTATTTTTGCCCATGCAATTTTAAGGAATGCACATTGCATTTTAAATAATTTCTCAAAAATCTTTAACTGTTTTTGTTGTAGGCATATAGATTTGGGAGCAGGTATTTATTAAAGAACATAAGAGAAAATGAAAATAAAACGGGGATAAAGAGAAAAAGGGAGTGGGAGGGGGACGGGGACGGGTTGTTTGGTTGATGGCAGTTATCTCCCGTAGTACCCTCACTGGCCGGACTGCCATCGAGCTACAGCGCGGACCTGTTCGACTACGATTACTATAACGTTGAGGCGTCCGCGTCACTGATATCGGTGATGTCCACGTGATCCACGTCTCGCCCAAAGCGCCCGCCCCCGTAGCCGTAGTCGCCGTAGTTCCTCTTGCCGAACCGCCCACCGCCCAGCCCGTAATCGTAAGACCACGCCCCCTGACGCTTGCTCTTCCCGACGGCGCTCACACTCCCCGCGCTGTTACTTCCTCCTTCCAGCAGACCCTCCGCGGCGCCGGCCTCCGTGAGATCTAGGTCAAGGTCGTCGCCGTCCGACCCCAGCAGAAGGGTGTTGGTGACGTCACGAGAGTCGAGGTCTGGCTTGTTTGCCTCTGAGGGCAGGAACTCAGACGAGGATGGAGACCCGGAAGACAGGTCCAGCCCGGGTAAAACTTGGAGTTGTTGTTGTTGCTGTTTGGAGTGGTGGTGACTGCGGTGATGCTGTTGCTGCCTGACTCTCTCAATGTTCTTGAGCTTACCTAGCAACGAGACCAGGTGCTGAATGTCTTCTTGTCGTCTGCTGTCGGTCTGGAGCGATGCGCATGTGCACGAGCATACACACACGCTGGCTATCACGAGGAAACCGAATAATTGGGATTCCATTTTTGGAGATGTGAAAGTTAGTAGAAATAAGCCTTACAAGTGGTTGCTTGTGAAAAATCTCCCAACAGACCGAACGATATTGCCCGATGGATGTCTTCTAAGTGGTTGCTGGTACAGACGTAGATTTATGACGTGCTGTTTAGTGAGTCAGATCTTTAGGTTTTGTTGGAACTGTCTCACTCAGATCTGGAAGAGAATGGACAGAACAAAAGGTTATGTAGAGAAACCATAGGTACTGCGGATGTTACTTAAATAAGACACATGCAGTCAAAGCAATGGGACTCGGGTTTGATCCCCACAACCTGCTGAGTGAGAGAGATAGAGATAGATAGATAGATAGATAGATAGGTAGATAAATAGATAGATAGATAGATAGCTAGATAGATACTTGATTAAAATACCAGCATTGTCGGTAGAGTGCTCGACAAAAGGAGCATTTTATAATAATAATAATAAAATTACTTGCCTGTCGCGACTCCGGAGTTTCGAGCCGTAGCTCGTCGCCTGAGGAGAGCTACGGCTCGAAACTCCGGAGTTGCGACAGATGAATGGATTGACTTATAGTTAGATAGATAGATAGATAGATAGATAGATAGATAGATAGATAGATAGATAGATAGATAGATAGATAGATAGATAGATAGATAGATAGATAGATAGATAGATAGATAGATAGATAGATAGATAGGTAGATGCATGAACATATAACTAGCTAGATAAAAAAAGATACTGGAGGGTTCGAGAATATGCTCGGAGTCGGTTCACGCTCAGAAGAGAGGGGGTGATAAATGTTAGTGACTATGTGAGCTAGAGTTAGATAGATAGATAGATAGATAGACAGATAGATAGATAGATAGATAGATAGATAGATAGATAGATAGATAGATAGATAGATAGATAGATAGATAGATAGATAGATAAAAAAAGATACTGGAGGGTTCGAGAATATGCTCGGAGTCGGTTCACGCTCAGAAGAGAGGGGGTGATAAATGTTAGTGACTATGTGAGCTAGAGTCTGGGCATTTCTGGAATTTTCTTATAGCTAGATAGATCTGTTAATTTCTAGATCTGTGCTTTTTTATATGAGAGCAGAGCGCGGTAGAGTGAGAGAAAGATTACTGTTTTTTTGTAGAGCGAGAGAGAAGTGTTTATACATATGTTCGTATTGTAACAGCTTGCCACAGTGAACGATGTTATTTGGATCTAGTATAAATCTAGATATATTGCCAAGTACTGATTTAGATATGGACATTCCTGACTTTTGTTTTTATCCCCCAGACGTTAAATATTTGTGTTTCTGTCAAGGATTTCTAGTATTCATTATTTTGTTTATATTATTGACACGATAGTGTGATAGTGAATACGTGAAATATATTCAACAAATTGACCTGAAACAGGAATGCACTTTATTAAACCAACGCCACACTCCGTCGATGCTTAAAAAACAAACATGATCACCGAAGTGAGCTACATGTATATCATTGGAATATTAGGCACAATTATAACAGTTTACATTCTTGGACTAATGGGCCTGTAGGCTGAACAAAAAATACTGAGTAACATTCCATCAGAGAGTGTAAAATAGTGAGAGGTTTCACGGCGAGGATTTAACATAAACGACTTAAGGTTATTAAGGCGGTTGCTTCCTTCTTTAAACCATGGTGAAAATGATAAAATGATAGATAGGTAGGTAAATAGGGAAGGATAGAGAGAAGGAAGACAGAGAGGAGAGAGGGAAAAAAGAGAGAGAAAGAAAGATAGAGAGGGAGAGAGATAGAGAGAAATAGAAATGGGCGGAGAGAAAGAAAGAGAGAGAGAGAGAGAGAGAGAGATAGAGAGAGAGAGAGACAAAGAGATCCTCTCCGTGTAGAGAAGAGAGCACATACGGGACGGGTAATATAACGAGACTCTGGCGTGTTGGGTAAGATATGCGGCCATGACTCTTGGCTAAAATAAAATGTAACAGGTTCAAAATCCTTCTTTAAGTTTAAGGAAACGTCTTCACACGCACATCTCGCTTGCAAGAATTATCCCACTAGTGTCTCTCTTCACACTTCCTTTCTCCCTTCAACCGCAGAACATTATAGCTTTTTGAAGCTGTAATCTACGATGATAGAGCAGAAGTGTTAAACATCTCTCTCTCTCTCTCTCTCTCTCTCTCTCTCTCTCTCTCTCTCTCCTAGTTTGACGTCGCTCTAAGTTCCCAAGGGATCATGTACGGCGACAAGTGTTAACTCGTCCCCTGGGCGAAGTGGCGCAATTCAACTCGTCGGTTATTTACCGTAAAAACCAAAGAGAAGAGAACTCCGTAGAGCAGTGATCACGTACCGTCACGTACCTCTGTGCCCGCCATGATTATCGAGGCAATCTTCACACATTTGCCGACACCTCTTAACCAGAGACGTTTGGTTGAAGCAATTCCTATGACTTACCGTAAAAAACCACAGACTGTTGGAAATTGGTCCTTAGCCAAATCTCTTTAATTAATAAAAGAAAAGAAAGTAATGCTCTCTTTGGAAACCACTATGCTTGTCTTGTTACGGAACTGTCAATGTGCGCAGCGACATACATTTTATAATAATTCGTAAGCTTTGAACATTTACATAGAGAGAGAACCAAAAAACAAATCAACAAAACTGTTCCATTACTGAACGCATATTAAAAGCCTTTCACAGGGAACAATACGTGGCGTGACTAGGAGTTGTGAACAACGATATAAAAAGTGACCAGCCTAATCAGAGCTTTAGAAAAAAAATGTGATCCAGAAGACTTCAGAGACGTTATATACAAGAACAATGCGGCACATTTGAAAATAATAACCGAATCTAAATTAGTGAAAAAAAATTTGCCAAAAAAACAAAAACAACAACATCAAAAGAAACAAAAAGGCAATAAAAAAATTTAGTTTGCGTCTGAGTCTTTTCAAAACGTAGAAGGCAGACGCAACGCTCACACAACCACAGCGCTACATTTGGTCACCTAGGAACAACGCTACAATATTTCACACAGACACAGCGCTACATTCGGTCACACAGCCACAGTGCTACATTTGGTCACACAGACACAAAGCTACATTTGGTCATACAGACACAGCGCTACATTTGGTCACACAGACACAGCGCTACATTGGGTCACACAGACACAGCGCTACATTTGGTCACACAGACACAGCTCTACATTTGGTCACACAGACACAGCGCTACATTTGGTCACACAGCCACTGCGCTACATTTAGTCATACAGACACAGCGTTACATTTGGTCACACAGACACAGAGCTACATTTGGTCACACAGACACATCGCTACATTTGATCACACAGACGCAGCGTTACATTTGGTCACACAGACACAGAGCTACATTTGGTCACACAGACACAGAGCTACATTTGGTCACACAGACACAGAGCTACATTGTGGTCAAAAATACAAAGCGCTACATTTGGTCAGACAGATACAGCTCTAAATTTGGCTATTCAGACACGGCGCTTGTGAAGTTTCAGTTATTATTAACTGTTGTGGAGGGTACTCGTCTTAAAACAAACTTGAAATACTCAAGATGTTAACAAATTGGAATAGTTAGAGGGATTTATTGAAGAATAAATTCTAAAGGCGTTAGTAGACTTGCAAAGGTGGCCGCTCAGAAATTAAGTCCAAATACTAATTATGTTGAACCACTCTCCTTCCACATCTGTCCATTCTGCTGTACAGGCACCCAATGGGCAATCTTGGAGACGTTCTACCCAGAGATATGCCCACCATGCTCCCGAATAACATCGCATCTAGTTAAATTAGTTTTTTCGGCAATTTTCGGCAATCTATACGTATTGATTTTATCGATTGTTTTTTATCTATCTAAATAACAGCAAACACCCGAGATATCTAGATCTAGATTAAGTTACGTACACGATTACCACAAGCACTAAAGATTTATATATTTCCAGAACGTGTTGTTCCACTCTCTCTCTCTATCTCTCTCTCCCTCTCTCTCTCTCTCTCTCTCTCTCTCTCTCTCTTCATTTCCCACACTTTCCATCACCCCTACTCCACCTCTATCTATTGTTCTTGCCCTCTCTCTGTCTTTTCGCCTCCCTCTTTCTCTCTGTATGTGCTTCCCTCCTGGTGTTCCTACTTCTATATGAAATTGGACCAATTCCCACCGGAAGTCCTTGTGCCGAGTGTCCCAATCCTGCGCAAGCGCAGTGGAACGCTCCCTGTCCCGCCCCCATGCGAGGCCATTATGGCAGACGACATTGATTTGAGCAGCCAGGCGTCCTGCGCGCGCCTTCCCACGTAATAGGCGCCACCTAGCGGCGAAGATGGACTTGACCAGGTTAGGTCTCTTGTGGCAAGGGCGC
Source organism: Elysia chlorotica (assembly GCA_003991915.1). Lineage (NCBI taxonomy): Eukaryota > Metazoa > Mollusca > Gastropoda > Plakobranchidae > Elysia > Elysia chlorotica. The sequence continues at coordinate 316,427 of RQTK01000336.1, read as the reverse complement.
TAACTCGAAGCGCAGCCTTCTGGTTTGTCAACACTGAGAATCTCTTTTACTGATATGTCACATTTCGGCCTTATATGTTTAAACCTAGCTGTCATGTTAACGGTAGACAAAGGGAAACACAGACGCCAAGTTTCTGAGCCCAATATCTGTACACAGACTGTCTTCAAAAAGCAGTTTTAGTTTATTACATTGTATCTAAGTATTACAAGAACATTGTCATGAAAATCATGATAGATCCAAGAGTTGGGAAAATAAGAACACGCTATATCACAAGTTAGAGATATTTAGTATTCTGAAAGCACCACCACCATCACCACCACCCCCCACTAACCAAAACACAGTTTTAGTCCAATCATTTCTTACCTCATCTTCTCTCTTTCTTGTTCTAAAAAGAAAAAAGCAGTTCTTGCTGCCCTTTGATGTCCATAAACCTCCGCTATGCTCAAATCAGAGAAATTTAGGCGCGTATGAATCTATGTCGCCCGACGCGGCGCAGCAAAACAAGTTATGCAAATAGCGCCTCTCCAGTGCGTCGGTTGGTTACTGTAGATGGGTTGAGTTTGGCTGTGGTGGGCACGTTCTAGACTTCAGGTGGACAGTTGGCCAAGTGGTAGGTAGGTAGATTGGTTAAAATAAAGTGATCCGTGAACAGCCAGACCAAGTTGGGTACATGGGTATAAAGAAAGATAGCAGAGAGATAGGTAGCGAGACAAATAGGTTGACCAATAGGTATATTGCGACATCGAATAAGCTAATAATGCTGGCGTGAGTAGTGTTCAAGAAATCAGATATTTAGCGAGAACGGGTGAATTCTAGAATAATTATACTCGAAATTTGGTTTGGCATTAAAGAGTGTGGTGAGTAGTATTAGTGAATATGTGAGCTAGTCTAGTTTCTGGAGTGTACTCGAATGGACTCCAAGTGGACCTGGAAACTTCTAGATCTGTGTCTTGCGTAATGATTGAGGAATGTTTATGCGTCTGGTTGTGTTTAAACATTTTTTCATAATGAACGCTGCTATTTTTGCTGTTGTTTAAATCCAGAGATCTAGCTAGACCCACAAGCATTGATTTAGATCTAGACATTTTTGAGTTGTATTCTGAACTCTTGTTAAATTGCAGCGTTTCTAAAAAGGATTTCTAGTACTTGTTTTTGTTGTTAATGTTGATAAGATAGTATTTCCAAGTCATATCAATTTATTTAGACAAAGTGACTTTTATCAGGACCCACTTCATAGAACCAACGCCACATATATAATATAGATAGATAGATAGATACACATTCATTTTCTACAGGGAAAAGATTTATAGACACTTAGATAGATCTATATCGCAGATAAATCGACGGTAAAAAATTGTGCTAAAATGTAGATTAAAAAGTTAAATTGGCACAATCAATGACATAGGAATGGGCTCAGCATGAATCATTGGACTTCAAGGTGAAAACAGAACTATATGTACTAAGATCAGACGCAATGTCAGTCAAAGACCAGACCTAAACAGAGCAGACACATCGCCAAAACTGTCTCGGCAACTGGAGAGCGACTCCTGGTGTCAGAAACACATGTAGGTGAACAGATTATCTCCTCTTGTTCTTCGAGCTCAGGACTTTCCCCCTATATTAATGGTGAACAGTGAGTTAACGTTACCATTGGTTAAAATAGGGGGACGGGGAGATAAATAGAGATAAATAGATAGATAGCTTGATAGAGAGAAAAAGAGACAGAGAGACAGAGGGTACGGACACAATGAAGGGGGATAAAGTATGTAAGAGAGAGGTAGAGAGTAAGAGTCTGGGAGACAAATGAGACACAAAGAGATCGGAGTTCACAAGAAAGAACTAAGTACTGCTCTCCCCATTAAGTCTTTAATAATTTCTCAACAAGAGACATAGACTTTTGTTATTTATGTTATTTCGAAATATGAGAAATCTCTTGAGACGCACAAATTAGTTATAAAATTTCACAATAGACTGCAATTATAAAGGCTGCTTGACAGAAGGACTTATCGAATTCTGTAGTTTAGAGCGGACATCTAGATTCATACCGGAACATTTCCGTCAGGTCAATAGGTTAAGCTGTCAACATGGCGGCCGGTGGTCAATATTGACTGGACGACTGGGTGGAGTCGAGTGGCGCACTCAAAAGTCCAGAAAGCCGGTCTATTAAAACAAGGATTGGGCTGAGGGATAGCGTGTGGTGAATCTATTGGAGCAGGGGTAGAGGGAGCTGACTGGTCTATTATATGGGGAGGGGGGGTGACAGGTCCGGGTGTATAGAGCAGGGGGTGTTCTGACAAGTCTAATAGAGAAAGGCGGGGGGTGGGGGGTGGGGTGTTCTGGCAGGTATATTAGAGCAGGGGGTGTTCTGACCAGTCTATTAGAGAAGGGGCGAGAGGGGGGGGGGTGGACCGGAGGGGTCAGGAGGAGGGGGTGTTCTTACCGGTCTATAGAGCAGGGGGTGTTCTGACCGGTCTATAGAGCAGGGGGTGTTCTGACAGGTCTATAGAGCAGGGGGTGTTCTGACCGGTCTATAGAGCAGGGGGTGTTCTGACAGGTCTATAGAGCAGGGGGTGTTCTGACAGGTCTACGAGAGGATTTCCCCGCTAGAAAAACCACTGCTAATTAGGTTCGTTAGGTCGGCATGGGAGGCCTGCTCGAAAGAAAAGCTTCCCTAAAAGGAAACGCGTCTCAGAAATTGGGCAAATTATTGGCTCCCTTTCTACCGTAGACTGGCCTCGTTCTCGGGCCAGTCCCGGCTTCTGCCTACGTAAACACAGTTGCTTCCCCTCTTTTGTCTGAGCCATTTCTGCGGCGTGTTACTGTTTCATTAGCATCCTTGGCGTTGATTGGTCCTCGTGGACGCCATGTTGGAGGCTGTTATTCGTCGCATCTGAGAAATCCTGTTCTGCATCCATGGATGCCGCAAGGGCGCTAAGTCTTACTATATATGTGTGTGTGTGTGTGGCTATACGAGTATTTCCCTTGAATATGTGGCTATCATGGCGGCGTGTATCGCTCTGTATGTGGCGGCCAGAGTGTTTTGTTTGCCTATAGAGCTATGTGTGTATGTGTGTGTATGTATAGACTCCTGGTCTTCGTTTTCAGCACGGAATGGTACAAAAAAAAAAAAAAACACAAAACAACAACAACAACAACAACAACAACAACAACAATAACAAAAACAACAACAACAACAACATCAAACCAAATAGAAAAAAAACGAAAGACCACGGGAGATAACACGACCACGCATCTTAGAGGACGGAGCCAGTTCGATATGTTAAATTGATTACAGTTTATTTTCTGACAGAGATATTTCACATTTGGTGGAAACAAATTAAGAAGATGAAAGAAAGCCGGATTAAGTTATCGACGTTCAAACCGGCATTGGCATCTATATATAAAAAGATTAGTACTCATTGGGGCTCCCCGCCTCGATTTTCGCCCATCTCTACAGACTTACTCAATCACTTGAAAATTATAAAACATATTTTTTATGAACATACATCAGAAAAGGGACATGACCACCATTTTTTACAAAAGCAATGTTGTATTCGACCTTTGATACTATATAAAAATTCAATGTACTCCTCCCGTAAAGGACAATCTGTATTATTAGGTCAAGTGCATTCCTCTTCATTTTCATAAAAGTAGCGCATTTCGGAAAAAAACAACAAAAAAAACAACAACAACAAACAAACAAAAACAAACAAACAAAAAACGGTGTACGCTTTGGCATTTGAGAGCGGCAATTCTAAAAAGTTTATCACCGCATATTTACTCTGTCACTTAAAACAATGACAACTGACTCAGGAATAATCTAGGAACTAGATCTGAATTATTTAACCAAGACGCATGACTCAACTGTATCATGAGCAAAATTTGGCTGTGTAAGATCTAGATCTAGATTACATCTATTACGATGGCAGATGAGAAAAAAGACGTCGTTTAAGACGATCCAGATACTTAGCAGCAACACTCAATAAAAATCAAATCCCCCCAACCACACAATCACAAACAAAACTTGATCAACCATCCGTATCTAGGCCTACTGGTCGAAATCTAGATCTAGATCTACGACAAAGTGAAAACAGACATAGCTCTAGACCTCCACAACGTAGACACAGTTTTAGATCTGGTACACCACCACGAAAAGAAGATAGAGCCACATGGATTAGATCTAGATCTAAATCACCACTAACGCCTCCACCTGAAACGGCCAGGCAGCTTCTACAGTTGTCCTGCAAACTGCCCCAACAGTACTAGATCAACCATTTTTGTTAAGGTAACATTAATGCCAACGAATTAGTAGCCTTCAACGAGTAGGTATAAAAAGAAATAATATGACATCGATGGTGACAGGTAATATGATCTAGCAAGAACAACCCATTATCTTTCAATACCGGTTGGAAATGAGAGTTCACAAAAAGCTTTTCCAATTTGTTGAAAGACAATGTAGATCTTCCACAGACACAAACCGTATAGTGAATTTTTAAGTAGATCGAAAACAAAATCCGTTTGTGCACTTTATGATCTCTTCTAAAAACTACAATGAGCTGCACCGAGTAGCATTACTGACATTCTGTTGTTTGATGAGTTGATTTCAACCTACAGCAGAGCTCATGGATTCTAACTACATTCCGCATCACTTGGTGAATTCACAGTCCTATTTTTTAAAACGACAAGCTCAAGCGATTCTTTAAAGTTGGTACACAGACCAATCCAGACAAATGGGGCTGCTTTGTAATTTGCGATTTGATCATTGATTGTGGGCAATGGGCGATGTTCCTTAGAACAAGTCAAGCAGGGATACCCCGATCAAAAGTTTCCTTTACACCCATATATAACTAAGCTTTGACACTAGTAACATTAGATTTCAACTAATTATTATTGCTCTAAACAGAAAAATGGTAACTAGATTAAATATATCTCAAGCCTACAATATAAAATCCAGGTCTATTACAAACTAGATATATTTCATCCAAATCTAGAATCTACATTTTGGCTAAATCTAGAAATAGAGCTAGTCAAGTTAATACTAGATCAAGATCCAAGCCTGACTAGATATCTAGTTGTAGCTCTACAGAGAGTGTCTTTTCTATCAACAGAGTTTAGTTTAATTTTCAGGTCCATCTATTGTCTGAATTAAAAAAATGGCAGCAAAAATACAGTTTTCATAATATTTGGTCTGAACAAAAATGGCCGCAATAGTGGACGTACTTCAGGTTGACAACTATCGAATTAGGGAAATGGTCTCCCAACCCACTCTCAACCACTTTGCTGCGCCGTATTCTGGTCAATTCTAATGTCGATATAAAATAATTGTTGGCGATACTGTAACATTCGAGTTATTCCACGGAAAGCCAATCTATATAACATGCATCCATAATCTATTCAGATCGCAATCTGCATGGGCGAGATTACAGTCCAATCAAATTTGTGAAATGTATGCACATCACGAGGGGCAGTTAGATCAAGGGTCAAAGCGGCCATTGTTGGACATTGTCCATCGGCTGATCTCTGAGCTGCCGCGACCAGACAGGACTGACAATGTGGTCCGCGCCCGGCGAGAGGAAATCCCCGCTAGAAAAACCACTGCTAATTAGGTTCGTTAGGTCGGCATGGGAGGCCTGCTCGAAAGAAAAGCTTCCCTAAAAGGAAACGCGTCTCAGAAATTGGGCAAATTATTGGCTCCCTTTCTACCGTAGACTGGCCTCGTTCTCGGGCCAGTCCCGGCTTCTGCCTACGTAAACACAGTTGCTTCCCCTCTTTTGTCTGAGCCATTTCTGCGGCGTGTTACTGTTTCATTAGCATCCTTGGCGTTGATTGGTCCTCGTGGACGCCATGTTGGAGGCTGTTATTCGTCGCATCTGAGAAATCCTGTTCTGCATCCATGGATGCCGCAAGGGCGCTAAGTCTTACTATATATGTGTGTGTGTGTGTGGCTATACGAGTATTTCCCTTGAATATGTGGCTATCATGGCGGCGTGTATCGCTCTGTATGTGGCGGCCAGAGTGTTTTGTTTGCCTATAGAGCTATGTGTGTATGTGTGTGTATGTATAGACTCCTGGTCTTCGTTTTCAGCACGGAATGGTACAAAAAAAAAGAAAAACACAAAACAACAACAACAACAACAACAACAACAACAACAATAACAAAAACAACAACAACAACAACATCAAACCAAATAGAAAAAAAACGAAAGACCACGGGAGATAACACGACCACGCATCTTAGAGGACGGAGCCAGTTCGACCCACAGTACAGATATACGGAATCCAAGAATCACACAGATTGACGACGCAGTGTGACCCACAAAAAAGATATAATCTACAGAACAAAAATTTAGTGACGTCACACAACCCGTGCTGATATTGGCTGCCCCCTGATTTTAAGATAATTATGTTTGAAACAGAGACTGTTTCTGTTTTGTTTGTGTCATTTATACATTTGAATGTGTTTAAGCCTTAAATATCCAACCTCCAAATCCATCAACTATTCCGACCGTTAGATTAGGAAGCACAGAACATGACAAAACTTTTACGTAATCGAGTTAAGTCCAGGCTAAATATGGACTAAACTTAGGTGTTCATGAATGGATTGCTCACAGGAGAGATAGACAAAGATAAAAAGAGATTCAGGACTTCAGTTTAAAATGTGGTATGCCACGTGATTTTAGCCTGCTTCTCTAAAATTAGAATGTTTTTGTTTGAATTAAACGTCCCTTTTGTTTGAGAGTTAACATTCTCCACCTCTGTCCAAACACAAGCGCTGAGGACTCTAGATCTAATTCTAACTCCAGGGTCCGCTCTACTGTGCTGCCTGACACAAAATGATTTACTCAATGACAACTGTGACGTCATCACAGGGACCACCTACAAACATTATAGTTACGTAACTCGGTTTTATTAGTCTATTTTTAGCACAGTAAAATAGGGAAAACTTACCCATACTTTTATTGAGGGTTTCCATAAATATAAACTAAGAGAAGAGTCATTGCGCAATCATGCATAACATTGAAGGGGAAAAAATAAAAAAAAGTAAAACAACTACAAAATAACGTAGAAGATTTTAAATATCCCCATAACAACAAACCCAAACCTTGATCGGGTAGACTTTGGCCCCAAACAGGAGCCAAGTATTGAACTTCTCTGACGCGCGTTAAAATATGCTCTAGTTTCCTAGATCGCCACCTTAGATTTTCTATGTGATCACTCCGCTCGAGAGGGATTTCCACAACGGGTAGGCGGTTAGGAGTTTGGTTGTGACACTATTCTGGATATGGTTCCGAGTAGAACAAGGGATAAACACTCAACCCCAACTCGGCAAAAGTTGAAAGAGATAACGCGCGGTCAACAGAAAACTCTTCCACCATTTTTGGATAATTGTAAATCAAACAACGCACCCCAAGTAAAGCTCTCCAGTTTTAAAATCCCCTACATGAACAAATAGACGCTGAAAAGAAATCAGCGTCTAGCTTAAACGGTTTATTCCTTCGTTAAAGGTCAAGGACGCTTGAGCTACACTATGTTCTTGATTTCATGACGATTAAGGAAAGCGTCCATCAGCAGCAACCAGGAGGTATCGCGGGCGGTTGCCACGACCAACGTCAGAATATTTTACTTGCTGTTATCGAAAAGAGTGTATATGGAGATGCTTGTAGGGTATTATATCTGTTTTGGATAATTTGTTATTGTAGGTCTTGCCTTATCGCCTTAAAATGCACTGGTTGAAAACTATAAAAAACAACAATAACAACAGCTAATATTATTAAGCACCATTCTTTTTATGTGTCACATTAGTCAGATACACCATCAACCATGACCGTCCATTTCTTTCTGTTAAAAAAAAAGTGCCTTGATGAAAACATTGATAAAGAATTTTTTTCTTCGTGGAGTTATTATTCAGACTGCCCAACACTTCTATTTGATCCAGCCACATTGTAATGTCACTGGCCCAACCAGTAGGTGGCGGATTCCGCAAAATAAGTACGTCCGATCTTGTGATAAAACCGAGGCTTCCAAACAACAACAACAAGAATAGCAACAACAACAACAACAACAACAACAATAAAAACCACCAGGTTCACCAAAATAAACAAACATTTGCATTTATAACCAAATAGAGTTACATCATTAATGACACATCTGGGACAGTTTATATTGTGAGGCTAAGAGGCTCGTAGACTGAACAAAAAGTTCTCTCTATGATTCTGTACTCACATGATATAATTCAAAAGAAATAGACCACTGTCATCTTGTTATAAATTAAATATGTTCACTTTAGTCCACTTGGTGACTTTGCCTGTCAGTTTAGGAAGCTTCTGATAAAACGGAAGAAGTTGAGCTTATTGACTATTTATAGCAACCCGAGTTACAATTCTATGTTTCAGTTTTCTCTTAATACGAAAAATCTAGCAGGAAGGGAGGTTACTCCAAATGCACGTTTTTGACGTGATGCTATCACTTCCGGGTCTTTCCCATCAAAACTGACCAATCACAATCAGGCGCAGAGTTAGGGCCCTTGCAGGGAGCAGTGGAGCATTGAGGTATCGGGATAGTAATCTGTGGCAGAGTGAGGGATATGTAGAGAGAGGGAGAGAGCAGGGGAGAGAGAGGGGGAAGAGAGGGCGGAAAAAAACATAGAGAGACGAGGGAGACAAAATAAGAGATAAGTTAATGTGCGGTGGCGGGATAGAGAGAAACATGCAAATGGTAAGATGATTTTTAAAAGATAGTGAATTAAAGAAAAAAAAACAGTGACCGAGAAGCCAGATATATAGAAAAAGAATTTATAGAAAGAGGGAGAAGAAAGAAAGAGAGAAATATTGAGATATAGACAGACAGAGGCAGAGGAAGATAGAGACTGATTCAGAGTCAAGGGAAGCGAACAAGAAACAGAGGGAAGAGAAAGAGACACACAATGAGGAGGAGAAAGGGAGAAGGCGGAAAAAGCTAATGGGAGAGATTGAGGGAGAGAGCCAATTCAGACATCCAAAGAGGATAGAAACACATTAATTTTTGTCCCCCCCCAAAAAAAAGGAGAGACAGAGCAAGAGAGAGAAAGAGAGAAATAGAGATAGAAGGAGAGAGACAGATAGAGACAAAAAGACAAAGAGACAGAGACAGAGACAAAAACGGACAGACTGACAGAGACGGAGCAAAGACAGTGACAGAAAAATATAAGCCACGAATAGTGAAGAGAAAGAGAGAGAGAGAGAGAGAGAGAGAGAGAGAGAGAGAGAGAGAGAGAGAGAGAGAGAGAGAGAGAGAGAGAGAGAGAGAGAGAGAGAGAGAGAGAGAGAGAGGGAGAGAGAGAGGGGGAGGGAGGCGATGAGTAATCAGAATGCAACGGGAAGGAGAAGACAATAGAATGAAGGAGTAATTATGGTAGCAAAGAAAATAAAGAGAATGACAGACTGAGGCGAATGAGAGGCGTGAAGACAGTAAATGAAAGCAGTGATTGTTAGTGCGTTTCTTGGTGCGTGTGCGTGTGTGAGTGAGTAAGACTAAGAGACAACCCACACTCGCACATACACTCCCACCCACACCACACCCACCGGGTGTATGTGCATGAGTGAGCAGGTTTAATGAAAGCCTGTCACATACACAGCACAGGGAATGCCCTCTCTGCCTGGAAGTGTTCCAGCCCATGCCGGGAGAGGTGGGGGGCGCTCTAATGGGATGGACAGAATGGAAGACCGGGATTCGAACCGCCGGGATCCCTGGTGATGGGTGATGTCTTTGTGTCTTAGCTTACCTGAACGAAAGGATTAGTTTTGTTTGTTGGTTTGTCGGTTGTTAGATATAGCTCGTCCACGCATTGGCTACGACAGGTCTAGGTGGGAAGCGAAGTTATGCCTCATTTACGGAGGAAGAAAATGAAATGAATAGTGGTTGCCCTAGGTTCATCTCTTAAAAAAGTGAAAGAGGGAGGGTAAGAGTGAGAGTGGGAGATTTTAAGGGAGATAGATAGATAGATAGATAGATAGATAGATAGAGAGAGAGAGAGAGAGAGAGAGAGAGAGAGAGAGAGAGAGAGAGAGAGAGAGTACAGAATACATCATACAGTAATTTTTATTCATTCCTCAAGGAGAAATTAAAAATAAACTCTTTTCACAAAACAGACGAAACTAAAAAGTTAACATGGATAAAAAACAAAGGCAGATGTTTGACATAAAGATTAATAATATTATACATTATATATAAATCATTATATCGCAATATCACTGAGCAAGTTATTGAATGTATGTAAATGAAAAATCTCATGTTGTGTAAACGTTATAAATCATCCATAGAAACTTATACACGTGAAAAAAGGATGAGTATATATATATATATATATATAACATTATATAAGCATAGATAATATATATATATATATATATAACATTATATAAGCATAGATAATATTAAATAGAAATATAATCCCAGTTAATGGGTTTAGAAGGATTTATGTGTTGTAAATAACCGTTTTCTAATAACATTTTAAAGATATCGATCTAGGCAAAAAAGAATGTATGTATTTGTTGGTTCTAGCTCTCGGCATTTTAAATCTTCCACTCCTTTAAAGTCTACTGTTGAATTCGTCATTGAGAAAATGTGTCTTGTCGTCAAGTATCTGTTTCGTCTTGATCTCGGTGCGTTGTTTACAAAGTGTGGGACAATCGTCCTGTCGCCTCCCAACCACCCTGCATGCTTTAATGATAATTTTGTTTAGCTTGTCTTTGATCTGTTTGTCACATTTTCATCCAAACATGAGATGTCAAAAGAGCAGTGTTTAGGATAGATGTGTAAAATATTTGTAAAAAAAAATTTCATGAACATTAAAAGACTTAAGTTTTCTCAGGTAGTAAATGCGTTTTTTTTAAAATAACATTATCTGTGTTTTGATTCCAATTCAGTTTGCCACCAGGAACTAGACTAAGGTATTTAAATGGGTCTGCGCATTCTACTGTCTTATCCTGTATAACTATACTCATTATCAAGCTTGGGGTTTTCAGAAAATCTATGATCATTTCTTTTGTTATATCGACATTCAAAATTAGATAATTGCGCTCACACCATTCAACAAAAGTATTCACCTCTTCTACAAAATCTGTATTATTGTCGTCAGTAATGAGGCCAGTCAGTATAGTGTCGTCGGCGTATTTATCAGTAATGCAGTTTGTGTGTGTGTGTGTGTTTGTGTGTCGGCCTACACAGTGTGACGTGTAAATGGAGAAGATAAAGGAAAGGCTAAGTCGCACTAGCTGTGGTCGAGAGGTCAGGTAGTCGAATTTCTAAAAAAAATATTAAAACTGTGGGAAATTAGTTTGTCACAAAGTAATGAGGTTGTATTGTGTTAAAAGCACTGGGAAAATCGCAGAACAAGGCGAACAAATGAACAAGATTTCTCCAAATGAGAGTAAATATTATTCAAAACATGTAAAATGGCATGGTCTAAGCCTCTCTAAGGTTTTAAGGAACATGAAAAGGGCCCATGAACATATTAACAAGAGTACCTAAATGAAACAAAACACACCTTCCGAAAACTTTCATAACACACGATGCAAACACCACAGGACGTAGACTATTCATGCATTTAACATTTGTTTTTTAGGAGCAGGAACGATGTGAGATGTTTTTCCACGCCTGTGGAGTCTGACAGCTTGTTAGAGATAAATAAAACATATTAGATATAATATAACGTGTAGTTGATCTGCGCATAATTTCAATACATTAGACATCACACCACCAGGTCCTGCCGCTTTATTTGGTTTTAATCCTTTAAGCGATTCTAAAACTTCCTCATTTGAAATAATATTATATATTCTTTCTCTTTCATTCGACAACCTTTCGCACAATACACTCATCCTTTCATCCTAAGCCCTAGTCTTCTTGAAGTCATGAAAGTCAAACCTTGCATAGAATCCATTTAACTCTCGCTCAATACACTCCCCCTTTCATCCTTTGCCTTCGAGAGAGTAATTGACAGGAAGTGAGAGAGCGAGAGAGAAAGAGAAAGAGAGGGCCAGACATTTTTAATACCGTATATAATTGTTGTGGACTCGATTGTTTTACTATTATTTGAGACGCTGTTACTTAACCGTTGAACACAACTCAGAGTTTTGTTTTACCATGAATATCCCTAACTACGAAGTCTTTTGCAATGACACCTAAACGATTTAACTCCAAATGTTTTCCTACTTTTGGGATCGTTCAAAAAGCGGAATGTCTCTCATTTGCTGGAGATTTCGAATCCCATTCTTGTAGTAATTATTCTCCTTTAACTCAAGGATTGGGAATCCAAACAAAAGTATAACAAATATCATCCACGCACAACAACAAAAGCAACAAGCCCCCCACAATAACAAAACAAAACAACCAACAACAAACAAAACAAAAACAATAATTATGAACATCTAGCGGTACCTTCACGTTGAGCTGATTTGTGCCAAGTACCCACAAATTACACAACATGCAAACAGTGAGGGACACACAGGCAGACACATAGGCAAACATACAGGCAGACAAACGGGTATACACACAGGCAGATGCACAGGCAAATACACAGATAAACCCAGTTATCCCTGTAGAGTAGAAACTACAACACATTGAGCTGTATCCAACAAGACTTTATTTCCGGCGGAAACGAATCGGTGCAGTGAAACAAAGGCACCGTTTTCGCCACCCGGCTGGACATTGTTTGTACGAAATCTGTTTTGTGTGTTAAGCTGCTGGAAAACTGCAGGCTCTACATGCAACTCATGCCTCCTCATCTTCCTCAGATTACACAAAGGAAGAACATAGAGCATTCTTGGTTTCTCTCTCGCCTATTTCTTTTCACTCTCTATAATATCATAAATGAATACTTCTCTGAGGTTGAGTGATGTGAAACATACGTGTGTGTGTGTGTGTGTGTGTTTCACATTTTTCTTACAAACCTTATGACAACCATCCATCTCTTGTGGGTCGGTGTTAACAGGTTGGACGGGTGTCAGTATAATGTGATCGGATGAGATAAGATTCCAGCTCACCTCGCCCTTCCTCGTATGTGGCAGCACATAAAATTGCCAGACGTAAGTCTAGGGGCCCGTCCGCAATATAGACTATACAGTGCTGACAATGGATGTTAAACAACCAACTAAACGGGTTGGTCGGTGACAGTCTGATGTGACTGGCTGAGACAGAATTCCAGGTCTCCTCGCGCTGTCTCTGTGTGGCGGCATGTTCAATTGTCAAACGTTAGTCTTGGAACTCGTCTACAATATAGCTACATAGTGTTGACGTTGGACGTTAAGCGACCAACTAAAATCAACTCAACCCTCCCCCTCCCATTCTCTCTCTCTCTCTCTCTCTCTCTCTCTCTCTCACTCTCACTCCCTTTCTCCTTCTCTATCTCACAGGCTTCGCGTCTCTATATGAGCTGCTGAGTTCAATTATTTTCATTCTCTGTCAAAGAGAGGAAGGATATCCCTTGAAAGGTATAAAAAGATAGGCAGGCAAGGAAACCTAAAGAAATTTAGATAGATAGATAGAGATGGAGAGAAGAGAAAGAAACAGAGACAGAGAGAGAGAGAGAGAGAGAGAGAGAGAGAGAGAGAGAGAGAGAGAGAGAGAGAGAGAGAGAGAGAGAGAGAGAGAGAGAGAGAGAGAGAGAGAGAGAGAGAGAGAGAGAGAGAGAGAGAGAGGCTGTTAAAGACAATGTTTTCTGACCAGCGCCTATTGAGTTAAAGTTAAAGCTTTAGGCCAGTCTGGCCTAATGGCGGGATAGAAGGGAAAGTGCTTGTACGGACCAGTAGCGCCACAAGTACTGCCGCATTGTGACCAAGTAAGTCTGCGCATCCGTACCTAGAGCCAGTCTCTTAATGTGCGATTAGGGCCACCCAAGACTCAAACAAAACATATACTTGTGCCTTCAAAAGGGTTTAACGTAGACGCACTTAAGAGATTCAAAAGCAATAGGCGCAGCGTCTACTTGCAAATCATGTTCTAAACAGTTTTGTCTGAAGAGCTCCGACAGACTTAGGTAGAATAATGAAGTTCAGCTAGACGGCTAATCTGTTTGTCATCTTGGGCTTAAGTCCTGTCTACGCCCCATGGACAAAACCGGGAAAGCTGAAAATCGTAGATACAGAGGATAGCGGTAAAGGCAATCTGTATGGAGCTTTAAGACTTAATACAAGATAAAGTGTGGAGAACATTAAAGGCATGTTAGATCATGTGGATTTATGTATGAAATTTTAGTGAAGATTACATTGTTGTAGATCTGATAGAAAGAAAGACAATTGAGCTGAGTTAATCGTGTTGCTTATCGTTCAACGGTAGCACTATATTGACAGTATTGAGAACGGATCCAAGGCTATCGTCTGACAATTTACGTGCTGCCACACAGAGACAGTGCGAATATACCAGGACACACGTCTCATCCAGTCACATACTAACACCAACTTACCCAGTAGGAGACAAAATTGAACGAGAAATTCTGACAGGTTGTTGGTTTCAAACCAGGGACAATCATTCTACCATTTTAGCCAAATACCCTAGATAGATAATTAGATATATAGATGGTTATAGATAGTTATATAGTTAGAAAGAGAGGGCAAGAGATATAAAGGAAGACAAAGGCTTACAACAATAACATATGTAGAGATATACTTTAGATTTTAGTACAAAAAGTGATCAATTAATTTAGTAAAATGATCGATCAAATAAGTTTAACTTCAATAATTATGTAAGTAGTGACCAATCCTTTTATTATATAAAGAGATACCAGAGAAAAAAATATATAGATAAAGATAGATTGATAATAATAATATGAAAAAAGCAATAGTGTATATTAAATAGATCAAGTATATGTAGGCAGAGCATGATTTATAATTAAGAACCACCACACACAACCGGTCTCCACTTTCTCAATAAATTCTGCACCACTAAACTAGACGAATTTAGATTTTAATCGCTTGTGTGCGAATCTTTAAAATAATGTTTTTATTATAGAAATAGAAAAGAAGCCAGCTCTCTTATGCGTGACGGAATCTGATCTCAGGGCCCACTGTGGAATTGGTACCTCTAGGCGGACCGATTTAAGTTAGTCTGAAGTAGGCGGAGTTAGTAGAGTAGTTTGGAAACCGCAAAAGACTTGAGTTGGTCCAAAATCGTCGGAGTGGGCAGAGTATAATTATCCGATATCGGATACGGCATAATGCTTTAGCTGGTCCATATACCGCCGAAATAGGTAGATAATACCAAATAGCGCATAATACTAGTTTAGTCGGTCCCAAAACAACGGGGTGGGTAGATAATACCAAATAGCGCATAATACTTTAGACGGTCCCAAAACGCTGATTTGGGTAGAAAATACCGAATACCGCATAATACTAATTTGGTCGGTCCCAAAACACCGGAGTAGGTAGAGAATACCAAATACCGCATGATACTAATTTAGTCGGCGCATAACCGCCGGACTGGGTAGAGAATATCGAAAACACATGTACCGGATAATACTTTAGTTGGTCCAAAAACGCCGATTTAGCTAGAGAATACCAAATACCGCATAATACTTTGGTCGGCCCATAACCGCCGGAATAGGTTGAAAATACCGAATACCGCATAATGCTTTATTTGGTCCAAAAACGCCAAAGTAGTTAGAGATACCGCATAGTATTTTAGACGGTCCAAAACGGCCAAAGTAGATAAAATAAACGGAACCGTTGGTACCAATAGTACTTGATATCCCAGGCGGTATGTGCCTCGAAAGGACGTCTACGATGCGAGCAACTCTGCCTCCATTTAGGGAGAAACTAAGGGACATAGCGACATTGAGGATCATCATTGAACAGTCCCTGGAGTGGCAGGCCCCTCTATATAGCATCTTAGTCGACTTCCAAAAGGCATTCGACAGTGTTGACAGAGAGGTTATCTGGAGGCTGATGCACCATTACGGTTTTCCACCTAAGTTCATCAACATCATCCGACAGCTCTACGAAAACGCCACCTGCCAGGTAATCCACAACGGGAAACTGACAGAGCCATTCACTGTACAGACCGGCGTCCGCCAGGGCTGCATCCTCTCGCCGACAATCTTCCTAATGGTGATAGACTGGGTCATGCGACAGTCCACAACAGGGAAAAGAACAGGGATCCAGTGGACCCTCACGAAGCAGCTGGAAGACCTGGATTTCGCCGATGACATCGCCCTCCTGTCCCACAAATATCAAGATGCACAAGAGAAGCTCAAACAACAAGCAGCATGCTCCCATCCAACTACATCAGGAAAACATCAAAGAGGTCTACAAGTTTGTATATCTCGGCAGTATAGTCAGCAAAGATGGTGGAACAGACGAAGACATCAGGAGCCGTATCAACAAGGCCAGGCACGCTTTCCGCACTCCTCGCTCAGTCTGGAGCTCCTCAGCCTTAACCCAGCATAACAAAATCAGGATCTTCAACTCCAACGTGAAGTCCGTCCTTTTATATGGCTCCGAGACATGGCGCACCACATAGACAAATTCCCAAAAGCTGCAGACCTTCATCAACAGATGCCTCCGCAACATCCTCAACATCAGATGGCCTGAGGTGATATCCAACCAAGACCTCTGGGAGAGAACTAGACAAGCCCCCATTGAGCAAGAGATCAAGAAGCGAAATTGGGGATGGATCGGCCACACATTGCGAAAGCCATCATCCAATACCACCAGGCAGTCCCTTGAGTGGAACCCCCAGGGAAAGCGCAAAGTGGGCCGACCAAGACAGACCTGGCGGAGGAGTACGGACGCTGAAGCCAGGGCGGCTGGAATGACATGGGCCGAGCTGAGGAGGACATCCCAGAACCGAGTACGCTGGAGGAGTGTGGTTGCAGCCCTATGCTCCTATAGGAGCGAAGAGGATTAAGTCAAGTAAGTCAAGGGACGTGCAGTGTATTTTCAAAGGGAACATTACAATATAAGTTTTCCTTTTCTTGGTTTTAATCGGCTGTTGAAAAGAGCCGGTACAATAAGGCTGAGGTTAAATGCCTTAGCCTCCACATTTAGAGCGGAATGGATGTAGCGATTTGAATTTTAAACCAACAGCCTATCCGCCAAACTTCAAGTTTCATTTGTTTTGCTACAGTACTATGAACTGATTCGAAAACTATTTACGTGCTCAATTTTTCGCTTCGGTTTTTAAATGCCCAAACAAGATAACTCTTTCTCTTGCCTAAAAACAAACGCGTAAGTTCAAGCGAAGACTAAATCACAAGTACGAGAGTAATAGTTTGTTGTGATTTGTGGCGCTGCGTAAAACTTAGCGCATGCGTACACGGCGTTATCCTGTGATTTCGTTGTACGGTCGTCGAGAAAATAAGGTTCAAGATGTTCAGTGAAACACTTCTCAATGGGAGGTTAGACAGCGGGATGGGGAATGGAAAAAACTGCTCAAGGGATAAAAAAGAGAGAGAAGACAGATTGAGAGAGAGAACAAAAAAGAGATCAAGAGAGAGATAAAGAAAAAGGCAAACAGACAGACATTCTATCAAATCGGAAAAGACAAAAAGTGACATAGAGAGCGGGTAGACAGAGAGAGAGAGAGACAAGCAAAGAGCTACACAGGACGAGAGAAGAGAGAGAGAGAGAGAGAGAGAGAGAGAGAGAGGCAGAGGCAGAGACACAGAGAGAGAATGAACAATTGGGAGACAAAGGCAAAGAGATTGAAACAATAACTCACACGTGAAAGAGTTACTGGCTGATAAGTAATTATAGATTAAAAGAGATACATACATACCAACTGCACAAACACACACACATCATAAAATAGGAGAGATAAAACAGAATTACAGAGGATGACAACAGTAGAAATCCATTAGTAAAATATGCCAGTGATTAAACTAATGAACATGGCCATTGGTAGGGAAACACATAGAGACACACAGAGACACACAAAAACACATACACACACCTACGCACACAGACATACAACCTTGTTGAACAGAGCTTGTGTTGCGCTAAATTGTGATTTGTTGTGAGTAGAACTTGAATTGGACGAGCAATTTTTCGGTCATTGCTTTTTCATCGACGTGATCTCTCATGCACGAATTGGCTGCTCACTCCCCCAAACTCATCGCCTCAACCCCCCCACCCCCTCACACCCCATCTCACTCCCCACCTCACTCCGCGCCTCACTCCTCCATTGGATGGAGCCAAAATAAAAGCCGGTACTCGATCCGGGCGGAACCATCCACTACTAAATAGCTACCATCAGGGGCAACAACTCCATTCCACTTGGGGCCCGAGTAACGTCCCCTGGAGGAGATACACTTCAACTTAGAGAGGGGAGGGATTACGTCTCGGTTGAGTTAAGTGGAGTTGGGAGTTGGTCAGAAATATATAGGCTTCATGTGGACGGACCCTATGACTAACCTCTGACAATTTTATGTGCTGCTACACTACTAAGACAGTGCTGGGATAGCATGACTCCATTCTAAGCCGGTCATATTATACTGACACCAACCCATCCAGCAGCGGACGAAATTGGACCAATTTTTCACCGATCAGGGGGTTAGTACTGGGGGCCTACAGATTGGGACACCAATGCTCCACCCTTTTACGCCAGTTTATCCCCCCTTCCTCCGGGATTATATTTTGACGCTGAGCTCTCACTTTGGAAAGGGGGGGGGGGGTCAGGGATCGCCACGGCACATTCGTTATTACTCAGGGCTGAGGTTTAGGGCTAAGGTTCGAACCTCAACCAGAGTCGTCGTCTCTGAGTCTCTGGAAAACGGTCGGGGTGGCGGGGGAGGAAGTTAACGTATATCACATCTCCATGAAACTCATACTACCTTTTTTCCATCCTGCTGCTTATAGACTACCCATCTTTAAAAAAATTCAGAGCTATCTCTGAGAGTATTTGATTTTTGAAACCCATTTTTGTATCAATGCATCAACTCTAAGAATTTCAGAGTTGTCAAACCTTTTTGTGTTAATGCACCATCATTTAAAATTTTAGAGTTTTCAAACCTTTTTGTGTGTATCAATGCAATGCACCACCACTAAGATTTATGCCTTGTCTTTTCTTCGAGGACCAGCACTTAAAGTTCCAGATTTTGTCGAAACCTCCTGCCTAAACCATTTCTGAGAGTTTCAGGATGTAAGAATCAATAGATTTTAGATTTTTACTGACATACTCAGATTTTTCAAACTCTCCTGTGGGTGGTAAAACGCCACCAAACAACAAAACACAGCCGCTGTTTGTTTAACAACACGTCCTCTAGACCTGCACAGCGGTTCTATAAATTGGGCCAGATTATCACAGAGCACAGAGCGCTTATCAACTGAGCTTTACTAGGTTAGAATCTCCCCGCTGAAATTCTGCCAGTGACAATAATCTGAGGCTTCGTCTCCAATATTCAGGTCAGCCATCTTTCTTTTTTTCCAACTCAGTCTGCTATCCCTTTAAATGATAGCATCTTTAACTCCGTTCGCTATCTCTCTCTCTCTCTCTCTCTCTCTCTCTCTCTCTCTCAAAGACTTCATCTCTCACACCTGCTCTCCCTCTAAGTGACTCCACCTCTCACCCCTGCTCTCTCTTTCTCTCTTTCTCTCTCTCTCTCTCTCTCTCTCTTTCTCTCTCTCTCTCAATGACACCATCTCTTACTCCTCCTTTCCCTCCAAATGACTCCATCTCTCACTCATGCTCTCCTCCTCTCAAAGACACCATCTTTCAATCCTGCTCTCACTCTCTCAATGACTCCACTCCATCTGTCACTCCCACTCTACCCGTCTAGAACCGACGTGCCGTATCGTGGTGTGATGGTCACCCCAGGTCCACACAGCCAAGTCCCGCCTCACGCTGTATCGTCTGCTAATCTAATTCTGCAGTAGGCGGCTGTTTGCACGGCACTGCCGCCAAATATTGGCCAAAGGATCTCGCCGTTTGGCTTTTGGTTTGTACGGCGGCCAAATACCCGGCTAGGCTCGCTAATTACTGTTGGCCTTTCGGTAAGTTGCCGGTTTGAAAGCATTAAAAACAAAACAAAAACAAACACTGCCAGTCACCCAATTCAATTCTTCTTTTTCCCCCGTGCTTGGCAAGTCATATAACGCAATGCGAGGGAGGAGCGGAGGTAGTTTTGAATGGACGAACTATCTCTCAGCTATGTGACTAAAATAGAGCTATGGTACAGGTCGTGAGAGAGAGAGAGAGAGAGAGAGAGAGAGAGAGAGAGAGAGAGAGAGAGAGAGTGAGTGAATGAGGAGACAAAAACTAGCCAGAGGCACAAGTACAGGTGGGGGAGGAAGGGGCGAGGTTGACAAAAACTGAGAGAGAGAGAGAGAGAGAGAGAGAGAGAGAGAGAGAGAGAGAGAGAGAGAGTGAGTGAATGAGGAGACAAAAACTAGCCAGAGGCACAAGTACTGAATTAGTGAAAGGATAAACTAGTGCCACTGTGGAAATGCATTCATTAATTTTTTGTTTTTAGTTTTTTTTAATAGATCTCTTTTCCTGCTAACGGTACAAGATTGTATATTTTTAATTTTGTTGTTGTTACATATTTTCTTCCAGTTTGTTCTTTTTGAAGAAACAAACAAACAACAACCCAACATTTTCCACTTTTTTTGAAAAACGTTCATCCTCCATTTCTCCACCGCGTCAACTCACCTTCTTTTGCTCCACCCAAATTCAAACTCTCTCTCTCTCTCTCTCTCTCTCTCTCTCTCTCTCTCTCTCTCTCTCTCTCTCTCTCTCTCTCTCTCTCTCTCTCCTATCACACGTTATTTCCGTATTCTACCCACCTTTCTTTGCCTTTCAAACCTTTATGTTTCTGATTATCTCTATTTCACCCTGCACCCCCTCTCCCCTCCCTCGACCCCACCCACACTCCAAATCTGTGTTACCCTGTTAAAACAATAGTCAGACCCAAGGTTTGCCTGATGAGAGAACGCGCGCGGTCGAACAACGAAACCCTCTTGTACAACGGGGGATGGAGTTTGCCCGAGCAACCATTGTACAGCTTAGATCTAAATTTCTGGCATTGTTAATAGGCCTGTTCTGTCAACGACCCTTACCGAGTAATGTTAGATTGGATGTTGGTTGAGAGATTATTATTTTAACTAAGTGCCCCGCTAATAGTTGTACAATCGGGAGGCCCAGCATTTTTTAAATATTCTACTTTTATCTCTTCCAAACCGTTCTTCTGTCTATTACTAACCCGATTTTCCCGTGCATTGTCTTTCTCTCTTTTAATCTTTTAAAAATACGTTGTCTGGTCGATCAGATAGAAAAAGAAAGAGCTTGATGCATAAAGTAACGTACATTGAAAACAAGAAAATGAGAGAGATATATATAGACAGACCAAGAGAGAGAGAGAGAGGGAGGGAGAGAGAGAGAGAGAGTGAGAGAGAGAGACAGACAGACAGACAGACAGACAGACAGGTAGACAGACAGAGAGGGAGAGCCTATGAGAGAGAAAAAGGGAGATAAACGGAGATGAAGATAGAGACGGAGACAAACGGCCGGGGAGACATAAGGAAAGAAAGGGCCAGAGTTGAATGCAAGAAAGCAGAAAAAAAGTAAACAATATGAAGAACAAAAGGAGAGCCACAGCCATGAGACTCCACGAGATAAAATCATCAGAGTAGACTACTTAGCTTTTAATAGCTCAGGGGAGGTTTAAAACAAAGAGCGTTTGGATTTTCCAGACACAAGTATACGTGTCGGAAGTCACCTGTTTGACTTCATGTTTAGTTAGTTGCTTACAGTCTAACGTCAGCACTATATTTTATAAGCTTAACTGTGGACGGGATCAGAGACTCATGTCTGGCAATTTATCTGCTGTCGGCTGCCATGCACGAGACAGGGCAGGGAGACCTGGACTCCTGTCTCAGCCGGACACATTATACTGACACCGACCCAACAAGTAGGGGGCAAAATTGGAGAAATTTATTTTGACTGATCGTAGGATGCCAACCAGGGATCTTTTGATCTGGAGACCAATACTCTACCACTTGAGCCAGTTCGCCCCCTTGACTTCATAATTATAATGAACTTAAGACAGTGAGGGACATAGAGGGCAGACCCAGTGCTGGCCCCGAATCTCTAGCGCCAATCTACTCTGAGCATTATGATATCACCAGAGACTATACAGCTATAGTGAGAGGATTTTGCGCATATGGTTCAAGATAATTAAGGCGGTTGATTCTTTCTTTTAACCATAGTAAAAACTCAGTCTTAACATTGCTCAGCCACCTTAATTCCAATACAAAAATAGTGAGAGCACTCTAGATCTCCATATCAAAAACACTGTGGGCTTTTTGTGAAATGTCTCGTATCTACAGTCGCTGATATCACCTTTGCCTGCTACTGACAATAACCAAACCAATCAAATTATACCTCATAAAGTTTTCAGCTCTGAGCCAGTTAGTGCTATTGTGCTCAGTGACCGCCGCTCTTAGCTGACACAAGCGGCAAATATGTCTCCAATCTCTCTCTCTTCTCTCTCTCTCTCACTCTCCTCTCTCTCTCTCTCTCTCTCTCCTTCTTCCACTGCTTCATTATCTATCGCTCTATAACCTTTATCTTCGTACTATAATATTCTCTTTCTTCTCTTCTATCTACTATCTATCTATCTATCTATCTATCTATCTATCTATCTATCTATCTATCTATCTATCTATCTATCTATCTATCTATCTATCTATCTATCTATCCATCCGTCTCTCTGTATCTCTCTCTCTGTCTCTCTCTCTCTCTGCCCCCTCCCGGCACCCATACCCCATCTACAACTTACAGATCCGTGTCCACACCTCCTCAACAAAGACCACAGCCCCGGAGAGTGTGTTCTAGGCGCAGGTCCGGTCAGTGAAGGCAGCGTCATCCAAATACAGACAAGCTGACCATAAACTGTCCAGGGAGCTATATGGGACAAGCTAAGCGTAAATAGTACAAATAGCTAGATGGTACAAGATGATCAAAGATTGTACAAACAGTAGAATAGACAAGATGGTCAAGATTGTACAAACAGTAGAATGGACAAGATGGTCATAGATTGTACAAACAGTAGAATGGACTAGATGATCAAAGATTGTACAAACAGTAGAATGGACAAGATGATCAAAGATTGTACAAACAGTAGAATGAGACAAGATGGTCGACAAGATTGGTACACAGTAGATATGTACAAACAGATAAGAGATGGACAAGATGATCAAAGATTGTACAAACAGTAGAATGGACAAGATGACAAAGATTGTACAAACAGTAGATGGACAAGATGATCAAAGATTGTACAAACAGTAGATGAGACAAGATGGTCAAAGATTGTACAAACAGTAGAATGGACAAGATGACCAAAGATTGTATCAAACAGTAGATGGGACAAGATGATCAAAGATTGTACAAACAGTAGATGGGACAAGATGACCAAAGATTGTACAAACAGTAGATGGGACAAGATGATCAAAGATTGTACAAACAGTAGATGGGACAAGCGACAAGATGATCAAATATTGTACAAACTGTAGATGAGACAAGCGACAAGATGATCAAATATTGTACAAACTGTAGATGAGACAAGATGGACAAGATGATCAAATATTGTACAAACAGTAGATGGGACAAGCGACAAGATGATCAAAGATTGTACAAACAGTAGATAGATGGACAAGATGACCAAAGATTGTACAAACAGTAGAATGGACAAGATGGTCAAAGATTGTACAAACAGTAGATTGGACAAGATGATCAAAGATTGTACAAACAGTAGATGAGACAAGCGACAAGATGATCAAATATTGTACAAACTGTAGATGGGACAAGATGACCATACACCGTACAAACAGCTAAAATGGACAGATGACCATAGACTGCTAGAGTTAATTATATTCAGGCTATGTGAAATGACCGTGGGCGAATTACGAGCGCGCTGAGAGACGTTCTACGTAGCAGAATTTTGTTTTATTTTAAAACTGGTTAAGCGGTGGAGAGCCACATAATTATGTATGTATAGAGATAGATAGATAGCCCGATCGATAGATAGATAGGTAGGTTTACGTGCTACCACACGTAGGAATAGCGGGGAAAGCAAAAACTCGGGTTAGGTCGTAAACGTTAACAGCTACTTCTGTTGTCAAGATAACCGAACCGAGACTGTCTGAAGATTTCCAAGAACAAAATGATATGGATTGGAACCCCAACCATCCAGACTCGAGACGTGCTTCAAAACACTCGGCAGTGCAATGAAGCCTACTCGGGCCACTCTCATAGGTCCAGAGGTTTCTCGGTGAATGGCAGCCCAAGTGGCAGGACTATTGTTTCAACAGGCTGGGCAGAGAGCTAGATGACATATTGACGGACTGACGGGGTTTTCAGTTCGGATATCACCAAAAGAGCAAGGAAGAAAATCTTGGTTAAAGTTTATAATTGTGCAGAGTAGGAACATCGACAGACATATGAGAACTGTAGTGAATGGGGTAATTGGACAGTTAAAACTCAAGAGTATTAAAGTTTGTTGCGGGAATTTGAGAGGTTCATACTGGAATCGAAGTAGCCTTAAGGGAGTGCGGGTTATGATGATGGCATTACTTGGTCTGCTGCCGGTAATAGTGATGATGATAATTATGTTTTTGTTGTTGTTGATGATGATGATGATGATGATGATGATGATGATGATGATGATGATGATGATGATGATGATGATGATGATGATGATGATGATGATTTTACGGTAGAAAACATTCTTGTGAAAGAGTCTGGGAAAATCGTTGAGTAAAAGTGGCTGAGAGTGGGAAAGCAAAACTTAGTACTACATCATAGTGAGTTCAATGCACTAACTACAGCAAAAAGTATCTAACCTTTATACCTATTTAAAATGCCAAATAACACTGAGGTTATAACTAATTCAGTCCTTTTGTTAATTTTCTCAAAACTTTTGTCCGTCAGGTAGACCAAATCTTGGTTTCCTCTGATTGGACAAATTATTTGAACTGATCAATGAAATTGCCGTCGCTGTGTGACGTCAGCGCAGCCCGCCCTATTGGCGCGACCTTTGCTGAAATGTCTGTAGTCAAAAGGAATGAACATCAGTTTCTTACAGTTTCCTCACCATCCAACAACTTCAATACAAAGCTAGGAGCTAGAGTATGTCCAAGGCCAAAGTCTTTCAATATTTTATCCCATAGTAGCATATTAAAATTAAACACCGGCACTCGCTATTAAAATTACTCTCGCCGTATACAATCGCCCAGTGGAGCCTTGGAGACGTTAAACCCAAAGAAAGAGAGCGCGAGAGACGTAGAGAGAGAGGGAGATAGATTTAAATAGAATGATAGATAGATAGATTTGTAGAATGTGACCATTTCTAGACTGGAACCATTTGTAGACTGACCATTTGTGGACTGACATTTTATAGAATGAGACCATTAAAAGCCTGTGACCATTTCTAGACTGACCATTTCTAGACTGTGACCATATTCGTGTTTCAGAGGAGGCTATAATGGGTCTAGTCCATGTTGTGTCTTTAAAATCCCGTCGATCGCTGGTCCATAAACTACACACCATGGGGTAAGCACACAGAGACAAATATTTTAAGACGCATGTTTAAAAAAAACAACAAACCCAAACAAAAAACAAAAAGCAACAACAACCTCCCCCCCCCCCCCACACACACACCAAGAACCGAAAAGCAAAAGAATGACAGCCAAAAAAAGAGAGAGAGAGAGAGAGAGAGAGAGAGAGAGAGAGAGAGAGAGAGAGAGAGAGAACAAAGAAAAACAATATAAAAAACAACAGCGAAAAAAAAACCCAACCAAAACAAGCAAAACAATAAACAGCAGCCATGTTATATTATTAACCACCAGCTCAGTGGAAATAGAGAAAAAAGGTGTGGGAAATCCACTGATCAAAATTTAATCAAACAGTCGAAAGAGAATGTTAAAGCAGATCAGATTACTACACACTTGAATATAAGAACAAACACGCTCGCTTCGTGATAAAAAAGGTTGACGCTCGGTACCTATGGCCATGAATTTAACAAATCTTCTTTGTAGTGTTAACTACCGGTAACAATGATGGAAATTTGATTTCATCTGTTTATTCATAAGTTTGTTCCTTGTTGAAGATAATTACCCACTGTCTATTAATTTACAGGTTTCGGCGTGAACAAAGGTCAGATGATTTATTGTTGTCAGTTTCCCCCCAAGAGTTTATAATTTTCCCACTTTTCACCAGCAACCAGGAACCAGTGTGTTAATAAATGACGGACTACCTCCCCTTGCTCCTTCGATGGTTTCGACATCGTTAGAGAGCTCAGGCGTTAGCGCGCATGCCTGCACGGCGCAAGGGTGAGGGTTCGAATCCCCTAGCTACTTCGCTCCCTACTGCTTGGGTTTGTGTCAACATAGCCTGACCAGCCTAGTCCAGGATATTCCACCCGGTCGCCCCGTCGTCTAACAGGATCTTCCTTTTTTGCTTTCCCAGACCAAAGACCACGGACAAATTAATACCTTTCCTTATGCTGCAAGGTTACAGGGTTACATCAAAACTATTGATTTGTTCGTGGCCATTCTTAACACCTGCAAGCATTATTCATATTGACAACTGGCAAGCTTAAAAAAACCTTAAAAATCTAATTGAACTTGAACAATAAAATACAAATCCATGTAAAGAACAAAGCATGTATATAAAAAAGAACAATCTATTCAATATGATAACGTATTGCTTGATCAACGCGCGCTGTCTTTCTGCGTTAGAGAAAATTAAACACATTAACTGCGAGGTCTTAAAAATTATGAATTCAAGATCTCACTTTACCGTTTCTGGGTGGGAAGTATAAAATTGGAAAATTGGTTGTATAATATGGAGGATTGTGAGAGGGAGGCAGAGTTAGATCGAATGTGTGAGAGATATGAATATGTATAAGGAGGGAAGCGGGGAGAGAGTGAGTGTGGGTGGTAGGGAAGTGAAAATAGAATGTTTAAGAATAAAGTTCATGTATAGTTAGGGAAGGAGGAAGGGAAAGAGGTAGGGACGTGGAAAGAGTGAGTGTAAGTGCATGAAAAGACTAATGTAATAAAGGCGGGCTAGGCTCAGGAAATCAGATTAAACCGCCAGGGCTTAGATTTATAGAGCTTATCTAGTCAGGCTGCACGTTTGAGGAACTCACTTGAAAAACAAACAAAAAACTTTTTAACCGATCGATTTTAGCATGCCTATGAAATTGCTTCTGTACATTCTCTCCGTCTCTATGTCTGTCATTTGCCTGTTTGTCTGTTGTCTGTATGTATGTCTCTCTGCCTCTGTCTCTCTGCCCCTGTCTCTCTGTCTCTTTCTACCTATCTGCCTCTCTACCTCTCTGTCTCTCTTTGTCTCTGTCCCTGTTTCTGTTTCTGTCTCTGTCTCACTGTTTGTCTAAAAAGGTGTCAGAAACGAGCTAATTTTAGCTGATTAAGTTCAACCACCTGTGGCCATCCCTTAACTACTTCTAAATTAATATATTCTTAAATACTTTTACTGGATTCAATCTGGCATGTTCTAATTTCTCTATTTATCACAATAAAGCGACCATGAGAAAAATATGTGGCCTTTATCACTAAATCTGTTACAAAATCTGGTACATTGAACCCAGCGCATCACGAGGTATCAGCCAATCAGCACACTGCATGTGCGGGTATCAGCCAATCATCACATTACGCGTGTGGGGTATCAGCCAATGAGCACATTGCACATACGCCAAACACATTAAACGGTGCCATGTATGGATGGGAATGATGTGATGGATTGTCTGATAGGCGGAATGGTTTGGCCGCGGTGTTATGGTATCATAAATCAAGCAGGAACAAAACATGATCAAGTCAGATGCTCAATGTGATGCCTGGAGCTATGGGTGCGGATAATCGGGATTTCTGGGAGCAGGATCATCACATTTAATGGTCATTAATTTTTCTCTGCTTCCATCTCTGCCTATTGGCTAATCGGGAATAAAAAGGTTGGCAAACTATTGCCAAACTCCGATTGGTCTATCTCTGTCTCTCTCTGATGCATCACGTGATTTTAATTTTATAGTTCCATTGGTTGATTAGGTCAATACAGAGATGGACAGATTCTTGTGGAATAAGAGATCGGTGGTCAGAATAAAAGAATTGTAAGATAATAAAAGAGATGAAGGATTTGCAATTAGGAAAGAGTTAGATGGCGCACCAATCTACAGGTTGAAGTTTAAAAATGCATTGTCAAGAATGCGTCTAGGAAGAGCCTATGGACCCGATGGCATAATTATCAGTAGGAATGCTAAATAGTCTATAAGAAATAAGAATCGAGAGGTTAACACTATTTTTCAACAAACTTGTCGACACTGGGAACATCCTACATGATTTTAAAAAAAGTCTCTTTATAACTCTACAAAAAAAAGGCAGGAACCACAGAATGTAAATCACACAGAACGATAAGCCTAATGAGCCACGTGACGAAAATTATGTTGTGGGTGGTAATGATGAGGGCCCGAAATAAAATAAAAGCAGAAGTGGCCGCGAACAGTGTGGCTTTGTAGAGGACAAGGAACACCTAATGACTCTATATGTTGAGAACAATATTTGAGAGGGCACTAGAGATACAGAAAGTCGTATACCTCTCCTTTATTGACTACACAAAAGTGTTTGATAAGGCGAGACATGAAAACAGCATGCATGCATGCAATGGCTAGAGAAGTTAGGCATAAACTGAAATGATCTAAGGTTAATCAAAAATATATATTAATAGCAAATCCCCGCAGTTAAATTCAAGAATGAAATAGTAAGTACCAACCAATAAACAAGGCGTAAGACATGGCTGTGGTCTATCACCAGATGTATTCTTCCTATACAGTGAATACAGTATGCGATAGATTAAAAATAAACCAGGATTACAAGCTGGAGGTCATAATATTATCATCAACAATATCAGGTACGCTAACGACACACTACTCATAGCAGAGAATGAAAACGATCTACAGGCTTTATTGAATACCATAGTATAAGAAAGCGAGAAGAAGGGACTTAAGTCAAATAAAAAGAAGACAGAGACAATGGTGGTGTCCAGGCAAAAAGTTATTCCCACGTGCAAATTAATAGTAGGGACTTATGAATTACGCCAGATGAAAAATTTTAAATACTTACGGGCGATGATAACAGGAAACTGTAATGCGAAACCAAAATAAAGACAAGAATAGGACAAGCCAAATAAAGCTTTCAGGTAATAAAACTTATTCTTACTATTACCAAATTAGCCCTCAAGGTGAGACAACGAGTGCTCGGGTGCTATGTACATCCAGTCCTCATGTACGGAAGCGAGACTTGGACATTCAACAATCTGCTGGAGAGACGTATCATAGCAACTGAGATGTGGTTCATCCGGAGAATGCTCAAAGTCTCATGGGTAGCGAGAAAAACAAACTAAAGCGTCTTAAGAGAAGCGGGCAGAGGATTAAATCTCAATAAAATC
Source organism: Elysia chlorotica (assembly GCA_003991915.1). Taxonomy (NCBI): domain Eukaryota; kingdom Metazoa; phylum Mollusca; class Gastropoda; family Plakobranchidae; genus Elysia; species Elysia chlorotica. The sequence goes on along the minus strand of RQTK01000336.1, from coordinate 287,000 downwards.
AGGACACAACAAGGAAAAGTCGTTGGCAATGTCGTGCGCAGATATAGTTTAGAACATGTTATTTCAACTGGTAAAACGAAACGAGAGCCAGGGGGGGGGGGGGTGTTGGGTTGGTTTAACGTCCAACAGCAACACTATATAGACTATATTGTGGACGGGCCTCAAGACGGTCGTCTGACAAATTTATGTGCTGCCACACACGAGACAAGGCGACGAGAGCCAGAGGAAGACAGAGAGGAATGATCTGGGACGGGTTAGGAAGATGGATCAGTGAAACCAAAGGGATCGACCTGGTTATGAAATGCGAGGACAGGGAGCTGTGGAAAGATGGTCGCCAACGCCAACCGACACGACACTACATGACGATGTGTTATATGTAGCAGTTGGTAGCAGCAGAGAGAGACTGGCAGCGCGGTGCGTGTAATGACAGTGTCAGGCAGTAAACAGGCTGCTAATCGAGTTAAGTGGTGTGGGGTTCCAGCCACGCGGCCAGTCAACTATGATTTACTCGCCGCCTGGTCTGTAGTTTTGTCATTATGTGTGTTAGGAAATGATACTCTCTCGGTGCTTAAAATGTGAAATTGATGTAACTGTGACTAAAACCGACGCTTCGATCTGAGCAAGAGTGAAGAAATGCATGTTTTAAGGAATTGATCTCCATAAAACTAGCTAAATGGTGGTTTGAGAAGGTCGTTTGTTTATTCTGGGTGTTCTTTCTTCACGATTTGTACAACTTGACAATAGTAAAAACACTGACGTTTCGACCTGAGCTAGAGCCAGAACTGCGTGTTTTAAAAAATTGATCTAAATAAAATTAGGTAAATGGTGGTTGGAGGAGATCGTTTGTTTGTTCTGGGGATTCTTTCTTCACGATCTCAACTTATCAATACTAAAAACACTCAAAAGTACCCTAACAATCATAGTCTTAATCTCCTTTCTTCCATACATCACCTTTTCACGCCCACCCCCACCTCTCTCTCTCTCTCTCTCTCTCTCTCTCTCTCTCTCTCTCTCTCTCTCTCTCTCTGCACGGGATTTAAGCCCTATCATTTCAAATCGACGTGTGAGATTCGAGGTTGCACATGCTAAATTAAGAGAAGATTCTATATAGATAATAAGAGAAGGACACATAGAGAAATAGATTAAGAGTAAAAAGAAAGAGGCACGTCGAGAGAGAACCAGTAAGCGAGTGAGAGAGAGAGAGGGAGAGAGAGAGAGGGAGAGAGAGAGAGAGAGGGAGAGAGAGGGGGAAGAGAAAGGGAGACATAGTGGGTGAGTGGACGAGTGTGTGTGTGTGAAGAAGGAGAGAGATAGAAATTAAAAAATTACTCAGAGAGAAACAGAGAGATAGTGAGATAGAATAGCTAAAGAAATACAGAAGGGAGACAAAGGTTTATATAGATCTACACAATGAACAAAGCAAGATCACAACCCCCTAAAGACTCGCGCGTCAAGTACACCGTAGTGCTCGGAACTGTGTCATTATGCAATGCCTTCAAGCCCTGCATCCTCCCTTTTTCCGTTGTAAACTTTCGCTCCTTCCAACCACTTGTACCAGTGGAAGTAACATATAAACAGCAATGATTTCCCATTTTTTTGGGCCAAATTAATTAATTATAATAAATGTTTCAAGCTAAGCCTATACTGTTATAAAGATTTGAGTAATTAGGGTACGCTGCAGCTTGAAATGTCCTGCGTGTCAGTAAAAACTTCAATCGGAATAAAAAAATGCTGCGTGAGAGTGTTTTTTTGTTTGTTAGATGGAGCAGTTCTGTATCGATCGCATAATCCATAATAATAATAATAATAATAATAATAATAATAATAATAATGGTAATAATAATAATAATAATAATAATAATAATGATAATAATAATAATAACAATAATAA
>RQTK01000336.1:249663-283511 GCA_003991915.1 Elysia chlorotica | reverse complement strand
GGGGGTTGTGGCCACTTTACTGATGGTTTGGGGCCACTTTACTGATGATTTGGGGCCACTTTACTGATGATTTGGGGCCACTTTACTGAGGGGTTGTGGCCATTTACTGAGGGGTTGTGGCCACTTTACTGAGGGGTTGTGGCCGCTTTACTGAGGGGTTGTGGCCACTATACTGAGGGGATGGGGACATTTTGTTGAGGGCCGCGAACACTTAGTGGATACAGCCCGGACAATCACTGGCCATCGTGTGAGTGTGTGGTGGTTTTGACCACAGAGCAGGAGGTCGAAGTTGGAATCTTTCTGGTCTATGTTAAGGGTTTTTCGGAACACATTATTATGAGGTATTAAATTTATCAGAGATTTGGCCACCAAATTGGGGTGGGGTAAGGGTGGGGGGGGGTGTGCAATAGGTCCATAAGTTGAATCTCACCGTGGACACCTTGTCTTGGTATAAGGTTTTGAGGGAAACCAGTAGCATAAAACTAGTGGGGAGTCACTCATCACAGATTTGTTGTTTTTAAACACCTCTCTCTCTCTCTCTCTCTCTCTCTCTCTCTCTCTCTCACACACACACGTGTATACATACACGTTCACAGTTTATCAGTTGGGCTAAAATGCGACCAAACACTCTGTGAATTGAACCCCAAGTCCATAAATCTATATATACCTGATGGTATACGCTATAACACCCACCCAACGATTAATGGGGCTGTTGGAACAAAACTGCACCCAGTGTATTTAAATACACGACCCCTTACAATCCCCTCAAACCCCAACTATATGTATATATACTTCGAATATAGACCTACAGTGCCTGTATCTAACACCCCTTTTCTGAAACAGAAGATAATAAAAACGGCTGTTTGATTGTTGGTGTTGATGTGAATTGTCAACTTTCTCTATAGAGAGAGGGAGAGATCTTCTATGTTCCCCTGAGGGATTTTTACGGCGGGATGTGAATTGAACCCACCCCACTCCTAAAAAATTAAGTGTTGTTCACCCCATAGGTTTCTAAAAAGCTGAAGTCGAGGTACCAGTTATAATTCGACACTGATACCTGTTCTTTAGCCAAGAAGAGCTCTGGCGACTTGGCCATAAGGCGCCTCAAAGTTTAGGATGTGTTTATTGACCGAGCTCCTAGGACTCCAATACTAGATTTAATGAAGTACGCGGAAAAGAAGTCCAAGCAAGTGCACAATATTGTCCACAAAAGACATAAAAAAAGTAAAAATATTACAGAGTCACACTCTCGTCGTACAGGATCCCCTAGGAACTAAGTCACTCTCTCTTCTCTCTCACGCTCTCTCTCTCTCTCTCTCTCTCTCTCTCTCTTCTCTCTTGCTCCCTCTTCCCCCCTTTCTTTCTTTCTCCCTCTTTCTCCCTTTCTCTCTCTTGTTTGTTTCTCTCTCTCTCTCTCTCTCTCTCTCTCTCTCTCTCGGCCCCTCTCTCTCCCTCGGCTGAGGACAAAATTAAACATAGATCACAAAAAAAACAAAACAAAACAAAAACAAACCTGACGCAAGATGCTTGCAATGAATAAAAGATTTTGTTTACCGCTGTAAGCTGCCCCGTCTTTAATTTTTTTATTTTATCTCTCTGTCTCTCTCTCTCTCTTTCTATCTATGTCTCTTCCTCTCTCCCATTCAACAATTCTCGTGCCATCTGCCTCAATATAAATTTTGGAATTCATACATCGTTTCCCTGCATTTCTTTATTAATATATTGAATTTCTCGTTTTAACAAGCTCATAAATATCCCGCATCGTACAATTGGATAATGCGGCGAAATTCCGTTCCATTTTTAAAAACTTACAATTTTGGGCGGGGCAAGAAAGAGCAGTCGATAGGCGCTATTTTGTCTAGCGGATCTGACCCTTCAATTACAACATTAAGGCTTTTTTTAAGAGCTATCAAAGTTCATGGATCTTTTATGACAGTGTGTGAGAAAAGGTTGCTCCGAACGTACATAAAATTGGCTTGGAGAATCTAGATCATCTTTTCTCCTCGTATAGGGATGCTGGGAACGCTAAAAGGCATTAGACAAAGAGTTAGAAAAATGGAGAGAGAAAAAGAGAGAGAGTAAGATCGATTGATAGATATATAGAGAGATAGAGAGAGGAAGAGAGACACAAAGAGAGAGATATATAGTGATTGAGAGAGATTTCAGATAGAGGGTAGAATGGCGGTGGTCTAAATGCGATCGCCAATTACTCAATCAGTGTGTGCTTTTAGCTAGCTACGGCCTCAGCTCTAAGGGGTTGTTAGTAAAGCCTATGTGATGTAAGACTGATGGAACATTTCCACAAGACAAAACACGCGTCGGACAAGTTCATGTGAAAAATGTTTCTGTGGTTTCGAAGTAAACTCGACAGTGGAAACAGGTTGCCCAAAACAAGAAACATTTTTCATGTTGTACTAACAAACAAAAACTTCCTAGTTGCCAATATGTGAACAATTAATGCAGCAACATACGCCTACATTGAGAACGACTCCCATACACAGTTAGAAAACTAAAAACACACAGAGACAGGTTTGTACTTTATTATGGCATTTCGTAATGGTATCCTCTTCTAAACATAGTTTAGGAACACGTTTAAGATTTTGTTTCATTATGCTAATTTTATTTCCTTCAGTAGGCTCGGTCACACCGATAAAGAAGGACACCGATAGAAAGATAGAGAGAAGAAAATAGGAATAAAGAAAGAATGAAAGATGCATCTCTAACACTGGGTACATCCAAGGGGCAGGTTGTGTATGGCATTGTATGTGTGTGTATGTGTGTGTATGTGTGTGTGTGGTGGTGATGTTGTCCCATTCAGGGCCGCCATAACAGTTCAATTTGGAGGAAGAGGGAAGGGAGAGTAAAAATCAGATATTAACAGACGGGCGGAGAAAGCAGGAGAAAGGGGAGACCAAGATTAATCGAGTTAGGCGGCTTAGGGCGGTTAGTCTACACTGCTGTGACACCAGTGAACCAGCCTAGGTCTACAGTAATCCTGGGATACCAGTAGTACCATCAGCACCACCAGTATTGTCAGGACTAGGCAGTCAGGCTCAGGTCTGGCGGATATTCCCGGTGGTTCCAAAATGATACACAAACACAGTCCATACACAATGACGTCGAAACCCGTGCAAAACATCCGCCATCATAATGTTGTTTGAAGTTGTCGCTTTCAATAAATACAGAGCCGAAAGTATTTCGACTACAACGGGAAAATATGAACTGCAGAATAACTCCAAACACGATTATCGAAAGCATGTTTAAATGTTTTTATAATTACGTTCTTAACGTTACTATTTTTTATAATGATATCTGCAAATTGAATAATTAGAATTCATACAACACGATCGTAATCAGATTTAAACAATTTACACCAAATGTATCTATGCAAGTACCACCCGTCTGTAGACAAGAGTCTTCAGACCAAATAAAATGGCGGATTCGACCTTAACCCGAGGAAGCAACTTTTACTTCTGATATGTTAGTTTCTTATTTCCCCGTTTAGGTTTTAACTGATACGCAAGACTCGGAACTGTCACAGATCCGTTGACCCTTCGCGATCTCAGCAGCCTATAGTGTCTGCCTCCCCTTTGTGATGGTGCCTAAACATAATTATTGTCCCAAAGTCATCTCACCAGCGCGTCTGCCTCGACATTGTGATGGTGCCTAGAAATAATTATTGTCTTCAAGTCATCTCAACAGCTTATCTGCCTCCCCATTGTGATGGAAAATTGCCCTACCTAAAAAAAAAAGACAACAACAAAATAAATAACAAATAAACAAACAAACAAGCAAGCAAGCAAGCAAACAAACAAACAAACAAACAAAACAACAACAAAAAACCCAACAAAAATAGAAACAAAAACGTGATACATTTTGGTGAAATCTGTGCTATCCTACAAGAATCTGACAGCTATAAAAAATATACACCGTTGGTCGTTTTCAGATGATTTTTGAATAGCATAGATAAACATTTGGATTTTGTAGGTGCTACGTAAGAGTTATTTGGAGGTACATGTATCAGCCTTTGATCTATACCCAGAAAAATATTTAATAGAAATGCAAGTCCACATCTTTGTGGGAGGCTATCAAAGTTTGAATGGATAGGCCGTTTTATTTGTTTTGAAAAGTTTGAAACCACAATAATGGACGCCAATGTCATGGCGACGGTTGAGCTAGTTCGGTGTCATCAATATTTCCAATGTGATTTAAAAATGCCTTAAACAATGCTTTTTCTTAACTAATAATAACAGCTTCATTTAATTTTGTCTGATCACTTTTCCCCCGAATAATTAAACGTTAAAAGGTTAATCAATCGAAAGACATTTATGTTATACATTTGGATATTTTCTTATACTTCTTTTTCCGTTGGTGTCGAAACAGATTCGGTTCTATATTAAATCCTAGCAACAAATCAGCAACAGCCAGAGGTTTAGAAAAATTAAAATGGCGGTCTTGGGACTGGCTTTGTGCCGCCATTTTGCGAGAGTAACTGACTAGTGCTTTTCTCTTTCTGAAGTGTGGACTGGCCGGGTGGGGTTGGGGAAGAGGCACATTATACTTGATAGTTCACACTCAACTAACGTGACGGTCCAGTGAGAACGCGCGATGAGAACGGATGACGCAATCCTACTGTTCATCGGGTCCGTGTGTCCAGGGTAGAGCCATTCCATGACGCAAGTGCAGTTTCCATTTCCCATTGTGATCGTTTTTCCACGAGCCTCTTAATCGTAAAGCCTTTAATCAAAGACAATAGAGCACCCGCATCTATGAGCACTCGTCACTAGAACTACCTGGAGAGCATTGTATGGCTGTGTAGTATTTGGTGTCCAAATAATGCATTAAAAAGTCAGAAGAGTCTTTGGTTAGGGGCAACACGTTTTAAAAGGTTAAAGTGTTCCATCCACTTCACACGACCACAGTTGTTCCCTTTGTACAGCAACCGTCTCCCTCCTAAAGTGAAGATATCAATGATACTGACAGCGCGTGTTATTTATTTTTTATTTATTCATTATCAAACAATTTTTGGATCAATTAATAGCCGTCTTAATTAATTCTGTCTAATTAGTGTGGTCAATACACGAAACTTTATCTAAAACAGAAGAACATCCCAATGATACTGACAGCGCGTGTTATTTATTTTTTATTTATTCATTATCAAACAATTTTTGGATCAATTAATAGCCGTCTTAATTAATTCTGTCTAATTAGTGTGGTCAATACACGAAACTTTATCTAAAACAGAAGAACATCCCAATGATACTGACAGCGCGTGTTATTTATTTTTTATTTATTCATTATCAAACAATTTTTGGATCAATTAATAGCCGTCTTAATTAATTCTGTCTAATTAGTGTGGTCAATACACGAAACTTTATCTAAAACAGAAGAACATCCCAATGATACTGACAGCGCGTGTTATTTATTTTTTATTTATTCATTATCAAACAATTTTTGGATCAATTAATAGCCGTCTTAATTAATTCTGTCTAATTAGTGTGGTCAATACACGAAACTTTATCTAAAACAGAAGAACATCCCAATGATACTGACAGCGCGTGTTATTTATTTTTTATTTATTCATTATCAAACAATTTTTGGATCAATTAATAGCCGTCTTAATTAATTCTGTCTAATTAGTGTGGTCAATACACGAAACTTTATCTAAAACAGAAGAACATCCCAATGATACTGACAGCGCGTGTTATTTATTTTTTATTTATTCATTATCAAACATTATTATTATTATTATTATTATTATTGATATTATTTATTATCTCCCTCCTTCCCTCCAGTCGGTTTTACGTGTTCCCCCGATGTTATAAAGTTAATATAACAGCTCTCTTGCAAAAACAAAAAAACAAAAACAGAAAACAACACACAAAAAAAAACCACAACAACAAACAAACAGAAAAAAAACGAAAAAAAATCCAGCAAAAAGGCAAAAACAAAAACAACAAAGAAATAAAAAGCCAAAGGGGGATTGAGATAAGACCGTTTCTTAATGTTCAACGTCAGCAGCAAGTTCACATTGTGGACTTGTCTCAATACTTCCGTCTGACATTTTTTGTGCTGCCATACAGAAGCAGTGCGGGAATATCAGGACTCCTGTCTCAGCCAGTCACGGTGAGAGCCAGTTAGCACAGTAGGTAGAGCGCAAGGCTTCAGACAAAGCTCCTGGTATTCTTGCTCTTTCTGACAGCACACTAACATTGTCAGACCTGAATGTGTGCTTTTCGCCGTATGCAGCCTTCTAACAGCATATATGACGACAAACATGCAGAGAACTTTTTGTAGGGTGTCACTCTCTGTAGACTGCCGCGTCTTAGTAACTAAAAATCACAATAATCAGAGTAACATATGATTACCTAAATATGGAAGTCTTGAAAATCGTGAGTCGGTGTGGCCACTTTGAAAGAGTTACCCTTTTTATCAGAGGCAAGAAGGCAACGCAATCAAAACAAAACACGTTATGTAAGTGAAGATTAGACGTCAAGGGAATGGTGGGTAAATGAAGATCAGATGTCTTATCTGGCAAAGCCAATATGGACGAATCGTGTGACAAGAATATACCTACAGGTACATCAAAATGCCTCTTTCCTAAAAAGGTAAGTTAATTAAGGACTAGGAGACTTCGGGCGTAGCGAAATAGACCACGGGTAGAATGCACAAACATGACGTACCTTACGTCTCGTCGTAAGCTTTCTTATTCTTATATGGTTACGAGGAGACTAAGCTATGTCTTATTTGTGCATTCTACCGCATAATTGGTAGGTTCTGGAAGGTGGAGAGAAGTAGTGGGATGGGTCGGGGGAGGTGGTGAGCGAAAAATTGAGAGACAGAATCAAAACCAAGAGCCGAAGCTCACGTCTCAGATCGCAGGCTTCCTAATGAAGAAAAAGTATAGGTCCATCATTAATAAAGAGAATGATTACCCATGAGAAATGAAGATACGCTATGTTTATCCTAAACCATGCTGCTAGCCATTATCTCAGGGGGCGTAACTATGCCTAACGAAGTCTCAGTAACTTATCCCGCTGACTGCGATCGTGTCGTCTGCTACTCGATGTTCATTGTGTTTACTTCATGTCGTATTGAACCGTTAATAAGTCACCCACTCTGACATGTAATCGCCCAAAACCAGTGCTGTGAACTGTTTAGTTATTGGGGCGTGAACACCAGTCTTGTTAACACGAATAACGGGTATACCCACATATGCTATTAATAGACATCTGTGGGTAAATCAAAGTATGTAGGTTTCTACCTTGTTACGTCAGATGGTGAAACGTGAGTCCGAAACTATGTACATGCACGACGGCCATAAAACATATCGGTCAAGCTCTTTCCTAGGTTAACGTATCATGTGTTCATAATTATGCGGTAGTGAGACCCGTCTGCGGGATACCCGGCTTTGGTCACTCACATTATACGGACCCAACATATAGGGTATAAACTAGTACGCCAGAGTGGGTCTCGATCCTAGACCTCCGCCGGTCTAACTCTAGCGCTACCATGCTCCCCGTCCATGGCTGTTTCAGATCGGATGTAAAATTTTGTTTTAATAGAAAATAGGAAAACAAGAAGTTGAAATCTTTTATCTGAGACAGATTTACATTGAAGTGTCCCCAAGCTCGCTTCTTCTTTGTACATGCACAGATTGTGACAGAGAGAGTTTTTAATTGAAGGGTTTATCGGTACTAGATGAAAACCCATGAAATTCTTGGGGGTATTGGGTTGGACAAAGCTGAAAAAATAACTGATGATTTCGGAACATGCTAAAACAAAAACAAAAAATATTCGATTTGAGGAGCAGTGAGGGGCTAGCACTCATACAAAACTGAGGCAATTTATAATTTTCCTCTACCTAGTCAATAAAGTCTATTTTAACCCCATTTAGAACCACTTTAAGTTTTAAGTACAGCACAGTTTAAAAATGGAGCTAACATGTTTGTCCAAAAAACAGAATGGCACAGTTTATCAGCGTTTAGAGCCGTTCTTCTTTAAGTGTTTCCCCGGTTCGAGCCATTGTTGTCGCCGAAACAATTCACGCCTGCAAACAAAATGGTTTTCTTATTTAATTATAACACTAACATATTCAAAAAAAAAATATGCTGTGTATTTTTTTAAACAGCCATTTCGACAATTAAAAAAACCCAACAACAAACGTGCGCCTCTAAATAATGTGACCCACTTTGCGAGTAACAATTCCAAATTTCAAAGCTTCTCCTATTCAAAGGCACAACTGCTCCAATCAATTTCTATATCAACTCTTGATGCTGGAAATAATTTCTGTACCATTGTCTCGCTATTTAAGTCTGTGTCCATGGCACCAGTGTCTTGCGTTATTGGCACTGATTCCCATTTCATTATCGGCGACTAGAATAATGTTCATGGCTCTATCTCATTCTCAAATACACCTCCTTTTCTCCTTCAACCCTTCGCCTTGTCTATCTTTCAATCCATCGCCTTGCCTGTTTGTCTTTCAATCCATTTCCTTGTCTTTCTGTCTTTAAATTTATCGCCTTGTATGTCTTTGCTTTTCGATCCATCTGTCTTTTTCCGTGTGTCAGCCATTCGTCTATGGAGCGTATCTTTCTTAATGTGTGAATATGCCTGCCGAAGTCGGACTCTTTGCCTGTCTGTATGTCTGTCTCTATTTCTGTCACTATACTCTCTTTTCACTCTCTCTCTTTCTCAGTTTCTGTCTGTCTTTATGTATGTCGGTTTGTTTGCCTGTTTGTCTGTCTCTCTATCTCCCCCCCCCTCTCTCTCTCTCTCTCTGACTCCCTCCAGTTTCTATTTCTTTTAGTGCACTCCAATACAGCGCTATTTGTCCAATTTTTTGCGAATCTACATATAAAAAAGCTTTTAGTTTTGGTGATAATACGTCGCGGTTCGGGCGGAATGGAGGCGTGGTCTGAACGGACATTCGACGGGACAGAATTGATTCTCAAAATGAACTACATCTCGCTGCAAAAAATAGACTCCGTTTGCCGCTCCGTCCGAATAAATCACACATCTTTTACTTTTGTTCTTCCCCTTTCTTTCTTACTTCTTTCTTTCCACCTCTCTCTATATCCCCCCTCTACCCCCCCCCCATCTCCCTATCACAATATCAAATTTCTTTTTCTTTTTAGAACCTAATACTGTCTTTGACTGCCACCCATTTCAATGCCATAAGCAGTCACAATGTTTCTGAAAGTGTGATTGAGTGTGGCGCTTATGGCCAATGATAAACAAGACCTCGGCGGCGTCACTTTCACAGTGAATGTTCTCATTCGAAAAAATACCCTTAATCGACATCAAAATTTCAACAACAGATTCATTCATTATTGTTTAAATGGTCTTAAGAACATGTAGCCTACCAAGGTAGAGGAACGAAAGGGGAGGACGGCGAACTGGCGAAAAAAGCAGATCTTCCAGAGTGGTGGTTCCCGGTTTGAAAGACACAATTGGATGAAATTTATTTCTGGGATTTCTTTCTCTACAGGTTGGGTCTGTTTAACAAATTGGGGGATCATGTTCAATAACACTCCCCCCTCCACAATATTGTCTCGTGTAGCAGCATGTAAAGATGTCAGACGTTAGTCTTGGGACCCTATAAAGTATAACCTTTCTGCTGACGTTGAACGTTTAGAAACAATCTCCCTCACTGTACACTCCAAAATATGTCCCCAACAAGGCTCACTATGTTATTAGATTTTGCTTTAGACTGACAAGCCAGATGCAAAATATCTATGAATTCATAGAATTAACATGTTTTCTTTCTTTCTTTCTTTCTTTTTGCTTAAAAAATGGTAATCCTGTTTTTTTTTCTTGATTCAGCCTCTAAGCTTTAGACCAATACCAATACAATGTAGAAATTCACAGTGAAGCGCTATAATTTTGAGCGGTTTGCATGTCATGCATGAAAAATTGATTAGTAGCCGAAAAAAATAGAGAAAATCAAAGAAAACTAGTCTGGGGCGCTTATAAAAGGCTGTAAATGCGTACCCCCCCCCCTGGTGTGTAGACTTCTCCCTCTGCTTCAAATGCATTTTCCAAGAAGCCTTCTTCACAGCTCTCAGTGTTTCCTTCTCTGTTTAGTCTTTGCTGATGAGTTTTATGTGTTATTTCAGGGGTGTTACTAAGCGATATCCCATTGTTTATACCAGTTGCTATGCATATCTAGAGCATACATAACATTACAAAAACTAATTTGACAGACTTCTAGTGGATACATTCCTATGAAACCAACTATTTCTGAAAGAGAATTGACTGGGGAACAATTTGCACGAAAAAGTGGGCATTGCCAAATTTGCGCATTTTTATCATTTTAAAGGTTCATACCTACCTTAAGGAACCCAACAAACGAAACGTCTTCACAACTAAAAAAATTCATCTTCCCTATTTTTGAAGGAACTCCAAATCTTTCCAAGCTCATGCCACCGTATGTGACCTAGCCCCCTCCAAGCTCATGCCACCGTATGTGACCTAGCCCCCTCCAAGCTCATGCCACCGTATGTGACATAGCCCCCTCCAAGCTCATGCCACCGTATGTGACCTAGCCCCCTCCAAGCTAATGCCACCGTATTTGACCTAACCCCCAAAAGCTCATGCCATCGTATGTGACCTAGCCCTCTCCAAGCTAATGCCACCGTATTTGACCTAACCCCCAAAAGCTCATGCCATCGTATGTGACCTAGCCCTCTCCAAGCTCATGCCACCGTATGTGACCTAGCCCCCTCCAAGCTCATGCCACCGTATGTGACCTAGCCCCCTCCAAGCTCATGCCACCGTATGTGACCTAGCCCCCTCCAAGCTCATGCCACCGTATGTGATCTAGCTCATGCCACCGTATGTGACCTAGCCCTTTCCAAGCTCATGCCACCGTATGTGACCTAGCCCTCTCCAAGCTCATGCCACCGTATGTGACCTAGCCCCCTCCAAGCTCATGCCACCGTATGTGACCTAGCCCCCTCCAAGCTCATGCCACCGTATGTGACCTAGCCCCCTCCAAGCTCATGCCACCGTATGTGACCTAGCCCTCTCCAAGCTCATGCCACCGTATGTGACCTAGCCCCCTCCAAGCTCATGCCACCGTATGCGTCCCAGTCTGAGTAACAGAGGTTTTTGAAAATTAGATCTATCTTCACAACGGCGTTTGAATTTCTCTAATTGCTTTCCATGGCACAAAAGGTTCATTCTGATTATGAATCAGATATTAAAGTTGGGGAGATGAGTGATGATGAAGAGCAGGAAGCAAGCTCAAGCGCCAGACTTTACCCAAAAATTCAAATTCATGTCTTTTCTCCACATTTTTCTTACCCCTTTTTTACTCCATTTGTGGGTCTCTCCGAGTTGCTAGCATACCAAATACACACAAGTAACAACAAACACAGAAACATTTTCAATTTTTTTTAAATTTTAATAATTTTCCTCCCTTTTTTAAATTATTAAAAACAACATGAAAGTATATATTTTCTAAAATCCATTTCCTGTCTGATGATATTAAAAACAAAAACTTTTGTAAAGAAAAGCATTGAGAAAAATTTTTTTTGGAAAAGGTAGTCGGAAGGGATTAGAGCGATCTCCCTGGCTTTGGGTTGGAAAGAATTAAGGTACAAATTGGCTCATCCAGCAAAAGGATTAAGTAGTGCTGAACTGTGAGGCGGATTCTTGTCTTTCAAAGAGAACACAAAGTGCACAAACGGATTAAGAAAAAAGAAATACTAGATCTATAAGAATTCACTGTGGAGATTCTGCTTGTTGATCATCTCTTCTGTCCTCCAACACGGTGCCATCGATTTTTTAGAAATCTCATTCTAATTTCCGCGACATAGCTTAGATGCTAGATTAAGTAAAAACCCCACCAACCAACCAATAAATCAACCAACTTTATGCATCTAAAAATAATTTTAAAAAAGTAGCAGAGATGATTATGCATTAAAACAGTTTCTTTTTCACTCACCTGAGTAAAAAAACTATGAAGTTGCTAATGGTATACACTCCTGTTTAAAGTATGTCTAGATATTCACTTTCCATAACAATGACTTTGATGCTTTAAACGAAAATGTATATACTATCAGAAAAAAATAGCTTGGCGAACATTAAAATAAAAAAAAAACAAACCTAAATCTCTCTAGAGATGTTAAAGTCGGTTAATTATAACGAGGATTATTTCGCTCGATGAGCCAAATCGTGCTGGATAAAAGAACTATCTATGCACTGCTCAGGAGAACTAGAACTCAAATTTTCTGGTTAGGGCAGTATTGTGAAGACAGTCACACCTCTCAGCTTAGGAGGCGGAAAATACATAAGAAAGGGCGCACTGTATTTTGTGTTCACAGATAGTACAAATACATTGTTTTTTTCAAGATTTGAGTAACCGGGGTCCCATTAGATAAATCATGTCATTTTTAATCTTAGTTTTATCCCATTTCCAATGCTGTGCACATAAGCTATTTCCAATCTAACAAAGATATATATATATATATATATATATACACACATAGAAATGCGTTGGTATCGTTAGATTGACTGAGTCATTAATTTACTTCGTATTTTTCAGCCTGCACAGCTGCAATGTAAACTGTGCCAACTGCGTGCGCGCTATTCTGGGGTATTTTTCAAAATGTGTACAGCGAGCATTGAACTAAAAATAAAGACTGACTACCCTTGACGCGCACAGCACTTTTCCCCGCAGAATTATGCCATTTTGGGGCAAAGAAATGCCAAATTATGCCTTTAAAAAAAGGCAAATTAAATTTCACCGCGAGCGTAGGGCTCGGAGTGAGGGTCTTATCTCCACTGGTGGACGCTTCCTGACCACATGATATGGAGTTTCACAGAAGCACAAACAGCCCCTCAGAAGTATACAAAGAGCATCCGTTTTTTCATCGAAAAAATGTGCTTGTCTAGTGCAACTTAGCGGTATTATTAAGTATTGTAATTTGATGGACAGGAATAGGGTAGGTATTTTTCTCGCATCGAACATTTCATCATAGATAAGGGAACATATCAATCGTGAACGCGTTTTAAGCTTGTTGTCATGGAAAGGAAATGACTGTTTTATCTTGAACTGGTACATTTTTGGATGACTTTAACTTTGCTTGTGCTTCTGCGAAACTTCATTATGTGTTTCTGTCTGTCTCATGGCGGACGCGTTGCTGAGCCTATCTAGTCTATATATAGAATATCACTGAGTGAATGGGATTTCACTCGGTTTGAAAGTATGGGTCTTGTTCAACAAGCAGAAACGTCCTTTTGTAGGAAGATGTTCTCTTTTAAAGACTAGAATAATTCGCACAGTTGAGCACTACCTACTTCTTTGCGAAGGGTATCGCTTGATGAGCTATCTAAAAACTTCAGCAGAGCTCATCATTATTTTACACTTAATAAATTTTTTTGTAATTTCGAAACAAGAGGTGCACAGCTCTATACGAACTATGTTCAATAACATCTGCTTATGTTTTGTTTTATTTTGTTTGATGTGTTTGTTTGTTTATTTGTTTGTTTAGTTTGTTACTGTGTGTTGCGCGCAGCGGTGTGTCATGTACATCAATTTAACATTAGTGGATTGTTATTATTATTAATAATAGTGTAACATTGCAGTATTCGCCGTATTTAAGGCTTGTCCGCGATAATAAATATTACAGCTTAATTTCTGGCGTCGGACGTTAAGGAATTTTCTCCCCCATTTTCTTACCCATTCCCCCTCTTTCGACTCTTACTTCGAAGTGATGACTACATCGCCCTCTTTGTCTGATATTTTAAAAACCCTCGGTTGTACATTTTCATTTTCTTCTTGGTTCAGCTGAATTTCAGCACACAAATAATCTAAAGAGACTAAATTTCTGTGTAGATCAAGTTATGTAAATCGAGAATGTTATTCAACCTAGACATGAATTTAAAATCAAATTCTTGATCTACGTCCACTTATTTCTAAAATAGATTCATTCTCAAATGTTCCAAATTTGGGGGAAAAAACTACATAACTGAATGCTGCACCAGTTTATAGATGTTACCGGCGCCATAACGGAATGTACGGAGCCAGATGCATTGTGGGTCGGTGGAATTACTTTGAAAAATGTTGGGTCGTTCTAAAAGGCATTAAGTTAGGGTTGTCTTGCCTCTCGAAAAGTTTTGATAAAACTACACAACACACCGACATAGATACTGACAATCTGGTTTAAAGGGTAGAGCGCTAGAAATCGGCTTGGAAAGTACCCGATTCAATCCGACGATAGGGCAAATTTGTCGGATTTCGTTTCCTACTGGTTGGGTCGGTGCCAGTATAATTTGAACGGCTGAGACGTTAGTTTTAAGACTCATCCGCGATAATAAATATTACAGCTTAATTTCTGGCGCCGGACGTTAAGGAATCGAGCAACCATGGTGTGAAGCCGAGAACGCGACCTTCCTACAGCGCAAGTAAGCCACTTTGGATTTGCGAGAGCAACAGCAGACGCCAGGATGTGTATATATATATACAAACAACAACCCCGCTGTCTTCAAAGTTTAATGTGAAAATAAAAGACAATAAGAGAACTCGGGTATTATTTTTGTATGGTGTGTCACATACAAACTACAAAATTTAATTTTGCGACTTCTTTAGTTTTTGTTGTTGTTGTTTAAAGAAAGAACTATTTTAGTCATTATCGTTTCCTAGAGTTTTAAACGTTTTCTATTAATATGCCCAGTAGTAGGTAGCTACTTAACCGGACAAACCATACGCATCCCGTGCACTGACTGTCCTTTTCTCTCTCTCTCTTGTTAGTTTAAATTCCCTTTAGATCTAAAATTTCCCGAAAACTTCAAACAGGGAAGGAGGGTACGAGAGATTTCTGAACCGCTTACCCCCTTTCTTTATTTTATAATTTTTTTTTTAATCAAAAAGGAACCGACAATGTTTTGTATGGCAACTCCGGATCAGGAAATATTCGAACTAAATTAAAACAAAGCCAAACAAAACAACGTATGATTTCGTGATGTGGCGCCTGAAATCGTGCGGAAAGCGGCAGTGAGCGATGTCAAATTTTGCGGGTGTGCTAACTCTAGCACGTGTGACACTAAAAACCATACAGTGAGAGCAGGAAAGAGGATCATTTCCAAAGTTGTATAATAAAAGGTAGAGAAAGACGAAAATGGAAAGAGGATCATTTCCAAAGTTGTATAATAAAAGGTAGAGAAAGACGAAAATGGAAAGAGGACCATTTCCAAAGTTGTATAATAAAAGGTAGAGAAAGACGAAAATGGAAAGAGGACCATTTCCAAAGTTGTATAATAAAAGGTAGAGAAAGACGAAAATGGAAAGAGGACCATTTCCAAAGTTGTATAATAAAAGGTAGAGAAAGACGAAGATGGAAAGAGGCAATGAGAGGTAATTTGATGGAAATTTAGAAAAGTGACGGAGGGAGAGAGAGATAGATATTTATATTTATAGAGAGAAGCAGAGAGAGATGGATAGAGAACTAAATATACTTTTGTTTAATTGTAGAAGATGAGGAAAATAATCTCAACTGTTCTCCCCGACAACACGATACAAAAAATAGTGAAACCTACACACAAATAGAGAGAGAGGAGGAGGAGGAAAAAAAAAGATAGAGAGAGAGAGAAAGAGAGAGAGAGAGAGAGAGAGAGAGAGAGAGAGAGAGTGAACGTGCGAAAATATTTAGTGGTTAATTAAACAATATGAATAAAAGAATCTTAAATGCCCCATAAAAAGAAGCAGAAATATAGTAAATAAACATATACACACAAACACATAAACAGGTAAACAACTAGCCGTCCCTTACCTGGTGTGGCGTACAACTTCGTCTTTCAGCGCTGCTCGTCTGGTGCTTTAACCAATCAAAATTAAAGGTTCTGTTTCTGTGTTCAGGTCTGCTTTTTTGCTCTATCGTAACGAAATTTAGTAGAGTTTTGAAGTTACTCACTGCAACCAAATAAACAAGTTCACTACAGGTTAATACAAAAATAGTAGCTCACGTATTTCTGATGATCTTTGTGGTCTGTTTCTTCTTTAATGTAATGCTTTAAACGTTTTTATAATGGGTGCTGTTTCTGTTGCTTTATGCACGTAATTGCTCGATCAGTAAGTTTCTCTCTGCAATTAGAAGTGGAGCCCAGTTGTATGTCGTCTGTTAATTTATGGCGTTTGATGTTTGGCAGTGACCTCCCACTGTTGGTGACGTCTGCTTAGCGCGTCGGCTCGTCTTCGGGCCCAGGCTCGCGCTTTCCCCCGCCCCTGGGAGGTGAGAGGTGAGGGGCGAGAGGGGGTGGGTGGGGGGGGGGGGGGAGGGGCGAGAGCGGAGGGGGGGGGGGGGGCAAAGACACAGAAATATATGGAGAGTGAGAGGCAAGAGAAAGCTGGGGAAGAATCAAGAGAAAAAGAGATTAACAGATAGAGATGGAGAGAGATAGAGATAGAGACAGAAAGAGAAAGATAGATGGATAGATCAAATATAGAGAGATAGATAGATAGATGGATACGAAGAGAGAGAGAGAGAGAGAGAGAGAGAGAGAGAGAGAGACAGAGAGTCAGATAGAGATAGAGAGATCATGCTATGTTTATCTTACTATATATAACTTGCAGAGGGCAGGGGAGGGAACTAATGAGGCTCGTGCGGCGAAACTAAAATCGGGATTCGTGGTCTGAAATTCCAAAACAAAACAAAACAAACAAATCAACACCCCCCCCCCCCCCTTTCCCTAAAAAAGGCCATGACGAGAGGGAAAAACAACAACACTAGAAAAGGTTGCAAAGGACAAACAAAAGTAAAAACCGTTGAGAAGAGGAAGTTAAGCGTTTTTGTCTGTGTAAATCAGTAATATATTATATTATAGAGTATTACAATGCTTAGTTATCTAACAAAGTTAAAGTCCACTTACATGATCTCCCTGGATCTCCCTGAATTTTAATTTCGTCTCATACAATAGGGTAGGAAAAAAGCAGAGAGGGGGAATCGAAAAGAAAGGGATGAGCTTAGAATGCTGGTCGAATTATTGACCAACTATAATCTGTCTCGCAACATTTGACCGATGCCCAAGTACGAAAGGACACTTATAAAATAGAATACATCTTGACAGCAACCCTTAAAGATTTATTATTTTTTTTGACAATTTATTGTTCAATTTCAATGAGCTATGGAGAATAATTATCACGACTATGAATATCATATCTCGGTAGTACTGATTGCGGTCTGTATTTAAATGATAAATGCATTTATAAACCTATACAATTTTTTTTACATATCATATGAAACATTACACTATGGCCTGTACTTTCAAAATACCTATGCCTATGCCAAACTGAGAAAAAAGAACACAGGAAAAAAAAAGCATCTGGATTCTATTCCAGTGCGGTGCGGGTTTGGCGCTGACATTCGTCTATTGACAGGCGTCGCTAACACTGACATGTCAGTGGTGACACAGGCCCCAATCCCCGCCTTTGTCGCCAAACGTCACAGAGATCAAAGCTGGGCCGCCAATAAAACAAACTAAAAGTTAGAGAGGGCATGTGATTGAAGGGGTGAAATATAAAAAAAAAACGGAGCTTAAGCGGTGTAAATATAAGAAGGCAGAGCGTAGGTGGTCTTTTTTACATGGGGCTCAAAGAGACGAGGCAGAGGGGAGTGGGAGAGAGAGAAAGAGAGAGAGAGAGAGAGAGAGAGAGAGAGAGAGAGAGAGAGAGAGAGAGAGACAGAAGGCGAGAAAGAGAAAGAGAAAGGATCAGATAGATGGAGAAAGGAAGGGATACATTAAGAGATGGAGAGAGAGAGAGAGAGAGAGAGAGAGAGAGAGAAAGAGAAAGAGGAAAGAGAAAGGAAGATACATTAAGAGATGGAGAGAGAGAGAGAGAGAGAGAGAGAGAGAGAGAGAGAGGGTGAGAGAGATACAGAGAAAGAAAAAATTAGACAGAGAGAAAAACAGGCAGTGAGAGATAGTAAGGTAGGGATAACGAGAGATGGAAATGTAGAGAATAAAATGTTGGAGGATGAAGAAATAAAGGAATATGAGTGAGGAGAGGGAGAAATGACATTTTTTCAAGCACATAGATCGGGGTGAGAGAGGGAGTGCGATGCTGGATTGTAATAATGTGAAGTGAATGAGGTGAGGGAGATAGAAAGAGAACGAGGGAGAGTAGAGGCAGGCAGGGAGAGAAAAAGATAGAGACAGAGAGGTAGAGGAAGGGGTAGAGAGAGAATGAACAAGGATATATAAACAAACACAACGTCAGAGACAGCTAGAGGTAAATGGATGTACACAATGTAACTATGTTTGATATAAAAAGCGAGAGTGACAGACAAAATGGCGCAACAAGCTCAGCAGAAACATTGAGCTCGTCACCACTTGTCTGAGGGAGCATGGAGTCAGAATGACGACATAATTATAGACCCGTGTTTGATGACAAAAATTGAAAGGCGGGAGACACACGGAGACGGATAGAGAGAGAGAGAGAGAGAGAGAGAGAGAGAGAGAGAGAGAGAGAGAGAGAGAGAGAGATTCCTGATCCTGCTGACTTTCATTGGTACAAAAAAAAAAAGAAAACAAAAACAAAAACAAAAAAACAGCAGTCTTCAGTTTTAGTTTCATAACTCAGACCTTTTAATGTGAATGAGACAAAAAAGCAAAAAATAGAGATATGGATAGATAGATAGATAGATGGATAGATAGATAGATAGATAGATAGATAGATAGATAGATAGATAGATAGATAGATAGATAGATAGATAGATAGATAGATAGATAGATAGAAAGGTAGATAGATAGGTAGATACACACATACACATTTTACAGAGAGATAAACACACAGAGGGAGACAGAGAAAGAGAGACAGACAGAGGGAGAGACAGAGCGAAACACATAAAGAAAGACAGAGAGAAATAGAGTAAGAAAGAAAATGGAAGAAAGAAAGAGAAAGAGAGAGAGACAGAGGAGGAGAGAAAGAGAAAGAGAGAGAGAAGTGACATCAAATGACAAGGCCCGAGTATGATGGTAAATGATAGGGAGAGAGGAAGACACCAGCGACCTTCTGGAACTTTCCACATACACAGACCAGGCAGCAAGGAGACACTTGGAGACCAGGGATGAACTAGAGATGTTAGACCAGAACCTCAAAACTTGATTAATCAGATAAATCAATTCTGACATAAGAAAAAACCTGGCCGCGATAACCTGTCTGTCTGTACACCAGTTCTGGTTCGTCAGTGCCTAGCCTAACAGTGGAAGGGGCAAAGAGAACAAAAATAAAATTTAATATTAGTTTTGAAAAAGGCCAAATTCTCGGATAAGAGAAACCATTCGGTATTTTCCTTCCTTCCTTCCTTCTTTCTTTCTCCTTTTCTTTCAGTTTTTTTAAATACTAAATATAAAATCGTGGTGACGACTGCATTGCACTCCTTGAATGTCAAGTCTGACTTATTTATTATTTTGTTTATTGAAGATACATTTATATCGTGCGCGTTTGTGTCTCTGTTTGTTTGTTCTTGTTAGGGACAGAGTGACCAACGATCTTTGGTCCATCCCCCAAATAAAAGTCTTTTGGGTCTTTAGTCTATCCCCTAAATAAACGTCATCTAGATGTTTAGGCTATCACCTAAATAAACGTCATCTAGATGTTTAGGCTATCACCTAGAAAAATGTCACGCATATCTTTATTGTACCCACTAGATCAAAGACATCTTGATCTCTAGTCCATACCCGGGGAGCGCGGTGGTTTATGGGTAGAACATCGGCTTCCGACGCAAAAGGTGCCGAGTTCGAATCCTCGCTGGTGCGTTCCCTACTGGTTGGGTCGGTGTCAGTATAATGTGACCGGCTGAGACAGGAGTCATGGTATCCCCGCCCTGTTTCGTGTGTGGCAGCACATAAAAATGTCAGACGTCCGTCTTGGGGCCCGTCCACAATATAGTCTATATAGTGCTGCTGTTGGACGTTAAACCAACCCAACCAACCAACCAACCATACCCTAGATAAACTTCTCCTAGATCTTAAGTCTCTCTCCTAAATAAACGTCATATATATTTTTAGTCAATCCTCTAGACAAACGTCTTCTAGATCTTTAGTCTGTCCCCTAATTAAACGTCTTCTGGATCTTTAGCCTATCCACTGTTGAAACGTCTTCAAGATAAACGTCTTCCAGATCTTTAGTCTCTCCCCTAAATAAACGCCTCCTAGACCTTTAGTCTCTCCTCTAGTTAAACGTCTTCTAGGTCTTTAGTCTATCCTTTAGATAAACGTCTTCTAGGTCTTTAGTCTATCCTCTAGATAAACGTCTTCTAGATTTTGCCTTTCTCATGGATAAACGTCTTCGAGATCTTTAGTCTTTCCCCTAGATAAACGTCTTCCAGATCTTTAGTCTCTCCCCTAGATAAACGTCTTCTAGATCTTTAGTCTCTCCCCTAGATAAACGTCTTCTAGATCTTTAGTCTCTCCCCTAGATAAACGTCTTCTAGATCTTTAGTCTCTCCCCTCGATAAACGTCTTCGAGATCTTTAGTCTCTCCCCTAGATAAACGTCTTCCAGATCTGTATGCTGTCCCTTAGGTGAGTTTGATTTCTACGGCAAGTCAGCACAGTAAAGGTTAAATTCTGCTATATTCTTCTAGATCTTAAGATAAACTTCGTTTGGATCTTTAGCCTATCCCTAGATAAACGTCTTAGTCTCTCCTCTAGATAAACGTCTTCTAGGTCTTTAGTCTATCCTCTAGATAAACGTCTTCTAGGTCTTTAGTCTATCCTCTAGATAAACGTCTTCTAGATCTTTAGTCTCTCCCCTAGATAAACGTCTTCTAGATCTTTAGTTTCTCCCCAGATAAACGTCTTCTAGATCTTTAGTCTCTACCCAGATAAACGTCTTCGAGATCTTTAGTCTCTCCCCTAGATAAACGTCTTCCAGATCTGTATGCTGTCCCTTAAGTGAGTTTGATTTCTACGGCATGTCAGCACGTTAACGGTTAAATTCTGCTATTTTCTTCTAGATCTTAAAATAAACGTCATTTGGATCTTTAGCCTATCCCTAGATAAACATCTTAGTCTTTCCCCTAGATAAACGTCTTCTAGATTTTTAGCCTTTTGCCTAGATAAACGTCTTCTAGATTTTTAGCCTTTTCCCTAGATAAACGTCTTCTAGATTTTTAGCCTTTTCCCTAGATAAACGTCTTCTAGATTTTTAGCCTTTTCCCTAGATAAACACCTTCTTGATTTTAGTCTCTCCCCTAGGTAAACGTTTTTTTAGATCTTTAGTCTATCCCCTTGATGAACGTTTTCTAGATATTTATTCTCCTAGTTGAGTTTCATTTTATTCTGTTAAATATTTGTCTATCCTCTAGACAAGCGTTTTGTATATCTTTAATATATAAACTTCTTCTATATCGTTAATCTATCCCCTAGATAAAAATCTTTTAGATCTAGTTAAATATTCTATTTGTGACGGGACCCAAAGCGGGATACCAGGTGTTTGGTTGATCACATGATACTGACAACTGACACCGACTGAACCAGTAGGGAGCAACTGAGACGGCAGGGATCGGACCGCACCATGTTATAATTATATAGACAGACAGACAGACAGACAGACAGACAGACAGACAGACATACAGACACACACACATACATACATAAAAACATACATACATACATACACACACATACATACATACATACATACATACATACATACATACATACATACATACATACATACATACATACATACATACATACATACATACATACATACATACATACATACATACATACATACATACATACATACATACATACATACATACATACATACATACATACATACACACACATACATACATACATACATACATACATACATACATACATACATACATACATACATACATACATACATGCATACATACATACATAAATAGATAGATAGATAGATTAAAAGATAGATGAATGAATAGATAAACAGAATTGTAGAAAGAGTGACGTTGAGATAGAAAGAATTGGGGATACTTATTAATGCAGACTTTAATGTCAACCAAAAGCACCCATTCCACAATTACGTGTACCACAAAAACATAATTCTAACCTTGTAACTTGGATGTTTTGCTTCAATCATACAGTTTCTATTTTTGGAAGTGATTGTCGTAAACAAAAAAAAGGTATTTGAAATGGCAATGTTATTTTTAAAACAACATTTGAAATTATTGTTTAATAATAGTTAAATAGTTAATGAACGACTGAACAGTGGAAAATAAAAGCTCACCAAAGATTATCCGGGCTACCACAACATCCGTGACGTCAACGGTCTAAATTTTTTTTTTTAATCGATGATCTTGAACTTTGACAAGAAGGCTGAATCACCATAGTATAGTTTTGAAGAAGGCGTAGCGAAATGTACTTTACTTCGATAACACTGTCAAGTGTTAACAATTAGACTGGAAATTGTAAACGATAAAAATATCAAATATAAACGATTAGAAAGTCAAACATAAACATTGTACTATTATAATTATTAGTTGCCCGGTCTAGGTAGTGTCGGCCTTTCCAGATCGCTTAATATAAATAGTAGTGGAAACACTACAGTCTCTTTATATAAGTAGTACGGGATACACTACAATCTCTTTATATATAAAGTAATAGTGGACACTATATTTTCGTTCGGCTGAAGACCACCATGAACAAGAGATTACGTGATGAGCAAGCAGGCTTCAGATAAGATTGCTCATGCAAGGACCATATAGCTATCTCTCGCATCATCATCGAGTGGCAGACTCCCCTATACGCAGTATTTGTTGACTTTCAAAAGACATTCGACAGCGTCGACCGAAATGTCATCTGGAGATTAGTATACCGCAATGGCTTTCCACCAAAGTTTGTCACTATCATGCAACAACTTTACCAAGACGCCACTTGCCATGTTATCGACGACGGGAAACTGGCGGTTCGTTTAATGTGAAAACTGGCTTTCTCTCCCCAACGCTGTTCCTACTGGTGGTTGACTGGGTTATGAGTCTTCAACAGGTCAAAGGACATGTATCCAGTGGACCTTCATGAAGCAGCTGGAGGATCTTGTCTTTGCAGATGACATCAGCCTTCTCTCCCAAAGCAACATGATGTGCAAGAGAAGCTCTATCGTGAAGCCGAAGAAGTCAGGAAAATTGGACTCCAGATACACATAAGAAACACTGAAGCTATGAGAATCAACAACTAACAGGCAAATGCACAAAGAACTGTGGGCCAGAACGAAGCAAACTCCCATCGAGACAGAGATTTAAAAAGTGTAAATTGTGTTGGATAGGTCTCACATTTTGATAGTCTGTATCGAACATCACAAGACAAGCCCTGGAGCGGTATCCTCAAGGAAAAAGAAAGGTCGGTCGTCCAAAGCAGACTTGGCGGAGAAGCACCGACGCAGAAATAAAAGCTGCCGGTACCACATGGGCCGAGCTAAAGAGGACCAGCTAAAACCGAGTCAGAGGGAGGGTAGTTGCTGCGGCCCGATGTTCCATACGGAATCAAGAGGCTTATACTAACTAAACTAATAGTCTCGTTATGTTTATAATAGTGGTCACACTACAGTCCCTTTATATGAATAATAGTGGTCACACTACAGTCTCAATGTATAGATAATAGTGGACAAACTACAGGCTCTTCATATAAATGTTAGTGGATACACTACAATCTCTTTATATAATTATGTAGTAATGACACACTGTAAAAATCAATAAACGAATCAACTGAAGAATTAATCAACCTGCCAAACAGTCATAATGATGGTTCTACCAGAGACTGTAGATTTAGTGAGACGTTTTACAAAAAGAGCTCACAGTACTTTTGATATGGGAAGTTCGAGTGACCCGTGCTCACGCTATTTATTTATTGAAATTAAGGCAGTTGAAAATGTTCAGTGCATTTTTACTATGATTCAAAGAAAGAAGACATCGCCTAAATCATCTTGAACCATACGCGCACAATCCTGGCCGTGAAACCTCTCCCGAGTTTCGTGAGTCGTCACTCTACATGCACGCAATTTTACACACAACAATTAAGTTAGCCATTAAAACTCACAAACAGTAAGATTAAGTCGACTCAACGTTTTGGGTTTCGCGTAGACAAACAAAGCCAAATGTTTTTTGTTTTTTTTTCAGCTTTAATTCTTTGAAATTGGGTGTCCGCTTCTTTGACCAAGGTACCGTTATAGTCAGGACTGGGTGGCCACAGATTCATGCAGGGGACTTAGATCTGTTGTCCTCTCATCCTGTAGACTGTCTCAGAAAGCGTGGGACTTAGAACTGTTGTCATCTCACGGTATAGATTGTCTCTGAACACCATTCTGACATTTTCACGCTGGGCGGCATAAATGGGCAAAGACAGCCTAGGAACAGGATGGGACAGATGGCTGTGGACCACTGGCTCCATCGTTTTTGTAGATATGCTACTACACACATATGCTTGTATTTCTGAAATGTTTTTTTTAAATAGATATGCTACTACACGTGTTAGCGTGTACTTATGAAGGTTTGTTCATATATTCCACTTAATTAATGCATCAATTTGTATTTGTGAAATTTTTTAAAGATATTATCTTGTATTTGTAAAGTTTTGTTATATACTACAACATGTATCATCTTGTATTACAATTTTGTGACGTGTTTTACTACATGCATTAGCTTGTATTTAAACAGTTTTGTCTCTATATGTTATTTGTAAAGTATTGTTTAGATATGTTATTTCATAACTAGAAACGCTACCACAATCATGTATTAGCTTGTGTGTGAATTTTTGTTAGCTACTACGTGTATTACATGTATCTAGTTATTGCGAGGTTTTGTTTAGACACACCACTACATTATATAAGCGTGTGTGTGAAGTTTTGTTTGGATACGCTACTTTATGTATTATCTCGTATTGCGCTATACCTGGACCAATGGGGCCTACCGACTCGCTGCTATATAACGTCTCCGGTGAAAAGAATTTAGGCTAGGCTGTCTCGAAGTAAACATACAGCCAAGATGATTGAATTAGGGTCAAACGACAAGACAGTTTTCACATCTCCCCAGTCATTTACTCGGGGCCTGGGTGAGCTAGTCAATAGAGCTCATAACTTCTGATCAGGAGTCTGGATTTTTATCCCGATCAGGTTACCGTTAGGTTTTCAGCATTATGTTTGTGTGACCGGCTGAGACAGACGTCCGAATATCTTGGCTGTGTAAACTGTCATGGTGTGGTTGTAGAACAATTTGCCAGATATTTTTTATCGGCACCGTCCACAAAATAGGCTATTTGGTATAGAGAGAGAGGGGGGGGTGTCAAAGAGGCAAGTATGGCTGGAAAATGTTTAAAAGTTTCGTTGCCTCATTTTTCTATAGTTGGGTGCCACATTATTTGGCTTATGAGGAACTAAAGGCAGCGTCTAGGTTGCAACTCCCTCTTCTTTCTTCCTCCCTCCCTCCCTCTCTCTCTCTCTCTCTCTCTCTCTCTCTCTTTCTCTCTCTCCCTTTATCTACTTGTCTTTCTTTCCCCCCTCCTCTGTCTCATACAGTATGTGTCCAATAAGTTTACATAACTTGATTACATCATCTGCATAAGAAATAAAATATAATGATTCGCACACCTACATTCATTCCGACATGTTGTAGATCAATAGCATGATTATTATGATATCAAATAAAAACAAAGATGGGGATATATGACATATTATTTGAGCTAGAAATTAAACATAAAATAATGACATTATTAGACAACTGAATGTGAGGCAGATAAATATAAGGATAAAGGAAATAACCACACGGTGAACGTTTAACGCTACATAACAAAACAACTAAATTCCAAAGCGTGAAGAACAATTATGCAACATGAGATCAAGTAAATGTATGAGATGATATCGCCACAGTGCGGTGTTTCAATTTTAAAAAATACATTTTGTTATTTCTTCCCACGGATTTCTAGACACAGACTAGAGCAGAGATTAAGAAATTTAGGCGAACTTCATATCCTGTGGGCCACAGAGTAGTCGAACTGGACAGCTCGCTGGGGAAACTATGCTGGGAAAAAGAAAAATCCACGCTAAGCATTGTAGGGGATGAAAAATACATAACAGAGAGAAAGAGAAAGAGAGAGAGAGAGAGAGAGAGAGAGAGAGAGAGAGAGAGAGAGAGAGAGAGAGAGAGAGAGAGAGAGAGAGAGAGAGAGAGAGAGAGAGAGAGAGAGAGAGAAAGAGAGAGAGAAACAGAAAGAGAGAGAGAGAGAGAAAAACAGAAAGAGAGAGAGAGAGAAAGAGAGAGATCTACTTCCGCACATATATAAAATAGTTCAGCACCTCGGGACGCAATTTTCTAGAAGCGCGAGAAGTGAAGCATGGATTCAGCAAGCGTTCTGTGTTAAAATACTCTGTTAATCCGACTCTTGTTTATATATAATTATATGTATATTTCTGTCTGCATAGGTGTGACTGGGTTCGGTGACTCCATTCCTCTGACGGTCTTGCTCATTTTCGTAGCGCGGGTAAAAATAAACCATTTTGTATGAACTTTCCATTAAATAAACCTTTAACATAAGAAATATGCGCAATCATTTTCAAAGTTTCTCACCTTATAGATCAGTATTGGTCTCCAGAGATCAATTCATACATATTTCCTTCCTTATTCCTCGTCCCTATATCCCTTCCGCTCCCTTCACCCACCTCTCTCTCTCTCTCTCTCTCTCTCTCTCTCTCTCTCTCTCTCTCCTGCTCTTGCTGTCTGTCTTTGAGCCATATTTCTCTACCTACTACTTCTCCCTCCCACCATCATCCTCTCTCTCTCTCTCTCTCTCTCTCTCTCTCTCTCTCTCTCTCCTTCCACTCCCTTTAAATGTCAAGACATATTCTTCAAATCACACCATCCAAAAGTTCATTTAAAAAATTAACATTATTACCGCCGACTGCACGCTATGCGCCCACTGTAGCCGCTAACAAGACGGAATACCTGGGGGAGCGACGATCTGCCGATTACATCAGACCAGCACACCAAGTTTATCAGTTCTGATTGCCTGGGTGCATGCGGCTCTAAACACCTAACATGTAGAAGTATAAATCTACACTGCGCACAACGGGTAAGTTCGTGCATCCCAAGTCGATTTCCACCTAACTTGATCGTTTTGCGTTGGGCACTCCTCTGTACACCCTTTTTACATTGAAAGAGAAGAAATGTATTGATTGTGCCCCTTGCATTTTGAATTTTTTTTTCGGAGAAAACGAAGCTCTCTCATAGTTTAAAGCATACTGACACCGACCAAAGCAGTAGAGAAAGAAGACTACCGCCAGAGCCGGGGCTCGAACCACGGACCTCTTGCGTGAGAACCCGATGGTCTAATCCCCGGGCTAGTGACTCGCCCTCACCCCTTTACTTCTACTCGTACATCTATAAGTCATAATCTGTCAGCGTAGCCCGTGTATGGGACTCGTCGTTTCTAGCATATTCTTGAATCTTTGGTTACAAAATAATGATTAGTATATGTGGTTGATATGGGAAAATCTATGTGGATGTATAATGGGTCCATCTATATGGATGTATATGGGTCCATCTATGTGGTTGTATATGGGTCCATCTATGTGGTTGTATATGGGTCCATCTATGTGGATGTATATGGGTCCATCTATGTGGTTGTATATGGGTCCATCTATGTGGTTGTATATGGGTCCATCTATGTGGATGTATATGGGTCAATCTATCTGGTTGTATATGGTGGGCACAGATAATTATGTGGTTGTATATTGGAACATCTGTGTGGGTGTATATGGTCCCACCTATGTGGTTGTATATAGGTATATCTATGTGGTTGTATATGGGCCCATCTATGTGGTTGTATATGGGTACATCAATGTGGTTGTATGACTTACTGACTTATTGCCGTGTCGCGTCCCAGTTCTTCGTCTGTGTCGCTTCTGCAGCCTTCTCGATCTGTGATGTTAATTCTCTCCAACGTTTCCGATCCTGTGCTAGGTTTGTGATCTTGGCTAGGTCTTTGTTTGAATGCAGTCTGATTGGGTGTTGAATGAGAGCGAGATCTCTGTTAAACACTATTGGCAAAGTTATTTTTGGTCGTCCTCGCAGTTTGTTACTGTTAGGGATCAAGTATGCTCTTGTCGCTTTATTTGAGGGAATGTCTTTGTCTCTGAAATATGGCCAAAGAGACTCCAGCGAGTGGATAGGATTTGTAATGAAAGTGGATTTTCTTGGCAGATGTTGTAAAGTGATTTGTTCGTTATTTTCTTGGGGTATCTAATGTTGAGGATCTTTTTCAGTTGTTTTCGGTGATATGTATTAAGTCTCTCTTCCTCTGTTAAGGTGAGTGTCCAACTTCCGCTGTTGTAGAGAAGTATTGGTTTCACGAGAGGTTTGTATAATTTAATTTTAGTTGAGGTTTTCAGTTTTGTTGCCTTTAATCCAGACGTTGTTGAGTTTGTTAAGGGCCGCAGTCGCCAGTTGTTTTCTTCTTTCTACGTCTTTGTCGTCATCTATAAGCGATCCCACTTTCTTTACTTCTTTCCATCCTTCTTCGCTTTTTGATAATGATGTGTACTCTGTTTTGTCCGTGTTGACTTTAAGCTGGTATTTTTTTAGAACTTCTTGGATCTTGTTTATATCTGCATAGCTTTGCCCAATGAAATCTACATCGTCCGCGTAGGCTACTTCGTTTGGGATTTCTGCTTCAAATGGGGTTGTTGGTCTTGGCAGTGTAGGTCGAACTTCTTTAAGAGCGTGTTCTAAGTATATAATAAATAGTACCGGGCTTAAGCTGTCTCCCTGTGGGGTGCCTACATTGTTTGTGAATGGTTTTGATATTAAAGTGCCATTTATTCTTGAGTTGATGACTGTGCCGCTCAGGAGAAACTGTATAAGTCTGTACTCATCTTCGTCGACAATTGTTTTTACTACTTCGAGGAGATGGCGATGTGGTTGTATATGGGTACATTTATGAGGTTGTATAGGGGTACATTTTGTGGTCGAATATGTGGACATGTATTTGGTTGTATTATGGGAACATATATACGGTTGTATATTGGTGCTCTTTCTGACTTTCCTTTGAAAAGAACAAACAAACAGCTACAAACAACAAACAGACAAAAAAACAAAAACTAGGGCTTTTTTTCGTCTTAGTTTCACAACCCAGACCTTTGAATGTGAATGAGAAAAAAAGAGCGAAAAAGGGTATAGATAGATAGATAGATAGATAGATAGATAGATAGATAGATAGATAGATAGATAGATAGATAGATAGATAGATAGATAGATAGATAGATAGATAGATAGATAGATAGATAGATAGATAGATAGATAGATAGATAGATAGATAGATAGATAGATAGATAGATTATATTAATCGATGGATGGGTGGGTATTTGTCAGGATGGACGACGTGTAAATGAATGAATAGATCGATATGAAGTGAAGGATGTTGGTGCAAACAGGACAATATTACAGTAAAACGAACGGCGACAATATACGGGAGATAATAAATCAAATATGAAGTGGAGAAATCTAATTTTCGCTTTGCTTGTTTTGTTTCTTCTCCTTTCGTCAGATGTGTTAATGTAGGCATCTTTTCCCGGTCTGATATTGAGATCATAAGTTCTAGACTTATACAAGGCGTGTGTGTGTGCGTGCGTGAGTAAGTGCCTGTATGTGTGTAGGTGCCTGTAAGTGCCTGTAGGTGCCTGTAGGTGACTGTAGTTGCATGTAGGTGCCTGTAGTTGCCTGTATGTACGTGCAGGTGCCTGAAGGTGTTTGTGGGTGCATGTAGGTGCCTGCAGGTACGTTTATGTGCGTCTATATGCCTGTAGGTGCCTGTATGTGCGTGTAGGTGCCTGTATGTGCGTGTAGGTGCCTGTATGTGCCAGTGGATTCCTGTATGTGCTTGTAAGTGCCTGCTTGTGCCTGTATGTGCGTATAGGTGCCTATAGGTATCTGGAGGTGCCTGCAACACTCGCCGAAGCTTCATTGCAAGGGTGCAGGGTCGAGTCTGTGTCAAAAACAACCATATCTCTGCGTGATTATCTCATTCGTACTTTCTAGATTCACGAATAACTTGTGAAATTTAACGCCATCATAAAATTTTATGTTTAAAGAAAGATTCTTTATAGTGGTCGGATTTCGGAGCGATATATCGGGGAATCGATCGGCCACAGTACACTGACACAGAGACAAATAGCAGGGAAAAACGTGGCGGCGAGAGCGGGGCTTGAACCCGGACCTCCTGCGTTGGAGGCAGACGCTCTGAATCCGCCACACCGCTCAATACTGGACGCGCGCTTGCCCTCTGCATGATTGGCTAAGTACACGAGAACTGGACCCCGGAAGGCCATTCGGTACTTTCTAGTGCTCTTCACTAACGACCAGAGGGTCTGTGAGTCGAATCTTGACCATAGGATTCGAAGAATAATTCAAGGGACATGGAATTAAACGGACCAGAAATTGCTATATATCAATTATGTATACAATTTCCACAGAGATTCTACTCTCTAGACTACCTGACGAGCTGTCTTAAGTGGTAGAGCTTTGGGCTTCAATTCGTGAGGTCCTCGATTTAGTCCCTGGCTGAGTCAAACTAATATGAATATCTCCGATCAGCCTATTTGTGGAAGCACATGAAGTTGTCTTGGGACCCATACGTGATTTAGCCTAGGTTTTGGCGTTGGCGAAACCAGTCTTATCCCCCTCCCACATACACACACTATAGAGGCGTCCTGGTCCTAGCCCGACCACAGAAAAACCAGTCAACTGGCCGGGCGCACCGGGCGGCGAACGGACTCAGCAAATTGAATGACGATTCGGGAATTCCCACGGGCGGTGATTTCGAGTCGAACTGGCGCGCAGAGCTGCTGTGTCTGATGAACGCTCGCCGGAACAGACGCCGGGACAGACGCGGTATTCTGGGATATGTTGACGACGCACTCGTCTGGGAGATGAGGAGCGCATTACCTCCGTTGACCCATTATACCCCCAGCCCCCTCTCCTTTTATCCGGTTCCAGTTTGTCTTTTATAGCCGGTATACTTTGCATTCTTTTCGTGGGTTCGAAGACAGTGTGTAGTATCTTGACAGTTATAAAAAGAATGCATGTTTTACATATTTAACGAACAAATGCCATTCGGAACTATCATTCCCTACTTGTTTGATAATCTTAATATTACGCCCTCTTATTTTCCAAAGAATCATATTCGGAAACGGGTCCCCGGCGGGTTTCAATGTAAATGATATGTCTCCAATGTTTCCAAAGAATCACATACAGTTCCCGACCGGTTTGATTGCACACGCCAATATTAAGGGTGCAACATGACCAGGGAGGTTGGCGCACTGATAGCTTAGCCCGCTGATCCCACTCCAGAGTCCAGGAAAGTCTCCATGGTAAGTGGCTCACTGAGCCGCTCTCCACACAACACTGATGAACAAGATCCATTCTCAAGGTTCCTCTGTGGGCATCAAGGAGTGGGAGGGAGGAAGGGGAGGGGAGAGAGAGAGAGAGAGAGAGAGAGAGAGAGAGAGAGAGAGAGAGAGAGAGAGAGTCTCACCTCATCTCACCTAATAGCCCATCCTATCCTACCCCACCTTTGCAGTTGATGTTGAGCTTGTCGACCTCGTCCGCCTCCTCACTGGCGACCAGCATGGAGAGCAGACGCGAGCGCTTCCCGTGCCGCGAGACGTAGAGAAGCTCCTGCTCCGCGCAGTCGAACGACCGCTGGAAGTCGTCCGTCTCCGCGCCGCTGCTGCAGCCAGAGTTACTGCCCCTGCCCGCACTGGCAGTCAAGCTGGATCTGCTGTCGTCGTCAGCGTCGGACATGGTTGTTGTCCTGGTGGGTAGGTTAGGTTGTATATATATATGTGTTTACTTTGGTAATTTGTAATTTTGGGTTGATTTTGGATTGGAGTTGATGGGTAAGTCTGTTTTATGAGTTTTGCGTTTTTTTGTTTCCCTGAATTTTACGGAGGAATGCTGAAAGGAGATGGTGAGTGTGGGTGTGGAATCTCGGAGTGCGGTGCTTTTGGTCTACAGTTGACGGTAGATAAGATTAGTTTTGACGTGTTATGTTTCTTCGGACTCTAAAAGAAATGAATGCTGAATGGAGATGGTGGGTGTGGAATCTCTAGAGTATGGTACTTTGTAGATTAGTGTATAGATGATTGGTGAGTTTACCATATGAGTATTTTTTCTTTAAGGTTTACCTTTCCTAGCGATCCTGGGGAATGCTGAAGAAAGATGGTGGGTGTAGAATCTCCAGAGTATGGTACCGCCCGGTACGTTGCAGATTAGTATGGTCTGCAGTTGATGGGTAAGTGGTCTTTATGAGTAGTTTTTATGTTTTACTTTTCCTAGGTTTCCAGTGGATTCCAGAGGAATGCTGAACAGAGATGGCGGTGGACTACTCGCTCGTTGAGTTTGAATCACCAATCACCTGCTGTCCAGTCAAGAACACTAGCTACTGAACTACTAAGCTATTGGTCTCGATGAAGCACAAAAGTGTGTCTGTATAAACCAGAGAGAAAATTCACAATCATTACATTTATAGGACTACAATTTTCCGATCGAAAGACACCGACTAGAGGCTCTGTCATTAATGTCAGAGTCAGCATCAGACTATGACTGTCATTGTTTTGTTTTTAAACCCATCCACCGCTCATTGCTAGCCATTTTCACGAGCTGTTGTGAAGAAATTCAGAAAGTCGCGATGGGGTGATAATAGGCTTCACTCAGTGCTGTCAAGTTGGCACACGCGTTTTCATCGTGATTGGTTTGCCTGCATTAGAGTAGAGGGAAAAAATTAAACGTCAGTACAAAACATAGCTGATGGATTCCTTACATGCCGATCTAGGATGTTCAGATAGGCAAATACTACGATTTGTCGTACCAAAGGCAGAGGTAGACACATGCAAAACATACATGTACACAGACAATCTGGTTAGCTACAGCAACGAAGGAGAATGCCTCAACAATGAACTCATTAGGGGCACTAACAATATAGACTAGAGGAAAGAAGGTCCATGGGTGCTTATGTTTGCAACACGTCTGGCATATGAAGAAGTACAAAAGGTATTCACGATGTTCATATTATATGATCACCAATGTCTGCAACAGAAGAGCACATGAAGAAGAAGAAGAAGAAGAAGAAGAAGAAGAAGAAGAAGAAGAAGAAGAAGAAGAAGAAGAAGAAGAAGAAGAAGAAGAAGAAGGTATCTAGGATTGGGAAGAGAAAAAGGTATTTACGAAAATGCGGTGGTACTTGTTTATAAATTAAAATGGGTTAAAAACTGCCTTCTACAGCATAGCAAGATACCCTGATATCTATAACGTCAGGAGCACTTTGGCTCTCTCAATCGCACAGGTGTTAGAGTCCGCAACTTCAAATCACAAAGTACTTAGTTCGATCCGCGATCGCACCGCCTTTTTCAATACTGGTTGGGTTGATGGCACTGTCAATGTAATGTGACCAGCTCATACAGAAATCATGGTAATGGTATCCTGAATTCCCAATCACATTTCTTCGTTTCCTACTGGTTGGTTCAATGCTAGTATTATGCGGCAGGCTGAGGCAGAAATCCTGATACACCAAACCTCGTTTGGTATGTGTCGCAGCAGGTGAAATTGTGAGACATTAGGCACAGGACTGGTCCACGATATTCCGTAATCTAGAGGGTTACCACAAAAGGTGTAACTCAAGTAATTAAATTTAGAGAGAGAAACTGGTTATATTGGTTAAAAAGTCATTTCAATATGAACCACTTGGATTAAGGTTGTTGTTGTCGTTGTATTATATTTATCATTAATATTATTATTATTATTTTTATTATTATTATTATTATTATTATTATTATTATTATTATTATTATTATTATTATTATTATTT
>RQTK01000336.1:196121-249299 GCA_003991915.1 Elysia chlorotica | reverse complement strand
ATTTCCCCTCAAACATGCCCTCCCCTCCCTCTCTTACCCCCAACCTACGCCCCCCCTCCCCCCTCCCCTTGGAATTTTTTTTTAATAACCATCATCTCATTTTTACCTCCCATTCTCTCTCTTTTCCTTTCTTCTTTTCTCCCCTCTTCTATTAGTGCTTTTACTCATTATTTTCTCCCCCCCCCCTCTTCCCCCTTCTGTCTCTCCTATATTTATCCCTCTCTCTACCTACCTTCTATTTTAAGATTATCATAAAAAAGATAAACGTGTAGACGAGGGAGGTAATTATAAAATCCCAAACAGGCTCAGTTCTACTTGCAAGGATAACGACATCGTGGTTTGAACCAGCACTGCCGCGAGACTGACAGCGACCGATCTACCAGGATACCATGCGCACCGCTGCACTGAGTCACTTTGTTAATTACCCTCCTGTTATTTTCGGGAATTGCGTGTTATTACGATTTAAAGGCCCAAACATTCTGATTTCAATGCCGCACTAAGGTTGGCACAGCATCGTGCAACGTGCTTATTCTTTCTCTATTATTTATTAAAGAAATCAATGGGTCTTCACAAAAACCATTTCCGAGCTGAAGTTGATTTGTTTGCAGAGGCAAGAGAAGGAGCGATCTTAGACAATCTTGAACTAGCATCGGAAACTGCGAACAAAACAAGTGGCTCATGAAAGTTGAAACAAGAGTTGCTTTTTCTACTCAGGAGTTTGAGCCTCTGCCGGTACAGGTGAATGACTTTTAGACTCGGGATGATTCCAAATTTTTTTAGGTAGACTGCATTGGGCATTTTTTTCCGCAAGAAGTGTAATGGAATACTCACTCTATCTGTTCCTTTCTCACTCTTGCTCTCTCTCTCTCTTTCTCTCTCTCTCCTCTCTATCTCTCTCTCTCTCTTTCTCTCTCTCTCTTTCTCTCTCTTTCTCTCTCTATCTCTCTTTCTCTCACTCTCTCTCTCTCTTTCTCTCTCTCTGTCTGTCTGTGTGTCTGTCTGTCTCTGTATATATCTATCTCTCTCACTCTCTCTTCTCTTTCTACAAGTTTAAGGTACATTTACCTAAGAAGATGCATCTTCGTAAACGAGAGAGAGAGAGAGAGAGAGAGAGAGAGAGAGAGAGCGAGAGAAAAAGGGGGGGGGGTGTATATTAAGACATACACAAACAGAGAGGTTGAGAGAGTGAGAGGCAGATTTAAAATAGAAAAAAAGTCAATATCAAAATTAGGCTCATATAGATTAGGCGAACAAGCAAGACAGACACGCTATAGGAAAAACCTAGATATCGTGGACAAAAATTTATGTTGATAAGTCCTGGGTATTTTCGACTGTCTTCAGGCTGTCTTGCGGGTCTTTGAAAACACACGGGATTCTCAAGACGGCGATAGTTCTCCCCTCAGACAGCGTCAAGTAGACAGTGCAAACTGTCGTCACAAGGAGCGGTGTTTAGCCTTGTCACCAGTACTGGCCTGATCAGGGAGAAGTATACAGTGTATATATGTCCTGTCACTGGCGTTCGGGACTTCCCCGTACTTCACACCTCGGAGCAAGGCTTCCCAGACAAGCTATACAAGTGGGGACATTTAACACTATCCTTTAATCTTACTTTTCTTTTATCATTGAGGGGTGGTGGGCAGTGGCGTCGGGTGGGTTGGAAAACGCATGGGGTTGACCTGAGCACAGTGTCATCGAAGTTTTCGACATACCCAACTCTCTTATATTAAGCCCAAATATCTAGCTTGAGCTCGACTTTTAAGCAACACAATGCACTAGCATTCAAAAGATAATCCAAATTCACTAATATTTCGGCATTTAATTCATATAATATTCATGTGCGGCACTATTGAAAAATACCAACCCACCTCTGACTTTTTAAACATAAAATGCTGAACCATTCAAGAAATGTTTCTCTATTAAATTAAGGCTATTTCCCTCTCCTCGTGACCACATTCAGAGGGGACAATCTTGTGGTCTTGTGGTGTCTGATTTGTGTGGCATTAATATTATCTGTGTTAGACGGTGCAGGAAAACACGGGCAAAGTGTTCATAGTTTTAAACTTTTATTAATTTACACCATAAAAAAAAAACAGCGGGCAGAACAAGCCCGACTCAGAATGAGTTCTGCACATTGGACATAAAACAGAAAAC
The DNA here is from genome assembly GCA_003991915.1 of Elysia chlorotica. Classification (NCBI taxonomy): domain Eukaryota; kingdom Metazoa; phylum Mollusca; class Gastropoda; family Plakobranchidae; genus Elysia; species Elysia chlorotica. Next base: position 247,148 of record RQTK01000336.1, on the reverse strand, counting down.
ATTAGATAATAACTTCAAGAAAACGTTTAAGTAAAGTGAAAGATATATAATTGAATAGGAGTTCAGACCCAAGACATCCAACCACAGGCCATCTCCGATACCAACTGACCAACTGACTAGTCCACGCGCTCTAAGTCAAGGGCTCGGGATTTTAAACAATTAAAAAAAAACAGACTTGAACTGATCCACGACTCTGTTGAAAAAAAAACAATCAAAGAAATCAAATGTTCTATCATGAACTAAAGCCAGAAACAATATTACAACCAATGACTTAGTGTTAGTTAACAGTTTTTATCTCATCATACCCAAAGTATATTCTAGATACTATTGTTGAGCACACAGGCCCAGTTTCATTTAAATTAAATTCTGACCAAGGAGTAAAACGTTACCATGTAGACCAAATGTTAGTATCTAAATTAAAATTGACATAAAAAATATAAAAAATTCCAGGATCTGACTCAAAACATTGGCACGCTTGTTCAGCAATGTAACCTATAGTTTATGACTCAAATCCTTCATTTTCACGCATCATCAATTGTAATGAAACTGGAGCAATTACATTGATTTTGCAATTACCAGTGTATACCAAAAACATAATTTAATATGACAAGTTTGATTTGACTAAGTACATTTGTCATTTTTATTTTAAATTTACAGTTCTAGTCTAAGATAACCCAGATTTATCGATGTTTCGTAAGGTTGGAATTTTGTACTTCAGAATTCACCTAGCTAATCATTATCATTAAAATGACAAGATAATGCCCTCACTATGGGTTGGGGAATTATGAGTGCAGTCTGATTATTAACCTCCGTGATATAAGAGAGATAACCATAAATTTGTTGTATGCCCTACCATAGTTTTTATTAATGACTTCCCTTTGTCTACCAACATGATTTTGTAGCAATATAGCTGTTGTAAAGTTGTTCCTCTAGTTTCATATAAACCTTTTATAATCATCTAAGACTTTTGTCAAGTCTCTTATGTTTAAAACATGACAGAGTGTGTTTACTCCATGATTCATATGTGCGCTCCTGTCAGTATTAGATGATTATAGAAACAATTACTACGTTTTACCTTGATAAATAATTGGTTTGTAATTGTATCCGGCTATCTTAAAACGGGGTTTTGGACTTTGTGCTAGACCAAAAGCGAGTTAATAGCTGGAAACAATAAAGAGAGAAAATATGACTTTTCCATATGAGGAGCGGGTTCGAAGACGGAGTGGTTTTGTACACGTAGAGTTCCCACACGGAGACGGCTGTCAAGGCAAAAAAAAAAGAATTTAACCTACAGCTAGATCTTATTTTATGTTGTTGGGTATGGTCTAAAGAACGTTCACCCATACAAAGGTTTACTAAAATCGGATGGGCGGAACATGCCTAAATTTACGTTTGAAGTTTCAAGTTTTTTCCCTCACTAAAGCGTCTGCACGGAGCACCGTACTAGCGCATGCAACACCAAACTCCGGTCACGTGACAAGGGGTCGATAGTTTAAAAGAGGAAACACTATTCAACACATCTAGATTCGAGACAAAGTTTGAATTAAAAATAGTAGAAAAGAATGTAAAGATTTGTCAGCACACTCAAGTAGAATGTCAGTACAGGACAAAATAAATTAAACAATAAATTTCTCAATGAATAATCCAAAATGTGAGGGGGCAATGGAAAAAAATGGACCCATGTTCATGGGGCAAAAAATAGACGGAAAACAAAAAAAGCTAAGGATTCAGCTTAAGTGAATAATCATGACTAATGTAATGATGGGATGTATGACTGCCTGCCTAAGCGTACATAACTGGGTCCATATGACCTCTCAGCTTGCCCATAATACAATTCAAAATCCCTATGGCGTCTACAATATGAAAAGATAACCGTTAACCAATAAAAATTAATATTAAACTTCTTGAGCTCATTTTAGCATGTTCAAAATATTGCAATATCGGTTAGGAAAAAAGCACTTGCAAAAAGAAAAAAAAATACAAAATAGACCGATCGTGTCAAGGGAATAATGCTGACAGTGTGACTCTAGTCTCGTCGACATATATTAATCCCGATTCCGCTTTTTGACTTGTAAAAAGGATTCATCGTATTTAACAGAAGAGTAGAAACAAGAATTACTCTCTGATCAACCACAAACTTCAAAGACAGGTGTTTCTAAAGATATAAAACAATCGTACCTGTACCTGATCAGGAACAGAAACATTTTCTTATTTTCAAAGACATTAAATCACAGCTTCATTGCATTTTCAAGATTTTGCTGCACTCTACGAATTAACAATGAAGAGAACTATTTGAAAAGCAAGAGTTTTAAGCGATGAAGTTGGATTAAAAAACGTATATTATCCATCATCTCCGTGGTTGAAGGCGACTTCAGGTCTTCCCTCTTTTTTTATACTGAACTTCTGATTTACCATGGCGCAACATGCTTCCCTTAAGAATAAGCAACGGCCTATTGGTTGGGAATAAAGGGTAAACTATCCGTGGATTTTAGAGAACTTGTTACTTCAATGCGATTGAACACTTTACATGGCATTGGATGTAGACCTCTCTCACCAAAGCAATTTAGCATTGACATGTCCATTCTCAAAGTTGATGAGTTGTACAACCATCCACTAGCTGTGGAAAATGTATACAATATGAATATTGAAATTACGAGTAGTTTATTCTAACTTTGGAATATATAATAATATTTTTGGAATAAGAAAAAAAATTCATAGAACTTTAAGTTATATAATTCAAATAAAAGGTAACAATAAACAATAATCAAATTTCTTGTGTTACTTTGAATAAAATAAAAGCTTTTGCAGTGATCTACAACGCGAAAATCGAAACGGAGAAATACCGGTTTTAAGGGAAAAAGTTGCTATATCTCTTTGTCATGCACCAAACTTTAAAGCCCCACGTCACTTAAACACAGCTAGCTTGGAGCTTAAAATTGTGTGATATTGTTTTCATTAATGTAGGCTAATAAATGGTTCGTGATTTTTTAAGAAATTGATGCGTTATAAAGAAAAATGCCCATGGCGACCTTTAACCTCTCAACCCCAACCCACCCCCCCCCCCCCAAAAAAAAAAAAAAAAAAAAAAAAAAAAAAAAAAAAAAAAAAGCAACAAACAAACATTCCGCAATACTCAGGGCGGTCAAATTTTGGTATGTTACAATGTATGACTTTGATGTTTGGCCTGCGGACACAAACGTGTACAGACAATAATACTTGCATTGCTTTGAAAAAAAAAAGAAGGAAAAAATGCAACGATTTATACCTCGAAAAATAGAAGCGGATAAATAAGGATTTTAAATTAAATACATGTCTCTTTTGCTCTATAACGAACCAAAATAAAAAAAATCTTTTGTCAGCTAAATCTAGCTTGATATGGGCTTAAAACATTGTACATGTAATAGAGCTTTCAATGGTTAAATTAGATGGTTTGTGAATTTAGTAAGAAAATAGTGCGTTTTTGAAAACGCGCACTTGGTGACTTAAAAAATGTTCCGCCATGTACAATGTTTTAAGCCCATATCAAGCTAGATTTAGCTGACAAAAGATTTTTTTTATTTTGGTTCGTTATAGAGCAAAAGAGACATGTATTTAATTTAAAATCCTTATTTATCCGCTTCTATTTTTCGAGGTATAAATCGTTGCATTTTTTCCTTCGTCACTTTGCACCAACTGTGGTTGGTGAGAAAGGACCCGTGTCACTTTGCACCAACTGTGGTTGGTGAGAAAGGACCCGTGTCACTTTGCACCAACTCAAACTAAATGATGGGATGGCATCATTTCAATGTAAATGTATGTCTGTATAGTACCATTTTGGTGTCAAGTTTTGAATAATTATTATATGTCTCGTAAAGGAAGTGTACCAAAACTATCTGACAGCTTCCAGGCATTGCGTTATTTAAGGATATTGAGACGTAGTTCCATCATAACTTCAATCACCATCTCAATATTGAAGTAAAATATCAATTGCTACTCAGATCTTACTTCGCTAACGTCCTGGTTTTCATTTCTTTAATATGGTTTATTGTTTAGAACCTGGTATAATTGTATTGTACAGTAGTTTATTTCAGCAGCAAAATGAAACATTCTCCAACACTGCCATTAACAGGGTGACAATTTTATGGTCATGTTTATTAAATTAATGGGGCTATCTTAGACATAGTCACATCATACAAACATGGAAACGAATTACACAATAACAATTAACATGTACTCAGCATAAGTAATCTTAACTATATAATAACTATTTTTTTCACAATCTGTTTTGAGTGAAATTGAATTTGACAAAGTTACCAAGTTATCCCCAACTTGAATTCCTTTCAGACTGTTCAACCTTTAGGGAATTATTTATTAACTCTTGTGCAATGTAAGGTGACATGAAAACTTGACATGAAAGAAAAACAAATCAAGATCCAATTGTCATGAGCTCAAGCATTTTATTGCAAGTCAGTTATAATGCAAAGCAAATTAATTAGAACGAACGACAACAATAAAAAGATCACAACTAATACAACAGAGTTTTAAAAAAAAATTATGTATCTTGCACAATTTACTTTAAACGTAATTATTTTCAAAATCAACCAATGTTCTTGCAAGAAAGCTCATGTTGATTTTTTATTAGGTAAACTTTTCTCTTCAGCCTTTTATTCATGGCAGCAATCGTTTCCGATCTGTCAAAGGTTATACATGCCTCCATTGTTATAGTGTCAGGTAGACCTAGGCTGGACTTCTATTCTAAACTCTGTAGCGTAGTGTAGAGATAAATGGCCTCGAAAGTGAAACAATAAAATAATTTGGTGAACTGTATGTAGGCCTAGCAAATGCTTCTGGATAAACTGTGGTTGGTGAGAAGTCTGCACCAACTGTGGTTGGTGTGAAGTGTGGCCCCGTCACTTGCACCAACTGTGGTTGGTGAGAAAGGACCCGTGTCACTTTGCACCAACTGTGGTTGGTGAGAAGTGACACCGCGTAACGAAAATTAGTACTTTACTTCCGCATAAGGGAAACAACTCTTAAATATTTTTTCTCATAACTTTCCCTTTGGCCATTTGGGCTTATTGAAAATACCAGCCAATAGTACGTAGACTGTATGCGACTACTAACAATCTTGGAAGTTCCAAAAAGTAATAGAACAATATAATAAAACTGTAAACTTAGATTTCTGTATATAATAGTTGTATATAGATTTAGCTATTGTTGTGATTTACAATTGATACCAAGAGTTTTCAAAGCAGAGTTGCAGTACGATTTTTTGAACCTATTTTTAATTTTACTGGGAAGTCTTTACATGATCTAACACATTGGTGTTTTAGCCCAATGCTAGACGACAGACCTGCACCAACCCTTGGGGGCCCTGATATGTTACAAAGGATGCAGGCATTCAAGGCACACCCAACTAATCATGAATAGGTCCCTACCTGTCGTCCACCACCTAGTTACCCGATATTAGATTAAGATCTAATCAACATTCTAAATCTAATTTTTAGACTAGAGGCTATTATAGTATTAACTTTTGTGGTCCCAAGTCTGTGGGCAATCCATGTTTGTTTTGTACTCGACTATGCTATGTCTCTGTACACAAGAGGTTCGTTAAAAATATAAATATCCAGTTGGCATCACTGCATATAAGTTTAGCCTCCTTTGATTTCACTGGCTGTTGTAATTCGGAAAGCTCCGATATAATTTCTAAAATGCATGTGTTTGTTTTCCAGTCTGATGGTTCACTGTGATCTCACCAGCGTTTTTGGGCGGGGAAAGCTGTGAGAGATCTTCCAATCTATTAGCGATGGCCGTGCTCAAAGTCTTGGCTTTTCTCTGCTGTTTCCCTTGTGTCACAGGTATGTTTTTTTTTTTTTTCAAGATATGTTTTTGTGATAGCAAAGTGTCTATTAAAAAGAATTGAGGATTAGCAGGTCAGTTTTTCTTTCAAGATTTGTTTTTGTGTTGTTATAATTTAAGAAATTTAAAAAAAGTGAAAAAAAAAGTTAAAACATAAAAAAAAAAATATATACCAGAATTGTGATTGACAATTGATGTTTAGCTTGATTGCAGATTCATATGTAAGTTGTGAAAAAGATGAGCTGTTATTCATGTGTATAAATCAGGACAGTAAAATGTGCACATGTATAGACTGACAGTTCAATCAACCAATCTTGTTTTGGAAAGGGTTATATAAATTTTGTTTTATTTTCAAATGCCTTTCATTTTACCAAGTACACTTTCTAAAAACTATATCTAGACTAAAATGATATAAAAACTTTGCATGATAAAAACCTTAATTTCTAATTTAGAATGGGAGACCACTGTCATATGAAGGGCATTATTATGATACTTGTTGTTTAAATTCTATGTATCTAATAGCTTAAATGCAGAAAAATCCTTTTTTTTTTAGGACAATTATCCAACAGTGAAGTGGTATTCGGCAACAGCAAAATTCGAAAGAACTCTTTCATTCTATCCTTGCAGCTGAATTGAGCGAGAGGCTGCGTTACTTTGAGACCGTCCACCATGTGAATGTGAGGGTGAGGAGCAGGAGGAGTGCCGACCGTCCACACCTTGAGATAAAAGACGTCAGTTTCACGGCGCTCGGGAGGTGACTCACTTTGCTCAGCTGGAGCTTGAAAGCAACATGTTCATTTTTTATACTTGATAGCTACAAGTTCATTATTATACTTGATAGAAGCTTGTTAAATATTATACTTGATAGCAGCTTGTTCATTATTATACTTGATAGCATTGCGTTTATTATTGCAAGTCAAAGCAGCCTGTTAATTGTCATAAACGATACCTACAAATTCAATATTTTACTTGATAGCAACTTGTTCATTATCAATATTTGAAAGCAGCATGTTCATTTTTATACTAGATAGCCTTAGATTCAGCGGTACTGATCCCAATGAGGTTGACATGTCATAGTTTCTGTTTTTTCTTCCAGGAAGTTTGACCTCATGTTGACCCCTGGCACACCTGTGGTGGGATCAGATTTCAGTGCCAAAGTGGTTCATGGCGATGGATCAAGTTCAAATCTCTATGTTAACCTGAACAATTTTTATAACGGCCACCTAGCTGGTATCTCATTTTTAACATTTTCCATTTTGTCATATTTCTAAACGCAATGCAAATTTTAGCTTCAAGAGAAATTCCTTCTTATTGAACTCTAATATAAAAAAAATGTTTTGTTAGTTTGTAGATTGTTTCAATCTTTTTATTTAATCACTCTTAAAATCCAAGTAAATTAGCTTGAAAAAATGATACATATATATATAACTTCCTTGTTGCTACTATCTTTTTTCTCAACATATTTTAGACTCTCTTAGCTGAATTTGATAAAAAAGTTCAGTGCCTTTGTTAAAAAACTTTGACCAGACTACGTGCTAGTCAGTTTCTGTTTTCTCTCCCAAACTTTGTATTGAAGTTTAAATCACTTGGCTGCTTCACAGCAGAACCCCTTGATAATTAATTGATAATACACGCCTTGTGGTAACGGGGCCCATTCCCAAAATAAAGATGACACATACTGGAATATGCTCTGTGTCCAATCATAGCTCTATCCTAGACTGGTAAAGCCAATGAGCAATTAAAAAATGCTGTGTCGTCGGAACGCTGTGCGAATTGTAAACCTGTTAAGTGTCCACAAAGACATCGTTTTCTGTATGTTTCTTGGTTTATTTCCACCTGAGATTTAAACTGATTTAACCCCCCCCCTCCCCTCCCTCCCTGTGCCCTACAGGTGATGAAAGTGTCAAGGCCGATGCGTTTATGGAGGATGGGATCTGGACTGCCAACATCTACGACAAAGATGAGATCTACACACTCGAGGTTGGTGGACAGTGAAAATGTGTATTATGTTATCTAGTTTTACATTCCTGAGGTTGTGTGAAGAGAATCCCAACAAAGTGGAAGAGACTTGCTGAGATTCAAAGCTCAAACCTCCTACCTGTCAGTCTGGAGCACTTCTGACTCGGCTATCAGGCAAACCTTGTAGGTGAACTCCAAGGCTTCCAGCTTTTATTGTAATGTGTAATTTCAATCAAATCCTAGTGAGTTAATTTGACCTGTGCTTGTGCATTGTTTATTTAACTGTTGCACTGTGATGTTGTATTTTGATGACAGAATGGTGGCTCTGACTCACTGAACTCCACTATTCAACAATATCCTTCTGATGTAGACTCCTTGTCACATAGTAATATGTGGGGGTGGGGGGTGCTGTTGCGTAATAGTGATAGCATTGGGCCACCTTTGAGAAGGTGCTAGGTTGTATCCCCAGTGTAGACATTTTTTTTCTGGCACCCTTGGAAAACCCAGCACGGAGTGAAGCAATTGGGCCAACCAGTTCATCCAAAAAGACGCTGGCTTGCTTTGACTTTGGATCAGAAAATACACACCAGATTGGAAAAAGTAGGGAAATAATAAAATGTTAATTACAGAGGCAAAGCATTATGTGCTCAAATGCATTTTGACTTGCCAGCAATCCCAACCAAAGGTTCGTCAGTGAGATGAGATTAGTTTATTGCATGACCTTTACAGATAAATTGTACGTATACATGTTCATATAAGGTTACCTACATGTAAAGTGCTTCAGGTTTTAAATTTTAATATGGAAAGCGCTTAATATATGTGGTTTGTTATTATTATTAAATTTTATGTCTGTTCTGTGCCACCCCTTGTCTCCCACGCCAGGAAAAAGATGTGTAGCGGTGTCCATGCCGAGGATGATCCAGACTACGACCCCGGGCTAGAGGAACAGGAGAGGGAGAGGGAGCTGGCACAGGAGCGTGAGTTCTCCGGCCTCGTTTGGCTTTCATATTGGGTTTAACTTGCATTATGTAATAAAAAGATCTAAACCTCGGCTCTATCAGTTGTCACTCATGTCATATAAAATCTGATGGTCGAAATCTTGGTTCTGATTTAACCTGTGTTATGAGGTAGATATGCTGATAGTGGCGCTATGAGGTAGATATGCTGATAGTGGCGCTATGAGGTAGATAGGTTGATAGTGGCGCTATGAGGTAGATATGCTGATAGTGGCGCTATGAGGTAGATATGCTGATAGTGGCGCTATGAGGTAGATAGGTTGATAGTGGCGCTATGAGGTAGATATGCTGATAGTGGTGCTATGAGGTAGATATGCTGATAGTGGCACTATGAGGTAGATATGCTGATAGTGGCGCTTTGAGGTAGATAGGTTGATAGTGGCGCTATGAGGTAGATAGGTTGATAGTGGCGCTATGAGGTAGATATGCTGATAGTGGCGCTATGAGGTAGATAGGTTGATAGTCTAAAACTTGTTTCTTTTTTAATCCGTGTTATAGTGTAGATGGTGTGCTGGTCTAAATCTGTTAATACAGGTCCTTTGGACCCACAAAGAAATTTTCCATAGGGTCTGGATCTTAATTACAAGAAAGAAATTATAAAATTGTTTTTGTTATTTTATCACAGGTTTTCTGGAAAGGAGAAGGATATATTTAGGAAAAGTAATTTGTAAAAAAAAAGGCAGTGAGATAACAGATAAAGTCCATGACATCTAACGATAAGAGCTTTACATGTAAACACCAAAAGAAACAGAAGTTGGCTCAGCTCATTTTGTGATTGTGTTTGTTGTGCTGCCCACAGACAAGGCAAGATACCGGCGGGCGGTCGGAGAGAACACATGCCACATCATCGCTGTGGCCGACACAAGCTTCTTCAACGGTCCAGGAGGAGGTTTCCCTCACAGGACGGCAAACTCCATAGTGAGTGTGTCGCTCTAGCTCCAATTAGATAGGCCAAGCCTCAATGAACTGAAATAATGGAAATAAAAACAGAAGGCGGAGACTGATATGTAGTTCATGGCTTTCTGATGAAACAAGGTGGCTTGAGTGGAAATGAACAAAACCTGACAGTCTGTTATTGAGTCATTGCCTCTTAGTAGTTGCATGAAAGATGGTAAACCCTGTCGTGGATCATATTAAGCAGTCCCTTGAAAGATGCATAGGACACCCTTGCGTAATGAGAGAATTTTCAGAATCTTTCTTCACATTTTTTAAACATGGTATAATATTCTTACACATCTTGTCTCTTCAAATAAATCGGACAAACTCCTTTCCTTCTACAACTAGTTCTGTTTCACTTCCACTTTATTCTCGTCTACCCTAACACAACAGGACCCATTGTTAAACTGACGCCAGCGGCTTGTGGAAATGAACGCTGATCATTTCCGTTAAGCTGTACTGAGCCTTTAATGCCTTGACAAACGTTTACACTAAATAAGCCGCAAAGCCACTGAACAATAAGGGTTATTAACTGCTCGGACCGGGTCATTATAGCTTGGCTTATCCTATCTACTTGGGCCCTAACAGTTACTCCTCTCTCTCTGACAGTTACTTTTGGCGGATTCCACAAAACAGGTAAAGGGAGGTGGTGCTAACTTTCAATTTGCATTTAAGATGTTGTGTTAGTAAATTCTTTTTTTACATTTTTTTATTCGTCTGTGTTGTTTATGTATTAAATGAGCTAGGAAAGGAATCAAATATGGACGTTGGGGTGTTTCTATTTAAAAAAAAATTGTTAACTGCGCCGCCCTTGTCGATTTGCAGATGAAACGAATGTCCCATTTTCAGATACCTTTATTGTTGTTGACAATTATATGGACTAAATTGGATAAATCTTTCTTCGTATATTCTGATTTAAAAAGCAAGTCTTCAACTTTAAAAAACTTCAGTTCCTTTTGTAAATCATGGCGAATCTAGGAGCTGTTAAAAATGCGCTTTACGGTCACAACATGTGCCACCAATCTTCTCTAGATCTAGAGGAGGTGTGCTTCTGGAGAAATTCCGACAGGGACCCCAGATATTTCATTTTTGTAACTTGGTAACTTTGTGCCCTGGAACAACCATAAAGTACAAATGTTCTTTATCAAACTTCTTTTGAAACATTGGAGCTCTTCTTGTTTTGGGGTATGTAGAGTGCTATTGGTTATTTTCAACCTGTGCATCGAATCAACAGATCTACGGACCGATCAAATTTGCTTTTTGGCTCCTTTGGACTTTTTAATAGCAAGTAACTTGCAGAAAGTAAAAATGCGCGCATATTCTAACTGATGCAAGTAGTAGGGCGTTGGCTTCCGATCCGCAACCCAAGTGTAGACATTATATGTCAATTTTTTTTTTCCACTTGATGGTTTAATGTCTGGTTGAGAGAGGAGCACTGTTTCTGTTAATTGTCAGACTTAAGTCTTGGGATCCGTTCACAATGCAGACTTTTCCTACTTATTAGATTCAGTCACTCACCCTTACACAGCCTTAATAATTATTATGGAGTCACGACAATGGAGATGTGCACAAGGCACAAGACAAGCCGCAATTGAAGCGGAAGCCCAGTTAATTTTTCATCAAACAAGAACATAAAAGAGTTTTATAGATATTAACAAAGGGAAACATTTATGCCCTCTTAAAGTTTTACGCTTAGTTTCATACATTTGTAAATCCTGAAATGATAATTCATTATTTCTCACCTTCCCTTTGTTGTGTACCATGAATATAATAATTATATCCTACCAGATTCAAAACATGCAGAGCGTCAACAACATCTACCGGAATGTGGTGTGGAACTCAGATCTTCACCTTACAGGCCTGGGCTTCCAAATCAAGGAGGTATGCAGATATAGTCGCAGGGCTGTATTTATGGCATCCATGAGACTTGTGCCTTAATGCAAGTGATATATTGTTGTAAAGGTGAAAATGAGATCGATCAAACTCAAGTTTTATATTAAAAATGTGCATATAGGTTTTTGATTTGATAATTTTCCTTGGATGCGCAATGAAGAGATATCTTATCTTTTCTTATTAGAAATGTTTCCAATTTGAAGCAGAGAAACAAAAAATGTTTTGAAGAATGATATCAAAATTAGCGAATATGACTTCTGTCAAAATTGAAGCACGGTGACGATATGTATTTAGTCATATGTGTAAAGGGAAATTTTAATTTTGATTTTTGTTATGGATTTGGGTTTTTTAAATATCTCTATTATATGTTCTTGTTTAGGAATTAAAGAAAAATGAATTCCTCTTTAGAGCCTCAGGAACTGAGAATAACAACCTTTTTTGATTAATATGATTTAACAGCTGCGGATCCATGACTCGCACACTTCAGAAGAAGACTTTGAGTCGAACAACCTCCACTACAACATGGAACGGGAGCACTGGGAGGACATTGAACTGCTCAAGGTGAGAATGGCGCTCCTCCATGCAACGGGTAGTGAACTGGGCCAAGCGGTCCCTGATTGAAAAAATGAATGCCTTGCTAAAACATTTATTATTGTGAGTGGCACAGCCAAGAGTCTTTCTATCTGCAATTGGTCAGATATTTGTCTTGGGACCCATCCCCATATGGCCTGGCTGTTGACGTTGAATGTCAAGAAACCAACTCAGCCAACTTAATTCCTCGATGGGATGATAGATTGGTTGTTACTCTGGTAGAATGGTTGGTTCAGCTTTATTGGAATGGCGTCACATCGGACACTGCACAGTTAGTCAACCAGAACATCTACAGATGAGTTGGTACTCGATTCATATTCCATGTGACAATTCGGGACTTGAGATCTGTGGCTTTATATGCGAATACACTGTAGGAGAGAGAGAGAGAGAGAGAGAGAGAGAGAGAGAGAGAGAGAGAGAGAGAGAGAGAGAGAGAGAGAGAGTGAGTGAGGGAGGGAGGGAGGGAGGGAGTGTGTAGGTTGATACATGAAAAATATCAAGAAACATTATTTTAACTCTTCCTAGTCTTGACCTTGTCTTCTTCCCCAAGACTTGTCTTTTTTTCTATCTCTAAATTATATTTAATGTGTCGGTGTTGATTATGTTTGTTGTGTTGGAAACATCACTCTATAAAAAATTTATTTTTGAAGTCTTCATTATTTAGAGAATTTAATTACCTGCAACTGGATGAGATTTCTATATATCTCAGAGAAATAGCTAGTGAGTTACAAGTCTTTTCCTATAACCCCTCTGCCCGGCCCGCATTTGTCTGAAAAACAAACATGGATGCTCCTGTTACCAGGAAGCTGAAAATGGTTAGAAATCCAAGATGGCGCTGCCTAATAACAACAGGAAAAGGTTAAGGAAGAAACCTTGAGATCTGGCTTTTTGTTATATTTATGTAATGGACACTGAAAATTGACTCAATGGAGTCATTGTACTTTGCCAGTAATGCTCCTGAAAATGGTTCTTTCTTAAGAGTTTTTCCAAACTTAATATGTTTTGAACCAATAAAGATAGAATAAAAAAAGAATGTTCAGATTTGAAAACTTCAGCTTTTTATCTTTCAAATAAAATGTTGATTTCACTGCTTACATGCATGCGATGTGACTCTGTTGAGTTGAGGCCATTCATGTGTTTTTTTGTTTCTTTTTGTCTAGCAATTTGGTCGGGACGAATCGTTCGACAAGTTCTGTCTGGCCCACCTGTTCACCCACCGAAGTTTTGACGGCGGTGTGCTCGGCCTGGCTTATATCGCCTCGGCCAGACGGGGAACGCTGGGAGGAATATGCTCAACAAGACGTGAGTAGCAGACATAGCCCACTACACTCATCCACAGAAACGGGGATAATCGTGGTTCCAGTGAAATTTTCCCACTCATCGTTGATGCGAAGGGACTCTTAAATTTTCTCCTTATGTAATTTCTCTACCTAGAATTTTTACTTCCTTTTACATATTCAGAGAGTAAAAACAGAGAAATTAAATGCTCATTTCTAGGTTTCAACTTTTGCTCTATTTAGTGTCTTTCTCTCTGCCATATCACTGGAGTATTTGTGTATAAAGATTGGTAGTCTTAAAGCAAATGGTGAAATCTCTGATATATAGGTAGTCACAATGCAAAAAGTATGATCATTGTTATAAGTAAAACCATCTCAATGTTTGTTAATCTTTCCTGTTATGACCCTTAACCCCCAGGTTCAGGGGGTAGAACTCTTAACACTGGCTTCAGTTCTTCCAGGAACACCAAGGGAAATAACCTCCTCACACAGGAAGCTGTCCTGGTCACCACTCATGGTTAGTCTTACTGCCCTTGTTTTACTCATTTCACAAAAATATTATCACATGGTGTGGGTGGGGTTTATAAAATGTTGTTAATGTATAAATGAATAATGATGAAAGATTGTTTTTTTTTTTTTTTTCTGTTCAGTGGCATTTACACTTTTCTTTTTTAGAATTACCAATGTTTGTTTTCCATTTTCACAAAGACAATAAGATTTTACATTTATATTAAGGACCTGTGATAACTTTTCTCATAACTATGGTTTGCATCAATATATTTTGAAGGGGTAGGATTATAATTACACAAAACTTAATTAAAACAAGTTCTTAAGAATAAAAAAAAAGCTATTTGCTTCTGTTGCAATGCTTCAAATCCAGTGTAATGTGTCACATATTTCAACAAGATTCAGTAAGACACGACTGCTCGAAACTAGCGAAATCGCGCATCTTAGCTGTCAAGGATGCCTAGGTGATCAATCACCAGCCTGGCATCCAACAATGCCCGCTGCGGAGGGGAGGGAAGGTGGGTGTGCGGGCGCCGTGAGGAGGTCAGGAGGGTTATCGCGTTACCGCCTGTAGGCCGCCGATGCACCTCTTAATAATCGACTTTTGGCGACTTTTGTTCATTAGTTGAAAATCTCCTATGCAACCCACAGTTTCCATCAGCGTATCATATAAAAGTGTGTTTCTTCATCTTTACAACGGTATAAAATTCAGTTCTCTATCTTGCTTTGAATGTCCATTTTTGACTACCCGTAAGTTATACTGAAGAATGTTTGTTTTATTTAAATTAATTATTAATTAATTACATTTAATTTAAAAATTTCACAAAATAATTACATTTTCAAGACACATTTTGATTGTTCAACTATTTTTCTCAATAATCACAAAGTTTTGTAAATATAACATTTTAAGTATTGAAATTGTCGTGGTGTAAAGAAGTTCGAGTCTGTATATAACAGCACCATTTCCGATTTTTGGCATCGCGTTTTCTAATTTATTCTGGTATTTTTTTCTTTGTAGCTGTTAATTTCATAAACTAACGGTTTTAAGTAATGTTTAAAAAAGGTGTAAACAGTGAACGGCCACGCTTGTAATTTAATACACTCAAAAAATTACGCAATTATTTTCAAAAACAAGATCATCCCAAAGCAACACATGTTAGAAAGTCATTGTCTCCCATTCATACAACACTATAAGGTAGGACTGGGCCTGCTCGGCGAACAGGGAGGAGAACTAATCCACTCCACTATAGCAAAAATCGAGAGGCGGACTTCTGGCATCCGACAAGAGGACAGAAGGCTAATTATTAAAAATATTATATATTTCTTTATAGCATGGCTGATTTTAAATTTTTGTTTTGTTTTGTAACCTATCTTTTTTCACTTTACCATTTCTAATCATTTTCCTAAATTTTCATCAACACGCCTACTCTCCCTTTGTGTTCTGCCCTGGAAAACAGAATTTGGTAAGTATTCTTCACCATACCTCGTTTATTTTTTTATGGAAGTTCATACATGTTTTTAAAACTATCAACATAAATAACCTTTTGAGACCTGCTTTTCTTCTGAGATTTTTTAAAGCACTTTTACTTTGTGAACACACTGAAACAATACAGATTGTTTTTGCCCCTGGAGAGATTTTTTAGCCTTCAAATTGTCACTTCAGTGGTACAATATCCTACTATTTCTAAAATAACAGCTCATTTCTAATTAAAAGATCTGGAGACCAAGTGGTTCAACTAGAAGAATACCTGTTGTTCCCCTGTATTTATTCTGTCATTTATTTTCCAAGGCTCTCTAGATCAATTTAATATGATTACTTTTATCTTAATTTAATAGTTTACTGTCATGACATTTAAAAACAATTTTGTTTGGTAATTGTATGGTAAAACTACATGGTTTTTAAATACTACTGCTCACATGATTTCTCACAATGGGAATTTTTTTTTTTAATTGGTATTTTTTGTTAGACCTTTGAAGCACTCAATTAAGCCATATAGCTTAGGACAAGGTTTAGTATAGTGTATGCTAATGCAATCTCCTTGAATGTTTGAAGTGGTAATGACAAGGAAATCTTCTTTTTGTTTTGCTAGTAACATGGACATGCGTTGTCATGTTTTTAATGTAAACATCTAGAAGGAAAAAACATGCACATATGTTGTCATGATAATAACATAAACATCTTGACCAGAAAAAGTACACACGGACATGTGTTTTCATGACAGTAACATGAATATGTTGCCCATGAAACTAAAAGTGATGGTATATATAACTATATGTATTATATGTGTGTACATGTGTGGCCAGGCCATAACTGGGGCGCTGAGCATGATGCAGAGACCTCCGAGTGCGCCCCAAGCTCCTTCAACAACGGCAAGTATGTCATGTACCCGTACGCTGTCAGCGGATACGAGGAGAACAACAAGGTGCGGGCTGAACTCGTTTGTTATAGATTCAATGTTGAGCCATAGATTTAATGCTAAGAGGTCCCAAGTTCAACACTTGATCAGTTGTGTGGTATGGTTATAGAGCCATAGATTTAATGCTAGGAGGTCCCAAGTTCAACACTTGATCAGTTTGGTAGAAAAAAGAAAAACTTATTTGTTATAGATCCACCTGGGTCAGACCCTTCATTGTATAGTGATACTGGTTGCTGTGGCATCAGTGATTTGATTTCAGAGCCATAGACTAAACACTAAATTGACCAAAAGTTCAAAATTTGACCAGTTGGATAGAAAGCTGTACAAAAAGCATGATAGAAGTAAAGATAATTAGAAATTCCACCCATCAAGTGCTGTGCTTTGTAGCATAGCGAATATGCTCCTCCACACTTCCCTATCCTTCGCTGATTTCAATGCCTCTGTCAGGTTTACTACTTTTAGCCATTTTTCTAATCCGTCCATTATCTTTTCTTGTTGTTTTCCCTGTTAGGCTTCCCTTCAATCATTCCAGTTGCTATAAAATGTTGTAGCTTTTCTCTTCTCTTCTCATCAGATGTTCCAATAATTATAGCTATAGTTATATCTAAAGTTAAAATAGTAACTATTGTTTTAGCTAAATGTATAGTGAAAGCTATATTTATTATTACAACTCTGAACTGGTTTACCACAGAGCCTTTGTTTTACTGGAACTAGAAGAGAAGAAGCAGTTTAATTTGACATGTATTTGTTCATGCAAAAACCAGTCTATTAACCTGGCCTTGTGAAAACTACAGGCCCTGCACTGAGCTTCTTCATTAATTTAGCACTTTACCTTTGGTAGTAGACCTTCATTCGTCCTTTATTCCTCCTTTCTCTAGCACTTTTTAAGAAACTCATAAATGGGTGTATTAGGCTCTTAAAATATCACCCAATGAAATCAATGAATGTTTGGAGTTTTCTCAGCGTTCCAGTTACAGTCACCTGTGTCAGATCCAGTGCGGTGGGAGTTAAAATTATTATTAACTTTTTTTTCTTTCTTTTGGTTGTTGATTGGTGTCACTTTTTACGTTTATATGACATATATATTTCTTCAAAAGAAGAAGGAAAACATGCAGAAACCTGTGTATGTAGTAAAATGGTTAGTTTCAACAATTTTTGTCTTGGTTGTTGTGGCTCCCCAGAAATTTTCTCCTTGTAGTAAGCGGTACGTGACGGAAGTCCTCGCGTCGAAGTCAAGCCAGTGCTTTAAAGGTGAGAGCTTCGCCCGTCTGGACAGGGTCACACCTGTAGCTCCACAGGGGGACCGTCGTCAGTGTTGTCAATTTTGTTTTCTCAGCGCAATGTTGTGGCTATTTTGTTTTAAATACTTGTCCCATAACAAGTCACTCCTGCTGAAGTAGAATTTATTAGTTTTACAAATACCAGTCCCATAATTAGTGACTACTCTTCAAGTAGAAAAAGTATATTCACCTATCTGATAAGGCATTAGGAGCATGTAATTTTTGTTTCAATGAAATTGAGTTGTAACTATCGAGAGTTGTAAAGGTCTTATAGTGACTTCTGAACCCAGGATTATTTTCTGATTTTCAATTATTGCTACAAGCTGCGAAGGAAGTCCAATTTCATCATTAATTTTTATTAATTTTTGTAACAAAGAGTGTTCTATAAGATTTCTCAAAAATCCAAATAAAAAATATTGAAGAATATGTTACTCCCCACAAAGTGCCCATAGAATCTGGGCACAACACTTAAAACAGTTTTACTCTTTCATTGTTTCTCTCCATAGCATGCTTGAATTTTACTAACTTTTTTTCCCCGTTTATTTCTTTCAAAGTCTCTCATTCAAATTTCGATCTTTTAAAAGCTGTTTAATTGGCTTCCTTATGCTCCCAGTATTGTGTCATTGGCTTCCTGTGGCTGCTGGCTCACTGTGTTGTTTTTGTATCTCAGCCTCTGTCTGCGTCTCTCTCCTGCTCTGTGGCAGATAATTTTGAGTCTGCCTGCCTGTCACAGATTGTCATGGCAAAGAAATGTCACTAATCTCTCTCTCTCTCTCTCTCTCTCTGTCTCTCTATTTCTCCACATCTCTCTGTACGTCTCTCTCACTCTCTTTCTGTCTGTCTCTCTCTCTCTCTCTCTCTCTCTCTCTCTCTCTCTCTCTCTCTCTCTCTCTCTCTCTCTCTCTCTCTCTCTATCTCTCTCTCTCTCTCTCTCTCTCTCTCTTTCTCTCTCTCTCTCTCTCTCTCTCTCTCTCTCTCTCTCTCTCTCTCTCTCTCTCTCTCTCTCTCTCTGTGTTCTACAGTGTATTGGCATGTAAAGCCACAGAACTCAAGTCTCTCAAGCTGTTTGGCACGATCCTGTGATGGCTTTCTCTCTTACTATGTGGTTTTTTGTTTGGTTGATAAGACACACTGATGTCTGATACTTGTGTTCAGTTAGAACTGACAAGTCATGGTGAAGAGGAGACACATTTGTTACTGACGCTCACAGTATTTTTGCTTTTCTTTCCCATTCCTTTTGGTTTATATTACCTTTGCGTGTAATTACCTGCTTGAAACTGGAAGCAACTCTCTCTCTCTCTCAATAGTTGGATAACTGGGGAAAAATGTGGACGAGAAACTTTGTTAAAAATTACAGAGTTTTAGTATCAGTCTGATTATAAAAAACAAAGTTATTCATGAAATCTCTGATGTAACCCCCCCAAAAAAAATCAAACCAGTCAAAGGATATCAATTGAAACAAATATTTTTAATGGATTTCTAGATAACTAATCCTTTCTTAGATCAATCAAGAAGAAAAGCTTACATACACACGGTGAAACTTTGGGGAGCTGGATTTCTTTTCATTTTCCTGATATTTGTTTTCATTAAAATGTTTATGAATTCGTGGCTGGCGTTGGCTGGAGGTGTTGGGAGCATGTGAGCTTGATTTAATCCTTGGCTTACCTAACAACAAGTCATGTACGTGTCCAGGCAAACCATCAGCCTCCCACCATCAGCGTCAAACACAGCATTTACTCGTTCACTGTCCTAATGATTCATAACTGACATCACTTGAGTAATACTCTCTCACCCTGGCAAGAAATAATCATAAGAAACAGGATATGGATTTGGATCATTAATCAAATCAATGGGACATTATTTCATCATTGGGATTCAATCTGAACATTTTCAAGAAAGTAATGAATGGGATACAATAATTCTTTAAAAGACACAAAAGGCCAATTATCAAACTTTTCTGAATGTTTTTTTCAAACATTAAACAATGGGAGTTTGAAAGATTCTCTATCCTTTTTTAGATCATCAACATGTAAAAGCTATAATAAATCCTAGATATGAATTTAAATATGCTGAATACCGAATAGAAAAAAAGATAATCTAAACACGATGAGCTATTTTTGAAGCAGCACTGTGACAATGAGTTTGATAAGTGACGTGTTGTAAAATTTTACTAATGAACATATATGTTGAAATTCCGTGGTGTGCGGAGTTTTTCGAACACGAATCAATGATAAGGTTCAGGCCTTTGTAAAAACATCCAAGGAAAATATAAACTTTCAGCCATGACATAATTTCTGTTGTTTATGATAATACACTGTACACTAGTTTTATTCCTAATATTTCTAGAGAAACTCTTTCTCATCTCCTACTCGTTTCTTTTTCTCTCTCTGACCCTATCTGCATGTCTCTATTTTTCTTTTGCTACCTCTCTCTCTCTTTTTCTCTCACTCACTCTATCACTCTTTCACACACACAGCCTTTCACACACCTGAATGCTAGTTGTGTTCTGCTCTGCTGCACTCAAACAGCGCATAGAGACAAACACTAGTAGTAGAAGTAGTGTAAAGGTCGATGGCATCAATCCCAACATTTATACTTTTCTCTTCTAGGCTTGCTACAGGTACAGTGAGTGAGTCATGTTAGCGTTCAGACGTTCTTTCACTTTGTTATTGTAATTTTTTGTGTTAAAATTTCTTGTTTTAGTGCAAAAGTTTCTTTTCTTCCTTAAAAAAATAAGTTTCCCTTCTTTTTTAGGAGGCTTGTGGTAAAATTAATTACGATTTTTTTGTCTTCATTTCAATATGTTTTTAAGGTGAAAAGACTAAATTGAACCCTCCCCCAATCAATTTTAAACAATATTTCATCAAATGTCCCAAAAGGCTTCCTTTGGATATCACAGATCAATTGAAAATAGGATCAAAGGAGAGTAAAAGCATAACAAAAGCGCTCTAACAGACAGTCAGAGTGGCCTACTTTCCAATAGTTGGGTCATCTGAAATATGAAAGAAAAACCTTAGAACGTGCCTGGCAGCAGGAACTTTAGATGTAGGGCAAAACCACCAACTGTAGCACCTGATCACTATCATCAACTTGACAAGAAGGGTGGAACAATTATATTTAGGCTTAGAACCAGACACAACCGCCTCAACTATCACATGTACAACAAATTCAAAATAGGAAACTCTGCTAACTGTGACTGTGGACGTGGACACCAAACAACAAAACATGTTCTACAAGAATGCAGACAACTTCAGGAGACAAGAAACAAATATTGGCCAGAAGAACATACCAAAAACTATATGGACCCTTGGTTGAACTTCAAAAGACTGTGGACTATATACTAGATTCGGGACTTTCTGTGTAGTCATTTTCAAGTGAAAGAAGAAGAAGAAGAAGAAGAAGATGTAGGGCACCGGTGTAGGGTACAATGCCTATGACTTAAATCTCAAAGAGACAGCCTCGTTAACTTTAAAACACAGCAAATATTCTAAACAGAAACATCAGGTTCACATGTGCACAATGTCTGTGGTTTCTAGATTCCTTATCAACTGCTACAGGAACTGTGTTTATCATGTTCCATGAGAGGTTTAGTGAAGTCCAGGAAGTTTGTGAGACAGCACTGGTACGTTAGATAAACTCTATGTAGATATCCAACTGGTTGGGGTACACTTGTATACATATGTATATATATATATATTTGTAATCTATGATTATCTGCAAAAAAATAGATTTTGAAATAGTCCAGTATTTTAATATATGTGATATAGTTGTTGATAATTTATTCTATGTCATCTGTTTCTGATGGATATTAAAATAATTTGTTTTTTTTTTTATAGGAAAAGCAAACAATAAAATAGCCTTATTTTGCCCCCAACCCAAAAACAGTTTAAAGTAAGCTATGTGAAGAGTAAAGTAGAGCAATAAATAAAAAGAGCCTATTTTGTTGAGGGATTAATCGAGAGCCATCACCGCATGGTGCCAGCTGCAAGCCTGAGCTGAATGTCTTTCACCTTTCACACACAGGAGCTTTGTTTTTATCACAGTTTATGTCACTGTTGTCAAGAATCAGTTGATTTCCTCCCTGACTGTGTATAACTCAGCCAATTTTTGTACTCTTTCTTACTTTATTTGATTTTTCAGTAAAAATTAATGTCCAAGCCTGTGGTTATGATTTTCTACTGCCCTCTTGGTTAATAATAATATGAATGTTGTCTTTACTGTTTGCTTTGATTTTCTTTCGTTTCCATTTGTTGTTTTTTTATGTTGTTTTTTCCTTACAGAGGAAGAGCTCACTGTGCCAGATAACGGTAGTAAGTTTTGTAAAGCTAGATCACAATTCTGTACTTTTTGGTTATTCCCCTTTGTTTAGCACTTGCTATATAAAGTGCACATCTGTTTCCTGGTCACCCTTAGACTTCCTCGTAGCGTATGGGATTAAAAAGGATGTATGTACTTTTATCGTTGTTATCGATATAAAGATTTTTTTACATAGATCTTTTTAATCTCATGGGGCACTCTTTTCCTTACTCTTTGATACTGGGAGCATTATGTACTTTGAAAGTAGTTCAAATTTAAAATTAATTTTGTTTGAAGTAAATGCCAAATCAATTTTTTCTTTCATTGCCGCATTTTACATGTTAGAATACTTTAAACAATATGATTTGCCAGTTGTATTTTACACTGAGATTTTTACACTGGGTACTCCTTTGTTTATAGCAAATCAAAATAGTCATTCGCAATTTGGTAGCACTTTTTCATAGTCACATGGCATTGTTTTCAAAAATATTATTGACAAAACTATACCTTGCTCTATAGATCTGTTGCTTGTTAATTTTTGATTTTAAGAATGTGCACTAAAAGCACAAGTTACATACCGTTAATACCACACTGTATCAGTCACATTGGGAGGTCACAAACTACTGTTGACACTGATTCAGGCTTTATTTATTTCAAAAATTTCTTTCAAATATTCAACCAATCAGTAGTTTTAAAGTTGCTTAGTAAAAGTGAAAGGGCAATGGCAGCAGTGAGGCAGATTTGTGTGATAAGTAGACAGGCAGGGCACAGCTCCCACGATGAAAGAGTCCAGCTTAACCCCTGTGTAACACTGTGGCCTGTGACTGCATCATTCTATTGTACGGTGTATCCGCTTCTGTCCCCGCCTCACCATATCATTATGTTACCCATCTTCATGTTTGTATCTTTTATTTTGTTGTATTTTTCCCTTATTTACCTCATAACAGGCTTGCATGAAACACATGTATTTATCATAGGGTTTACTTTGGATGAAATAATCTTAGTTCTCTAAACAATGGTTTCGGGGAATTTCTTTTTTTCCTCCAAGTCAATACAAGTTAAATACTGAAAAGAAAGGGATAGAAGTTAAGGTTTTTAAATAAGTATACATATGATTAGATTATGTGTTGTATTCTTATATCTGATTTTGTTTCCATTCTGTAACATAGGGTTGGGTTTGTACTTTATCCCATAACGTTACGGGCTAAGAGTTTAGACTGTTGCACCCATTCTAACACCAGCATGTAACCATGTACTACATGTATAACCACGTAAGCGCCTGCCTCGTCCAGCCTCACACTCCCAGCAGGGGAGGCTATTCAGCTGTCTAGTGGTTATTTTCCTGAGTGTGTTTGCTCCCCTGACAGAAGCCAGGTGTGTATGTAAGCTTTCCTGCCACCCCACCGTTACCTGTTGCGTTTGTTCTCAGGAAGTATTAGATTTTGTCAGATTTGGCAATGATCAACAAGAGCGAAGTTGTTGGTTTGACTTTTGGCTTTTGGGCTACATTGTTCCTGCTCCTCTGTCTCTCGTTTTCCGACTGAGGTTGCTCAACAACTGGTTTTATCAAACAAAGTTTGATTTAAGTAAAGAAGAAATGCACACGCAGCCCTCCTCTCACTGGCTGCTAGGTTCGAATCTTGGAATATTTGACAAATGTAATTATGTCACAGATGCAGAAAAAACCCCAACAATAACAAGGTGAAATTCATGTTATAATTAAATTAGCTAATTGTGATAGTGGTAGATGTTTATGCTATGCTTCTTTTTCAGTTTTCGTGGATATTTCGTCAGTATACACTGCTTAGGACTACATTAAGGCGTTAATCCCTCAAAGTAATGGCAATTTTGCAGTTTTAAAAGTTTAGCGTTTCTCTCTCTCTCTCTCTCTCTCTCTCTCTCTCTCTCTCTCTCTCTCTCATTTTCTCTTTTGGTTCTTCTCTACATGCGGTATGTGTATCACAAAATCAAACCTAACTCCATACCTTTACTTAAGTAAATACTACGTAATACACAGCCACTGGTTAGTCTTGTGTTTTATTTCTTTTATTTATGTCGATTACATCCTTCTGGTGACTACTAGGCTCTAGAGCTTTCTAATAAACCCATAACAAGCTTAATCTTTATGTGCAAGGGAGGCTGCCAAAAACACTGACTGGAAAACCACTTAATGATAGTTATGAATAAATAGAAAAATAGAAATGATGTAGATGAAGAAAAATGAGTAGAATGAAGAAAAGAGGAGTAGAAGTCACACGACAAGGTCCTTAATCTGTCAGAAGGGATAAAGCAATTAAGAAATAACATTCAAGTTTTCTCAAGATTTATAAATGTTAAGGTTACCGTACATATTACTAATTGGCTTTTCTTTTTTTTTTTGCTTCTCAATTTTTTGGTAATCTGCAATAAGGTTTGTTTAACCCGTTCAATCTGAAACCATGTATCAACACTGACTTTTATATAGGCATCTGTTTGAACAGATGAAAGAAGAACACTGTGTCTTTACAGAGAATAGCTAGTTTAGTGGATTTTTTGTTTTTTATTTGTTTTATAAGACTAGCACTGACAATCTCTTTCACAACGGTTTGGTGTTTCCTTTATCTTGCTTTATTTTCTGGGCTTTTCTAGGTGTTTTTTTACTCTCTCTCTCTAAGTCTTGATTCATCTTCAGTTTCATATTCTCTATACTGAATGGCTGACCAAAATTTATGACATAAAGATTTTCAGTTTAATTGTGCATCTTTCTATTTGACATAACTTATCAGATTCAAGGTCTAAGTCAGCATACAAACTTTGTGTTACAGCTCATGTAAAACTTTCAAAACATTTGTTCTCTGAACAGCTAAATATCCTTGTTGTAGTGTAGCGAGGCTGAGATTCAGATACATGTATTTCTCGCCTGCTAGTGGGTGAAGAGCCTGGTCATTTCGCTCCCAAGACATTGAGGAGTTGGATAGCTCAGTGGGTAGTGCTCTCCACTGGCTAGCTGAAAGTCTCGAAGGAGAGATCATCAGCTGGTTTCTTTATCTTAATTAAATGGTTTTTTTTTTCCCAGGGGGGAGGGGGGCTGAACCAATCACAGTTTTCCATTATTTTACCAGCTAATTTCCCACATACCAACATTCACCACATGCAGGCTCATCTTATCTTATAATGAGTGGAGAGTAGATTAGTGATGATCGCTTCATAATAGGTTCGCCTATATAATAGTCTTAACCAAGGGATCTAGAGCAAAACAGAACATCCTCTAGGTGGGAAGACAGGGAGGGGTAAATCTATCGAAAGACTGGCAGCTTGATGTAGCATGAGTAGCAGAACTTGTTTCTCTCTATCTCTCCCTGTGCGTGTGCTAGTGTTCGGCTTGTCTGTGACAGTGTGTATGTGTGTGTGTGTGTTTGTCGGACTAGCTGCTGCTAATAAATATACATGTCATACACATGAGTAGCGCTATGACTTAGTGAGACCCTTTTCAACCTTTTCAAAGAAATTTCTTTTGTTTACTCTAGTTTGGTTAAATTGGGACCTGAATCTCCCTTACTCTGATAAGCTCTACATTTTTTTTTTTTAATTTTGCCTTAAACATGAATAGTCAACTTAAACATGAACATTTTAACCCTGGTGGTTTTGGTATCTTTGTTTAATGTTAATTTTTAGAGGAAGATTTGTTATGTGTTTTACAACACTCCTCTTTTTGTAACGAAACCTCTGTAGTTTGGCTAATCGGAACTGTGCCTATCTGTTATCACTGCCACATCTACACAGCCAACAGTTAACACATCCCTTAGTAAGTCACTGAGTTTGATATTTGTTCTGACCTTTGTGGAAAAACCGCGGGTTGAGAGGGGTTAAGGCATATTATTGTAACCTTTAACAGTTAAAGAGGGCATTTACAAGTTACAGTATTTTGCCTCTAGACACACAAAACTTATTTGAACCAATCTACACAAAGCGATGAAACTAACCCCGGTGTTTGAACCCCCCCCCTCAGGATTCCAGCCCAACGTACCGATGTGCGGCAACGGTCTGCTGGACCCGGGTGAGGAGTGTGACGGCGGAGGGATGGGGCTCAGCGGCCTCGACCCGTGCTGCTCTTCGGACTGCAAGCTGGCAGCCGGCGCCACCTGCAGGTGGGACATGCCTTTCAGTGATCAGCTAGTCTCAAGTCTGGTGCAGCTCACATAGTTCAATCTCTCATAAGTGTTAGTGCTTTGGTTTCCCATTTGGGAGGTATCGTTTCAAAACTCCTAATTGGCCAAAAATTTATTTGTCCTATTTTTTTCCCCAACTGGTTGGGTAATGTCAGTATAATGTGATTGACTAACACAAGAGTTACGGTATCCTTGCTTTGTCTCTGTTGAAGCATGTAAAATTTTTAGACATAAATCTTGGTATGAAAATAAAAAATCCAACAGAGACTGTCTGATTGGTTATTGACCCTAAAAATCTTCTTACATGAAATTCCACTCTCGACCATTAGACCAAACCGCACGATAGCACAGGTTTGACCACGGTTTGAAGAATATTGATCCTCTTAAGGTGCTCCTTTGAAATATATTATTCTACTGTATTCACAGTTTTTTGTTTTTTTCAAACAGCCTTGTGCATTCACATGATGGGGTAGCTGGATATCCTAAGCGGTTGGACTAGTGAGCACGAGGTTTGTGGTTCGAATCTCAGCTGGACAGGGTCACCCATACACATTTTGTATAGAACACGATGAAAACACTTCGAGTAAAGCAAAATGCACCCAATAATACAGTGTAGAGTAGCCTTAGATTTGGCCCTGCAAAAATGACGGGGATCATGACCAAGGGTAATTCAAAGGGTAATTCAGTTTTTGTGTCTGTTTGCAGCCCAGTGAACCATGAGTGCTGTCTCGATTGCCAGCCCGCGCCGAAAGGTTATCTGTGTCGCGGAGAGAGCAAGGAGCTGTGTAGGATGCAAGCAGTGTGTCCGTATCCTTTAACAAGCTGAGAGATAGACAGAGACAGAGACAGACAGTGACTAAAAGGGAGACAAAGAGGGAGAGAGAGACTGACACAGGGAGGGAGAGGACAAAGGTAAAGAGAGACAGCACAGAGATAGATCTGCTAGAAGCTGATGTCTGTGTCTTAAAGTGTCCACGTTGTAACAATTGGGTTGAGAATTACACATGGAAATCTCACAAGCGCCGGGCTGTCAGAACTGAGATCAGTTTAATATATCCACAGTTATGTACCTTGACAGTTTTCTCCAGCGGTAACAACCAGATGAAGTGTCCCGACTCTAAGGCCATGGGGAACGGAACGGACTGCATTGATGGGTGAGGGCATGTGCTTGACACTTCATGCAGTTTTTTCTTAGATTTTGTATTGGGCTATCAGACGGTGGGGTGGAAGGAGAAAGAATGGATGAAGGGATAGGTGGTTTTGAAATTTAAGGTACAGTAAATTCCTGCCATTTTTTAAATAAATGTGGTGAATTGTTGAAAAAATCAGTTATGTCAGATCAGAAGCTGTACAGGACTGTCATGTCAGGGCAGTAAGACTAAGAAGGTTGGAGAGATACATTTCTCAGCCCAACTGATTCATTGGCATCACACTATCGCAGGGTGACATAAAAATAGATTTTATCTACACTTTTTGCATTTTTGAGAAAAACAATCAAAAGATTGGGTTATTCCAGATTTTAAACCAGGTTTTTAACCATAATGTTTTTTGTATGTATTTTACAACCAAGCTGCCAACCTTTACTGTAACTATTTTGATAATTCTTCTGTTCAGATAGACTATACTATAGCATAGAATATTTTCATGCTGTCATCTATAATTTTATAAAAATGTAGGAATATCTTTTAATGTACTATGTTGGGTTGTCGTGCCACCACCGGGTCACAGATAATTTCAATACAGTAAAAATGGATTAAATTAGACAACAAATCTTTTCTAAACGTTAAGAGTGGTCTCCCGTGCAGTGCTTGAATTGCTTAGGACAAAATTAATTTTAAAAAATACATGTGACCTCATACCAGTGACCAGAACTAGTTTTAGGATATCTGACATCAAAGACCATGGCAATGAGGTACAGGGAGGAATTGACATGGACATTGAGTTAAGTTGAATGTTTGCAGAAGGTGAAGGTCTGAGATGTTTCTCCCCAGGGGGAAGTGCAGCATGGACGGCGATTGTCTGAACTACTGCCAGTACGAGGGCAGGAAGGATAACCTCGACCTGTTTCCGTGTCGCTGCGAGGAACCAGGTAGGTCAACTAGCAATTGCAACATCATATGCAAAACGCAACATTATAAGTTGTACCAACAGCAGCCAGTAACATCACCAGTAACATGCAACATCATTAGCAACATCATCAGCAACATCATCAGCAGCACGCAACAGCATCAAAGTGCAACAGCAACATCAACAACATCACAAGCAACATGCAATATGATCAGCAAAAGGCAACATCATCAGCAACAACATCATTAACATGCAACATCAACAGCAACATCAACAGTTCACAACATCAACAGCAGCATCATCAGAAACACACAATGATGAGCTGAGAACGTGCTTGTCGTGAACTGTTCATGTCTCTGAGATGTGAGATGTCACTGTGTAGTTTTGGCGTAGCAATGAAGATATCAGCTTTCTGGCAAGCACAGAGAAGGCATGCTTCAGTCGAGTTCTTATCTGTATATACCCTAATTGTGCGCAGGCAATGTCTTAACATGACAGCTTATAAGCCACGATTGGACTTCTCGCACTCAAAGCTTGACGGTTTAAAGAGAGTCAACTAGAGCGTCTGTTCCAAGCCCTAGTTTTGTTTCTTATGGAAATTTTTGGGCAAAGAACACCAAATCAGTTCATTGAGGAGTTTTATTTGTATGTGTGAGTTTTAACGTCTAGAGACGGCGTGTTGATGTTACATATATATACATGTATATATGTTTGAATGTCCAGAGACGGCGTGTCTGCGCTGCTGCAAGAGCAAGGGTGGCCGGTGTGAGCCCAAGGGGAACGAGTTTCTCACCGACGGTCGGCCCTGCACGTTTGGATACTGCGAGGTGAGTACAGCATGGGCGCTCTCCAGGATTCACGATACAAACCATGACTATTAGCTGAATTGGAAAATGTGTTAAACAGGTTAAAAAAAAGATAAAGTGGTGAAATGCTGGTGTCGGCATTTTATTTTTGAATACTGAGAGATAAAATATCAAGTGTTCCTTCTAAGGTTCAGCATCCTCTAGGTTTCCAGTATGGATTCTATACAGCAACAGGAAACATGGCATGTCTAGGCACCTTAGTTTAATTACAATACATGCCAAAGCAGATGAAAAAGATAACATGATAAAATGCAGTTCAATATTTGGATATTGGGGATGCTGAACATAAACTGCATAAGCTTAGTTGAAATAAGTGCAAATATATCAGTAAATAAAAAACTGTATGTCTGCTTTATTTTCTCAATTGAATAACCTCTGCTCTATAGATTACTTTTCTTACTCTCTTTAAATTTTTATTTTCTCTTCCACCTCTGATTTAAACCTATGCTGTAGTACTTATTGATCACTATACAATATGGCATTGACTCCCTGTCCCCACCTCTCTGTCTCTTAATCTCCCCCTCCCGATGGCCTGGTGGACTGAGTCCAGACAGGCAAGTGTAAGGAGGGCCGCGGCAGCCCCATCCAGCGCCTGTTCACCTTCATCGAGACGCTCGACTCAAGCACTCTGGGTAACCTTCATGCATTCTCGCACTGACACACAATCTCCCCTAAGAGTTGCTTCCCTTTGCTAGGACTACACCCCTAGCAGCAGTACCATAATCCACTGCCCTCGAGAGAGAAAATGCTCATTCTCAGAAATTTTTATAAATTTAAAAAGGTTGAAAATCAGGAGTATAGAGATAGACATTATCTTTTTGCCTATAGAGTGACCTGTCTCTCTTTTTTATGCCATGACATCTTGGAAGTGGCAACTGCTGTTTATGAAAAGCCAAGTCCAAATAGAAAAAAAAAAAAGCAACTTTCTTCTTTGATAGTCAGCAAAAGTACTCTTTTATTTCCATTGGTTTTCCCCCAATGCAATTGCAACATCATATGCAAAACGCAACATTATAAGTTGTACCAACAGCAGCCAGTAACATCACCAGTAACATGCAACATCATTAGCAACACGCAACATCAGCATCACACCACATCATCATCACCAAATTCGCGCAACATCATTAGTAAAAGCAACGTCATCAACAATATCACAACCAACATGCAACACAATCTGCAAAAAACAACATCATCAGCAACAACATCATTAGCAACACTATCAGCAACACCCAACTTTAGCAACACATAATATCATCAGCAACATGCAACATCATCAGCAACACACATCATCATCAGCAACACACATCATCATCAACACACATCATCAGCAACATGCAACATCATTAGCAAGACACAACATCATCAGCCAGGATCAGATCACTGATGTCTGCAATAGACTTGGCATATGAAGAAGAAGAAAAACAAAATTAATGAATACAGTGGAAACCTGATATAACAGGGATAATGGGACCAAAGCAAAATCCCTGTTACAACAGATATCAAGGGAATTAACGATTTTATAGGCGTAGGCCTACCCGTGTGGTAATTTTTTGCGAACGGTTCTTTCTTTGACTTTGCCCTCTCTTTCTTACACCCCGTCACGTATCCAAGCCCTAGTTTTTTTTCTTATGGAAATTTTTGGGCAAAGAACACCAAATCAGTTCATTGAGGAGTTTTATTTGTATGTGTGAGTTTTAACGTCTAGAGACGGCGTGTTGATGTTACATATATATACATGTATATATGTTTGAATGTCCAGAGACGCCATGTTGATGTTACATATATATACATGTATATATGTTTGAATGTCCAGAGATGGCGTGTTGATGTTACATATATATACATGTATATATGTTTGAATGTCCAGAGACGGCGTGTTGATGTTACATATATATACATGTATATATGTTTTAATGTCTAGAGACGCCATGTTGATGTTACATATATATACATGTATATATGTTTGAATGTCCAGAGACGGCGTGTCTGCGCTGCTGCAAGAGCAAGGGTGGCCGGTGTGAGCCCAAGGGGAACGAGTTTCTCACCGACGGTCGGCCCTGCACGTTTGGATACTGCGAGGTGAGTACAGCACGGGCGCTCTCCAGGATTCACGATACAAACCGTGACTATTAGCTGAATTGGAAAATGTGTTAAACAGGTTTAAAAAAAAGATAAAGTGGTGAAATGCTGGTGTCGAAATTTTATTTTTGAATACTGAGAGATAAAATATAAGTGTTCCTTCTAAGGTTCAGCATCCTCTAGGTTTCCAGTATGGATTCTATACAGCAACAGGAAACATGGCATGTCTAGGCACCTTAGTTTAATTACAATACATGCCAAAGCAGATGAAAAAGATAAAATGATAAAATGCAGTTCAATATTTGGATATTGGGATGCTGAACATAGACTGCATAAGCTTAGTTGAAATAAGGGCAAATATATCAGTAAATAAAAAACTGTATGTCTGCTTTATTTTCTCAATTGAATAACCTCTGCTCTATAGATTACTTTTCTTACTCTCTTGAAATTTTTATTTTCTCTTCCACCTCTGATTTAAACCTATGCTGTAGTACTTATTGATCACTATACAACATGGCATTGACTCCCTGTCCCCACCTCTCTGTCTCTTAATCTCCCCCTCCCGATGGCCTGGTGGACTGAGTCCAGACAGGCAAGTGTAAGGAGGGCCGCGGCAGCCCCATCCAGCGCCTGTTCACCTTCATCGAGACGCTCGACTCAAGCACTCTGGGTAACCTTCATGCATTCTCGCACTGACACACAATCTCCCCTAAGAGTTGCTTCCCTTTGCTAGGACTACACCCCTAGCAGCAGTACCATAATCCACTGCCCTCGAGAGAGAAAATGCTCATTCTCAGAAATTTTTATAAATTTAAAAAGGTTGAAAATCAGGAGTATAGAGATAGACATTATCTTTTTGCCTATAGAGTGACCTGTCTCTCTTTTTTATGCCATGACATCTTGGAAGTGGCAACTGCTGTTTATGAAAAGCCAAGTCCAAATAGAAAAAAAAAAAAAGCAACTTTCTTCTTTGATAGTCAGCAAAAGTACTCTTTTATTTCCATTGGTTTTCCCCCAAATGCCTTCTTTTAGTGAGAGTATACCCTGCGAATTTGTTTGAACTGTAGCTGTACCATGATCTGCTGCCTCTCTGTTTACAAGATTAGCTTTACACTTCAAAAAGTGGAGTTTCACAGCACAGGATTGGCTTAATCTCCCTGGGTGGCTTGAAGATTTGAACCATACAAAATACAAAAAACCAAAACAACAGCACAAGCCATAGAGACAAAGGCTTAACTTTCACAGCTTACACTAACAGAAAGTTCACCGATGTATTTGACCCAAGCGCAAATAATCTAGTAGAACCGTTATAGTTCATGTGTTATTGCTTATGTCCTGACAACAACTTGCTTGCTTTGTGCATCAACAGTTGCATTCATGAAGAGTAACATTGTCGGGACAGTGATCGTGTTCTCTCTGATCATCTGGATCCCCCTCAGTTGGACCATCAGTTGTATGGTGAGTCTGTCTGAGTCTTGTGAACCACACACAGTGATAGCAACACAAAAGTTTATGTCGGATAGTTTGTGGCTCAACATAACTGTGTAGCATCTCTCGAACTCAGAGGGAGTATAGTGTCGCTAAAGGAATACTTTATTTCCAAGTGAAGGGCAGAAAATAGTGCCAGAAGTATCAAACTTACTTTGAAATGGTGCAACCGTTTAACCAGTCCAGTTTATAATCTGTTCTTCTAATAATAACTTTGTAAAATGTCTGCTTTGAAGTTTAATCGGAGCAGTAACTTGAACTCATTTTGTGTGAGGGTGGAGCGAACTGGCATATTAATGTGTGCTAGAGCATTTGTCTCCCAATGTGAAGGTTATTGATCCATGATTGAACAAAATTCATTTGTTTTTATTTACTTGTTTCTCTATGCAGTAAATAACACACAATGAGCGCAACACATGAGTTAATGTTAAGTACTTTGTGAACAAACCTAATTGAGTAGCATCTCTCAAAGTTAGTCCACACTGGCTGAAGGTATAATACTAAGATTATTTTTAAAAACTCCACTGTTCTTACGGTAGTTAAATAAAACATCATGTGTTCATGATGTAACGAACCCTGCACAAAATTGGTCTAAACTCTAGATTGTCTCAGGTTTTTATGCAGTAAGTCTTTGTGACAATACAATAATCTCAACTTTTTCTCAAGCTTTGTATCTAAGATTTTGTCTGTATGTCCAGGACAAGCGGCGAGAGCGCCGGTCTCGGGAGCGGGAGTTGGCCTGGGTTAGTAACGACGTGTTGCTCAGTCAATCACTCCAGGTTTGCTTGCTTTTCCTGTGCTCGCATGTTCATGGTTTTCTTGCTTTATCTAACCTGCAATTGCTAGCTTATGTACATCATCATCATCATCATTGCCGCTGTCCTTCTTACCTTTAGCAGGAAGTTTTTCACGTCCTGCAAGGGTTTTATTATAAAAGTATACATTTACTTAGGGAAAACATGGTTAAGCTTTTATACAACTAATAATAATAATGATGATGATGATGATGATGATAATAATAATAATAATAATAATAATAATAATAATAATAATAATAATAATGATAATAATAATAATCGATAAGATATAAAATTTTGCGCAATCTAAGGAACAGATTCTGTACTACCCATGACAAATAAATTCATATTGAGAGACCAGGACTACTTGTGTAGAGAAGTAAATTGAGCCACAGCAGTTTAACATATCCAGTGCCAGGTTCTTAAAGGTTTTGTTGATGTTTTCCTTGAGATAAGCATCGTATAGAAGCAACATTGCCCTAGAAATTGCTTTAGAAATGAAAGACCAATGTTACATAATGAATTAACCAAAAAGAATTTTTAAAAGCTTCCCTGAGCAAAACTTTTCCCGGGAAAAATTTTTTTTTTTTTTCTAATTATATGAAGTGTGTGATAAAATTATCAATACTTCACACTAAGGCCATAGGTAATACTAGATCATTATTTCATGGTCGTACATGGTGATGCACACAAGGCAGCACAGTTGTCATTTTTGTTTTTAATTCATGATTTAAGAAACTGAAGAAAATGCTTATGATTAACTTTTGACTTGTAGCTTTAACAAAGGCCAACAAATGTTTATTAACTTCTCACAGATTACTTTTTTATTATAAATTATACATTTGAGTTATGGCTGTGAGATAAATTTAGTTAAAAAATGTTACCAACTCAGTCCCTAAATCTTAGTAATTTTTTCTTTCTCAGGTATATTAAGGTGTATGCTCCACGACTTACGTACATGTGTGTGTTAACTGCTTCATATACATAAAAAATTTGAAAGATCATGATTTTTAACAAATTTAACTGTTGATTAATGTCAAGTGCCTGGAAATAAAATGCCACACTAAAGTTACTGACTGTGTCACATCCTAATAAGCATAATCTATTCTAGAACTAATCCACATGCATCTCATGGGAACTTTGCAGTTTTGTATAGCAGTAGTAGTAAAGTAATTGTAATTTTGGGGGTTATTTTGTATGTGTGGAAAAACATTTTTTTTTCTTATTGTGATCAGAACTTTATCTTAAGGGTTTTTTAGATTTTTCTCCAGAAGTGACCCCCAAAAAGTTTGGTCTGCTTAAAAATTTAGGACCAAGATACTTAATTTAGTTTGAGAAAAAAACATTTCAATTCACTTCTTATAAAGATGAAGAAAAAGCAAAACAAAACAAAAACACCCTCTTAAAACAACATTTTTGTTTGTCTCATTTTGTCTGACCAAAATCATAACTTGCCATGTTCAAAATTTAAATTCCTATTTTGTTTCTGTTAAGTTCTATAAATTCAGCCTTACATCCCCCTTCTCTAGTAGTTAAAAGGTCAGTATTTCCTATTTTTGCCTGTAAAATATTTATATGTGTCTCGCTTCTGATCGCCGTATCCTTTCCAGGTGTCCATAAGGTTGACTTTCTTTCTTTCTTGTAATCAAGATTTACATGGTAGCAGTTGTTCTTTGCTATATAACTAAAAATACTTTAAATTTATATTTTTTTGCAAGTAGAATCAATAAAAAAATTAAGTAAAAAAAAATGTCTTAATCCTCATCCCTCTTTATTTTTCCTCCCTTTTCTCCTCTTGGACCAAGGGAAACAAACCAACTTTTTTTTAACTCCTTTTGAGTTTCCTGTCAAGCAGGCTTTAGAAATTAGTGCACAAATTGTCGCTTCTCTAGCAGAATGGCATATATCATTTTGTTTATGTGTGTGTGTAGTCTTGAAATGGCTTAAAAAAAAGATTTAGGCTATTCCTGTGTAATTAATTCAAAATTCCATTTTTGCATATTTTTTTTTTATTATTAACCCCCCAAAGTAACATTAAGTTAAAGATTGCTTTAGTCTATGTAAAGCTGTTTTGAAAATGTACAGATTGATAACATTCATGTGGAAAGATGTAGCAATTTCTCTTAATAGATACCCCCCCCCAAAAAAAAAAACAAAAAAAAACCAAAAAAAAAAAAAAAAAAAAAACCAACAAAATGCACAGGGCAAGGGAGAGTCTATCAACTTGAAAAGATGATAAATAGGGCTTAATAACTTGCAACAGACCATGTACAAGGAAAATCATAGTTGTGTAGTCCAGCCACGATGCCCTGCCGTGTCTTACTTGAAACATTGAAATGTGGATAAGTGTCTTCATCTCAAGTCTTCAAGTCCACTGTAAAACTGTTTGCGTTTACAGAGACAGAAATCCATCCATTTGTTGTTTGTAAGACAGAAATCCATCCATTTGTTGTTTGTAAGACAGAAATCCATCCATTTGTTGTTTGTAATCTTCACCCTCAGTCCTCTAGTTGTTTGTCTAAGTGTATTTTTCTTACCCTTTCTTTTTTTGACTGCAATGGTATTTTCTTAAATCGCTATGTTCACCTGAGTTCATCGTAGAACAATAATGTACTAGTTTAACCCAGTCCCACATTCCCACATCTATTTTATTTTTTCTTTCTTTATGTTGTCGCTGTTGTTGCAAGTGTGTAGTTTTTTTCTGTTGTATCGTCACTTTTTTTTTTTACGGTCTAAGTAACACTTTTCTCATTTAGTATTTTATGGCTGTAGTTTTTGTTGTTGTTGTTATTCTTAAACTGGTTGTTGTTCTCATTGATGTTTTAGATGGTTGTTTTTTTTTTTCATATTATTGTTGTTGTTCCATGAAACTATGCGTTATTTAAATTATTAGGGAATGTATCAGACTAAACTTTGCATTTTGTCATTTTTATGTGTAAAATTTGGCAGAATATTTCATTATAAGATTTAAATTGGGTTTTATAAAATATAAATAATAAATCAAGATATCAAAAATGATTCGATGAACAAATTAGCTGAGATAGACTAAAGACTTTGCAGCCTTTGTTTAAAACTGATGAGATTATATATGGATATTTTTACTAAATTGCCAGTGATTGCTGTATAGGCCCACTCCCCAGTACTCGAACCCTGATCCCCCTGTCTATGACCTGAGAGTGCGTTGTTGTTGTTGGTGTCCTCAGAGCAACGTGCTGGCCAACCGCTTCAAGGACTACAAGGTCAAGGAGTCGGACTACCACAAATCCACCGGGCGGCCCCTGCTCCGTAACCGTAACGACCCGGAGGGCGCTGCAGGCCACTACCAGGAACACATCCCGCCACGTCTGGAGCTCGACCCCCCACCGAGCTACTCCAACGCCATCTACGGCCGAGTCAGGAACGGGCAGGACAAGACACCAGAGATGGAGACGCAAATATAGACAGAGCTTTACAGGTAGGTTTCAGTTATATGAAATTACTATTATTTTTTTTTATTTTTTTTTATTGTGGTTGTTATGATTATTGTTATTATTATTATTATTATTATTATTATTATTATTATTATTATTATTATTATTATTATCATTATTATTGTTGTTGTTGTTGTTGTTGTTAAAAAAGAACAATTTCAATTGTGGTGCTGTAGACAGTTTAGCTTTAAGTGTATATAAGATTCAAAACTACAGTTGAATCTACTTAATAAACCCCCTGTTTAAGATAAGCTATGGCTCTATATATAAACTGATTCCACGAGTCCAATTCCAGTTATTACATCTCACAGTCACTGCTTAATATTAACTTGGGGTGAAAAAAAGGCTTCTGTCCACAAGGGGTTCAAAAGAGTCGCAGGGATTTTGCCCTAATCTAACAAAATCGCACTATTTGTAGGGTTTTCTCAAATCTCACATCTTTTAAACCAATAAAGACAAAAAAATGTTTTAAGATTTGAAAACTTCAGCTTTATATTTCAAGTGAAATGTCTACTTTAACGCTTACATGTACGCAATGTGACCCCGTTAGGCGGATTCCACCGTGTTGTGTTGATGAATATGTCGAGTCTGTCTTGTTCCTCAGGGCGTGTTTCTCAGATCTCCAGGGCTGGCGACACAGGTGTCCAAGGACACAGTTCTCAGGGATTCAACCTGACAAGAGAGAGACAGATTGAGGAGGCGGGGAGGACGAGATAGTGAGAAGGATGAAAGGATGGGAGAGAGAGACAGAGACAGAGAGATAGTGGAATTGAGTGAGAGATAGAGAGAAAGGAAATGGTTGAGAGATAAAGAAGGTGGAATGATACAAAGATAAAGATAGACGAGAAAGAGTGAATTGCTATTTCTTTTTGCTAGTTGACTTGTCTTGTTACTAGTATGACGGAGGGTTATATTTGTACAACTTACAGAGTCTGACATTCTTGCTGATACAAGACGCTAATATCTTCAGAGCTCATGATTAAAGAGGAGATCAAAGTTTTAAGATAAGACAGAACATAGGCTTTCTACATCTCTGTTTATGTATGGTGTTGTGTGTCTACTGTAGCATTGCCCTCAGAAGCTGTGTTGCTGTCAAGGTCTACTATGGTGAGGTCTGCAATGTTCTGTGTGATTATATGCACACTATAAATCCAATGACTTGGTGTCTCTAGCTGTCTAACTGTCTTATATATCTTACTATACTATGAGGGTGTGTAATGGGTAGAGCTTTATGTTGTGTGTGTATTTGTCAAGTTGGGTGTTTCATGGTTTTGGGTTGTTTTTTGTTTAGGAATATGTATGAGTATTTTGTGTCACATGATGGCAAAATAACTTGCGCTACGTAATATCTACGTCAATGTGTTGATTTTTCCAGTTTATGTGCTGCTTATGGTAATATTTATTTGTAAAAATTTTATAATTACATCATTGAAACTGCTAGTTGCTGTTATAATTTCACTCTGTTTTGTTAGCTAACCTGATAAAGTTTTCTGTTTTTGTTATGAACCAAATTGCGTATCAGGAAATAACGTAAGACTTGATTTTTCAAAGTTGTAAAATACTTAACTTACTAATTTTTGATGTAAGAAATGGAGAGCCAGGGATATTCTCAAGCTTGGGGGAGGGGCAGTGCCTGTGGGGCGAACTGACGCAAGTTGTGAAACATTGGTCTCCACAGAGGGACGTTCCTGATAAGATTAAATTTTGTGTCCAAATATCATCCCCTACTGGAAGGGTTGGTGTCAGTATAATGCACAAGTGGTAAAGTGTTGTTTTCCCAATAAGTTCTGGTATCTCTGCTCTGCCTCTGTGTGGCAGCATGTACAATTGCCAGACGTTAGTGTTGGGATTTGTCCAAGATATAACCTTGCTGTTGACGTTGGATGCTAAAGGAATCAACTCACCCATTCTGGCATTGGTTTACAAAAATTTACACAGAAACCGGCTCAGATAAACAGGGATCTAAATAACTGCTCTGTGTGCTTGAGTATTAGACAGAGAGAGATGCCTTGCCGTGACTCTGATTTGATATTGATTTTGATGTCAATGATTTTACAGAGATATATACCGATATCTATATACACTTTCAATCATTTCTTGTATTTATCCATGACATATATGTCAAAGCTCTTCGTTTTGTTAATTATGTTTATTAAAGCATCTGTTTTTATTTTTACTATGCATGTAGTATATACGTTTAATTTGTATGTGAGGCAACGTCACTGCTCTTCTAGGCTGTAAGGTCTCCTATGGCATTGAAGCAGCAAAACCAGTCACTGCCTGACAGAGACACAGAGAAAGAACTCTATCTTACTCACTATATGAAGAAAGCTTAGAAATATTGTGCGCATTTATGAGATGTACATCATGAGACTCACCAGGGGACATGACTGTAACTGGAAAGCTTTGCAATGAACTAGATTTGAGAAAACATTGGACAAGGTGACAAGTTTTTTACAGCTGAACTGTGCAGGAGGAGATACAGATAAGCTTGAGAAATGGTTACGGTTACACTGTGCTACCATATCCTTCTTGCCTGGTTGTGTCTGACATGACAGAGAGACAAGATTCACTGCACAGTTAATTACATAGCTGGAGTTTTAAAGAGTGGGTGACACAAACTGAAACATACGATAATTTTCATGGTTATTTGTTGCTTGTGATAGTCTTCTAGGTTCCATTATGATTCTGTGCCTTTTGTTTTGAACTTGACTCTTTTTGTGCTTAACTTACTTGATATGCATTTTGTGTGCTCAAAAGTTTTTCTCAGCTATATATTCTATTTACTGCTATTTTCATGGCTGTATTCTCTATATTGTTATTTTCTTGGCTATATTTTATATGCTTTTATTTTTTTTGGCTATATTCTATATACTGATATTGTCTTGGCTTTGTTATCTATACTGTTATTTTCTTGGCTATAATATATTCCCTATGCTTTTATACACACTTGAATTTGCTCTGTTAACTCTGTGTATTTCCTATAATTAATATACTGATTGTTGAAAACAGTTTCTTGTTCTATACAGATAAATTGACAGAGCTTTTATACAGATACATTTAAACAGGTTATACACACATACATTTACAAACGTTCTCTTTATATATGGTGTTATATTTTTTGCTGTTGTGGAGTGTAAGAAGCTGTACTTACAGAGTGAACTGTGTTAGGGAAACTCTACAACTCATGGATTCAGACAGTCAGCCAGGCTGCAGTATTTAACATTTTCACAGTCAACTTTTATGTGATCTGTGAAACCAGGGTTGAACAACTTTTCAGTTTTGTAAAGTGGTTGTCTGTTTAATCATACAAACATGTGTCTTTTTTCTATACTTCTTTTCCATTTTTTTTTTTCATTGATCAAAACTTACCTGAAAAAAATCTGTTCCATCTGCAGTATTGATCATGTTCGACCTTCCTTGTTACTTGTTAGATACATTTTAATGAAAAACTGTTGATATTAATGTTGATTGGTTTTCAAAACGAGTACTTTTTATAATTTTATTTTCATGTCTGCACAGCTATAATCTGCACACTTCTTCGCATCTCTGAGTCTCATTGCGAGTGAAAATTTCAGCCCCAGAAAACCTGTAGCAGTGTAAGCTCAGACTAGGACTAGAATTTTTTTCTTCACCCAAGTGTTTTTATTCATTTTTGTCCTTTGAAAGTGAAATGTTCAAGGGATCATCAATACTTTTTCCTTTTGAATTATTTGCTAGCGGTCATGGGATGTGCTATTCCTAGTCAAGTAGAGCCATTTTGTTCAGAATAAACACACAATTACTTTGTCCCCCAGGCAAGTAGCATCTTTCTCGTGATCATTTTAAATTACCTGTGTTAGATATAATATGACAAAATTGTTTTGATAGATTTATTTCTAAAATTGTTTTTCATATTTCCATCCCTGTGAGTTTTCTCTATGATCACTAGGTGATGTTGCCACCTAAGGCCAAGATTAATATGAGTGCATTTAAAATTTTCCTTTAACATTAAATTTTGGTGAGTGTGACAAATATCCGAGCAAGGATTTGATATTGTTGCAACCACGAAACGTAAAAATGATCACTGCAACTGGTAGGATTATTTGATTGATAGAGCAAAGAAATAGAGTTTGTCACTTTTTTCACATACTAGTCAAAGGTTTTTCAATGTGATATAAACCTGAGATGTAATAGATAGGCTGTTTCGAATGATTCCACCAAGGGTTGATATACAACCCACAGTCATACAGATGAAACACAAAGCTTTTATGTTTGGAGATCTTTTAATAGATGTGGAAAGTAAAATAGTTTCATAAAGAGAATTTTAACCGTACACTATAACTCTCATAAACACAATAGCAGATATTTAAATTGACTTAATCAATTACAAATAAATTTTTTTTCTATAGTGTAGAACCTGTAAGGCTGTTTAAGTTTCTTGTGTTCGATTTCACAATGTATACAGATTTCTATACATTCTACTTGCTTCACAATTATTTTATATCTTATAGGTAATCAATGAATTGAAAATATATTCACAGTTTCCATGTTTGCTCTGCATATTTTATTTACTCGTGCAACAAAACCACATTTTGTGTACCTAGTTTCCCAGCACTTCTTGATGTGTGCCGAGGATGTCCCTGGTTTCCGAGATGGGCTAACCATCCAAACATCAAGATCTGTCTTGAGACATTGCTCCTAGCTGCTTTCATTTTCTGCACAGCTTGCTGTCTACTCTTCTTTTGTTTTTCTTTGGTTTTTCTGTTAATCTCTTCTGTACATAGCAATTCTGTTAGTAAATTTTGTTTCTCTCTGTTTCATCCATTCCCATTATGAAGTGTGCCAAGTTAAAAAAACAACTCTTTATTTTTATACATCTCGATTTATATTTAATAAAATTATACTTTAATACATGCCTAGATTACCTATACCTGATTGTGTGCCTAGGGTCCCTTATACTGCATTGTGTGCCTAAATTACCTTGCACTTGATTGTGTGCCTAGGTTACTGTATTTTTGATTGTCTGCCTAGTTTACTGAATGTTTGTTTTCGTACCTTGCA
Organism: Elysia chlorotica; assembly: GCA_003991915.1. Lineage (NCBI taxonomy): Eukaryota > Metazoa > Mollusca > Gastropoda > Plakobranchidae > Elysia > Elysia chlorotica. Next base: position 205,180 of record RQTK01000336.1, on the reverse strand, counting down.
TGACTAGGTTACCTTATAATTGATTGTTTGTCTGGGTTACTCTATACTTGATTTATTATATGACTAACTTATACTATTGTTTATTTATGGCATGCCTAGGTTGACCGAGGTTACTTCATATTTGTACTTGATTGCATGCCTAGGTTCCGTTGCTATTTGGCTGCGCCGTGTTCCCCCACTGTGTTCTGTGAAGGACTATTATACACACATGGCACTAATTGGTTCAATTTAATGATTTCATGAGGCAGGAAATCGATTTCTGTATAATGTTTTTATAAAACTTAGCAAGTCGTATTCGATTTATCTTTTAGGTTTCATGAGTTAGCTTGAAATCATGTGCCCATTTAGCAGCAATAATAGTAATTTTATTGTTACTATTTATAAAAAAAGCAAAAACAAAGTAGTTTATTAATGTGTTTTGCTCCCAAGAACCACTAAAAATAAAGCTGCTTTTACAAAATAATGGGAAGTAGGTAAAAGATTTAGGTTGGTCCTGAAAGATAAGTGATAGCCTGCACATATTTTGATAATAATAATAATTATGTAAAATGTGCCAGATGAGACAGAATAGTTTCTCTGTGAACAAAGTGACATATTTTGACATTCCCAAAGCAAGATTTAACTTGTTATTTATGTTCTCATCCTTTCCATTTTTCTTAACATATATATTAAGTTAGAAAATATTGACTGTGAAGAAAATTGCATTCTGTTATCTTGTGAAAAATTGGAATATCTACTATTTAGTGCTCTGCAAGGATGGCTGAACTTTTTTTTATTTGCCTTATTTATAGAACTGTTATGCAAGGTAGTCCGCTATACTAGAATATTTATAGGATTGCATATATGTGACAGCGTTGTCATGATTTATCTAGCAGTCCATGATTTTTGCTGTTTTGGGCTATGTTTGTCTAGCCAGGCTTTCTAATTTATTGGTTCATGTCTTCCCATGAATAGTTTGTTTTTGCATTTAATTCAATTGTTGTATGATGAAACCATTATTCATTATCCATTAGTCTCAAATATTGGTTCAATAGTTCAATATTCAAAACCATAGAAATCATTACTACAAACGTGTATACATATCGATCTTATGCTTTCATAGATTTATTACATAATTACAACAGTCATGTACACATACCCATCTAGAGTTAAAATATTACAACAGTCATGTACACAGTTATAACATCATTACTACAAACCTGTACACATACCCATCTAGAGTTAAAACTTTACAACAGTCATGTACACAGTTTATAACATCATTACTACAAACCTGTACACATACCCATCTAGAGTTAAAACTTTACAACAGTCATGTACACAGTTATAACATCATTACTACAAACCTGTACACATACCCATCTAGAGTTAAAACTTTACAACAGTCATGTACACAGTTTATAACATCATTACTACAAACCTGTACACATACCCATCTAATGCTTTCATAGAATTATTAACTCGAGCGGGACTGGGTCACTGCGTGGAGGAAGTAACGGCATCGCCAGAAATTATTCAAAGTACTAAATCGAACTGCAATGAGGAATATCAAAAGACATTTTCTTAGCAATTCAATGCACAGAAGTTGTTACTGCTGTAGCAATTATGCCCAGCTTTTTCTTCGCTCAACATTAATACATGTAGTTATCATACTGATGAAATTTGCATAACTGTAAAATTATATTTATTATATTTTATATAGCTATATATTATGATATTGTTACTTCTGTATGATGTTTTCATAAATGTAAAGACTCACTTTAAATACTGAATGTGATGGACATTAAGACATCCGTTGAATATTTCATTTATGGAAATTACTCAGAAAGAAGCAACTAATTTCTAAACATGATTTTGTTAAATTAAAAATTAGCGTAAATGGTAAACTTTCTCAAGGATTCATTTTTCCAAGATATGTTCAAAGAGGTAAGAGTAAAAACTCGCTTCATCAGCTGAGTGTGGTGAATGTAAGGTGAGAGTAAAAACTCGCTTCATCAGCTGAGTGTGGTGAATGTAAGGTGAGAGTAAAAACTCGCTTCATCAGCTGAGTGTGGTGAATGTAAGGTGAGAGTAAAAACTCGCTTCATCAGCTGAGTGTGGTGAATGTAAGGTGAGAGTAAAAACTCGCTTCATCAGCTGAGTGTGGTGAATGTAAGGTGAGAGTAAAAACTCACTTCATCAGCTGAGTGTGGTGAATGTAAGGTGAGAGTAAAAACTCGCTTCATCAGCTGAGTGTGGTGAATGTAAGGTGAGAGCAAAAACTCACTTCATCAGGTCAATATGGTGAATGTAGAGAGTTTGGTGTGAACCTTTTTTTTTTTAAAGGGATATTATTTTTCTTACCAAAGACATGTTTTACGACCTATTGCTAGATGTCCATGTAAATGTCTCGTGCATTTTCATCGAATTGTTATAAGGTGATTCTATATTGTTACTTGTTAGGCTTTAATTACTGAGTGTGTACCCGATCGGATTGCTCTTGTTTGTGTTGCATGTTTAGAAGTTTAGTGGTTGAATCAGCGGGTAGAGAAGGTTTGTCGCTAGGTTTTGTGATGGCATCAATATAAACATATGTATACACACAGTTATGTCCAAATAATAAAGACGTTCATGTACTCCAAACATGTTGCGTTTTTGCTGCTTTGTTGTTGTTTTGCGTGCGGCGATGTGAGAGCTGTGGTTTACCGTGAAATGTTCGACTGCTGTGGCGGTTTGTATCACTGGAATCTGCCCTAAGGTTATTACTCCACTCTCAGTATTTGTCTCACTTTCTGCCTGACGTTCTGACTGTCCCTTTTCCCTCTTTGACCACCGCCCAAAATGCTGTTTGAGTGTGATTTGTCAGCGCCTAACAGGCTGAACCAAGATCTCTCTCTCTCTCTCTCTCTCTCTCTCTCTCTCTCTCTCTCTCTCTCTCTCTCTCTATCTCCCCCCTCTCTCATTGATTTTTGTGTGAATTTTTCAGTTTTTCCTTGCAGTTCATGGTTCAAAGATGTGTTCTTGTCACAATATGTGTGGGAAGTTATGCTGGTTAGTGCATGTTATGAAATTTTCAAGATTTTTTGTGAAGTTTACTTTTCACCCACCCTGTATAATGTGACGATGGCCATGCATTAGCATGAAAAATAACTTCAAATGTGCAACTTTATATCACCGATGTCTTCGTGGTTCTGCGCCAGGGTATTTAAAAGAAATGTTACATTTGTATCAACTGAGACGAGCGTTACAATAGTCCGATAATTGTAATAACCACAATAAACTCTGTAATAATATAACGGGTCAATTATAATTGATATTCAGGGACCATAATCCATACAAAACTGAGAACTAGGAAATTTTAAATATGGGTTTATTTCAAACGAAGATGAATGTAGAAGAATATCCAAGCAAAACAACAACAGCAACAACAACAAAAAATAAAGAAAGAAAAAAAATACAGAGGAGATAACCCAAGAACTTACGAGGGTGATATTTTTGTATATACATGGCTTACTTTACTGTGGGATTTATTTATCTCAGGTTTTAGCACCCATGAAATCGTGGGCTGTCTCCTAGTTAGTGAAAAAGAAAGAACTTATTTATCTATACGGTTGAAAAAAACATACATCAAGCGTAATTTCTCTTTTTTTACTGTCCAACTTCGACACAGCTTCTCATTCTGTAACAGACGCAGATCGGGAATGGCCCAACTACGTTTGTCCACACAATTTTTGTAATGTTTTTTTTTCCTGGCCTGCTTGTTGAGCCGGACTAAACACCTGACTTCAGACAAAACAGGACGGCAATGGCTGACTCGGACTTCAGAACAGCCGCATTGCAACACGACTACAGGTTCTCGTCTGGTTGTGAAAGGTGGTCCCGTCTTGTTCACTGTAAACCACTATTCAGGGGTGAAAAAGGCGTCTTAACAAATCAATGCATTAATCTCCGACTTTTAAATTCAAGCAAAAGGGAAAAGTCTCTGTGTGGGAGGGTGTTCGTTAGTAGCAATTGCTCTCCCTACCATACCACCTTTTCCCGGGCGGTCGGGGTGGCAGAGTGTTGGACTCCTGTTCATCGGGAAAATAATTATTTATTTATAAAGTTTCGCCCGCCACTAGTTAGGTCGCTGTAAGTATAAAAACTATAATGTGACCGACTGGCACACACGTCCTGGTACAGGTGGCAGCGAGTAAAAGTAATGTATCAGACAATAAGTTTGCAGCCCGTCGCCGCAGAGGTATCTCTTGGGAATACAGATGTAAAACCAGTAGGCAGTTACTGAGTACGCTGCTGTTCAACGGAGATGCTTTCCCCCCCCCCCCCCCCCCCCTGGCTCCCCTATTTTTATAGCTGGTCGCTCCCCTTTTTGCCCCCCCCCCCCCCCCCCCTCCCATGGGACACGTTATTTGCTTGTGATCGATCCATTATTAATTTCTCTTTGTTATGGTGTTTATACTTCTCAGTGTTGTGGCGTTTATACTTCTCAGTGTTGTGATGTTTATTGCTGCCTTGGGACTGGCCTCGCTTGGTACAATGCACAGGGGCCTCACTTAAATGCGTGTCCAGGGAGGGAGACTGTGTGTTCAGTCGCGCGGAACGCCTACTCCTTTTCTGAGAGGTGGTTTAGAAAAAATCTCAGTCTGTAGTAAGGAGATAAACCGTTTGGCTTGTCTAGTAGGGGGTTGATTTTGTTGTTGTTGTTGTTGTTGTTGTTGTTGTTTTTATTACTGTCGTGGTTGTCGCTGCCGCTAGTTTGTTGGATGTTGTATTCGCATATTTTCGATTTAGATCTAACGAAGGAAATAACAGCCAGAAAGAATAAAAAGAAAAGAAAAAAGGTCTAAGGTAGGAATTACGACATAGATCTAACTACTTAATGGAATATTAATTAATGGTTTTGAAAGTGACATTTTGTTCCAAAAGAGATGTCATGAACATGACTTAAGTAGACCTAGCCTACTAGTGGATTAGCGGTAACGTGTCCTCTCTCTCTCTCTCTCTCTCTCTCTCTCTCTCTCTCTCTCTCTCTCTCTCTCTCTCTCCCCCCCCTCTCTCTCTCTCTCAAACAAAAAAAAAGATAAAGAGAGGGAGAGAAATAGAGAGAGAGAGAGAGAGAGAGAGGGAAACAGACAGACAGACAGAGAAACAGACAGGCAGACAGAAATACCGAATATGTGCGTGGCAGGTTTTGCATTTAACAGGACTGCGACAAAGCGGGTTTCTTAAAAAAATTTGTAGGGCGATGAGGACTTGAGACAAGTATTTGTATCATCACATCCTCGGTATGGTACGTTGGTGTGAAAGGGATGATACCTTCGGTCACATTTACCTGTAGGGAGTACCATTCTCCCTTCTTTTTCTTCTTCTCCCTCTCCTTCATCTTTGTCTTCCTGCACCGTCTCTCTTTCTCTTTCTCTCTCTCTCTCCGTCTCTCCTTTGAGCCGAAGAAAACCTTCCTTTAACAGCTTCTCTTGAAAGAATTACATTGGCATCCTGTATGTAACAGCAGCAGGAACAACAACAACAGCAACAACACAACAAGCAAACAAACGAAAAAAAAGAACACCAATCAACTTCCAGCAAAGAGTTCTACCCCTATATATGCGTATGTGTTATTCAAATTCAAATTCAAATTCAAATTCAAATCCAAATTTATTCAGTCAATGTGTGTTACATCGAAAATATATAATGTTGAATGTGACATCTTCAAAAGAAATTACATTACAATAATAGTGAGACACCACAATGAAAATAAGAAAGAATGTTTATAAATGCTAACATATAAACTAACACTGTTGTATAAATGTACATTATGAAAATAGCATTAGTTATACAGCTGTCTGTTGTTGTTGTTGTTGTTGTTGTTGTTGTTTAGCCGTCCTCTCATTAATCTTATCAAAATTATTTTATCTTAATTTCCATTGAGTATTAAATCACTACATGTCTATTTACCCTACAGTAAATAATTTATAATAGATCTAAAAAAAACCCCACAATATTACAATTATGGTCTTATAAGACATTTCTGTCTCAGCTGTTAACAAAATTAATCTGCTGCTACCTCTAAATGCTCGAAGGCGACGGCCATGTGGAATATCGCCCATTCAAATCTATAATAGAAATCTGAGATCAAACAATGGTCAGACAGGTATAAAAAAACCCAACTAAAACTAACCCCTGTTCCATTTAAAAACAAAACAAAACAAAAAACAACAAAAATAAACATCGGTAAAATACCCTTCGAAGTCTTAGTAGCCCATTAAAGTTCGAATGATCTCCCCAGATAAGTCGACTCCCTGCCATTGAATTGCCATGTAAATTCGAAATTTTTCAATTTGCATTGCAACTTTTTATTATTATTATTATTATTATTATTATTATTATTATTATTATTATTATTATTATTATTATATAGACGTACGTTATCATCATCATAATTATCATTATTATCATCATCATCATCATCATCATCATCATCATCATCATCATCATCATCAACATCACTATCATCATCATCATCATCATCATCATCATCATCATCATCATCATCATCATCATCATCATCATCATCATCATCATCATCATCATCATCATCATCATCATCATCATCATCATCATCATCATCATCATCATCATCACCATCGTTGAGCTGTGATCAGCGGAATAGAGCATGTGACTGTCTACGTGGACGACATCCTGGTACACTTTGAGACGTTGGAAGAACACGTGAAAGTGTTTCGTGAACTGTTCCGTAGAGTAAGTGAAACGAACGTCATGGCCCGACAAAGCAAGTGCATGCTTGCGTCCACAGAAGTCGAATTCTTCGGACAATGGGTGGAAAGATGTATCTTTACTCTCCAGGACGACAATGTAGCCAAGATTAGAGATGCCCCAAGACTAAAGATGAAGAAGAATGTTCGATCGTTTTTTTGGATTTTTTAAATACTATTATGATTTTCATCCCAAATTTGCGGCTATTGCAGCCTCGTTGTCTGATCTTGTTAGACGAGACAAGTCTAAATTAGCTCAAGGGGATGAACCACAAGAAAATACATATATAGCGTTAACGAGAACCATTTTTCTCGGCCTATACTATAGTTACCAGATCTTACAAACACTTTTGTGCTTCGCACAGATGCTTCTAATGTCAAAATATTAAAAAAATGAGTGCTCACAAATATATTGTGAATGCTTTTTATTATTCCCCTTTATTAGGTTTGAGTCCATAAATGCTCTTTATCTATAATATTAAAAAGTAATTTTCAATGTATAATTACTGGAGACATTGTAAACCAATTTCATACTTTCATTTTCCCATTTTAAAATATCAACTCTGATAGATTCTGTCAAATTAATTTCTTTTTGCCTATATGTTTGTAATTATGATGCATGGGTCAAGTGCCTTTTTGCCGTAACAAGTTCAATTCAATTCTACTGTGAGCTTAGAAGCTGTAGGGTAAAAATGTTCGACTGCTTTCTATTATTTTACGCAGGCAGAAAGTTGTTGAATCGAGAGAAAAATTACTCAGCAATAGTGTCCTTATGGTGTGACGCATGGAACATAATTATGATGATGCATTTTTTTATCTTTCATTGCAACTCGTAAGATTATAAGTAAGACGTTTTGCAAGTTTCTAGCAAGTGAAAGAGGTTGGTTGAAATGTCACTGCAATTTGAAAACTATAGGGATAATTTCTTAAAGATTGTCCAGTGCGACATTTTTTGCGCGTATCTTGCTACATAGTAGTATTTATGATTAAAAAAAAAGTGTAACGGTTACGCCAGTTTTTTTTTTTTTTAATCCTTTTAAATTCGCAATAAAGTTAATGACTGTCGGGGGTAACGTCGTTAACAGAATCTGAAAAAAGTAAGAAAAAAACACCTACATATCTACATAAAATTAAATGTCACCTAAAGATATTAAGAGAATAGAAAGAAAAACCGTTGTATGGGCGTTTTAAAATTGAGTAATCTAAAATTGAGTAAACCTAATTAGCCTATAGCGTGTGATGAAACAGTTTCTTGGTCGGTCCTGACGTTTGAGTCACCTCGAACCCAGATGACCATCACTGCAAGTAGAGCAAAAAAGAAATACGTGGGCTAGAGTCTCGCTTACCTCTTAAGCGATACACGGCGACCAAAAGGACGACAGCTAAGGCTGGCTTTGATCATCCGATTATTGAGTCGTAGATCTATGTGATCGATCACCTACGGCATTTAAACATCGGGTCATTAGAAAAGGCTTTACACTACAGCAAAATGTTGAGGCGTGGAAATAACTTAATAAGGACTATCTGGACCTGAGCTCCGAAATCTATGGTTATAAAGATGACCTGTATTCACTGTGTCCGCGTGGCGTAGAACTTAGCGCTCCCACCTCAACAACGATGTAGATCATGTTTTCGTCCTTTATAAAAAATAAGTAGTAGTAGTAGTAGTAGTAGTAGTAGTAGTAGTAGTAGTAGTAGTAGTAGTAGCAGCAGCAGCAGCAGCAGTAGTAGTAGTAGTAGTAGTAGTAGTAGTAGTAGTAGTAGTAGTAGTAGTAGTAGTAGTAGTAGTAGTAGTAGTAGTAGTAGTAGTAGTAGTAGTAGTAGTAGTAGTAGTAGTAGTAGTAGTTGTTGTTGTTGTAGTTGTTGTTGTTGTTGTTGTTGTTGTTGTTGTTGCTTTTGTTATTGTATCAGGGGTTACCAATACAAAGGCTAATAATAGTAAGCAGTTGTTGTTTTGATTATGCCACATCCATGTTCTCCATGTTCTCCAATCTGACTCCAGGTCGAAGGCTATTGACCTCAGGCTTGGCTTTTGGGGCTGTCCTCATAATTATGCGTCTCGGATCTAGGATCGTTGGACCCTGAAACTGTCACTGTGTGATGTGTGACTATCAGCCTGGGTGACTGTAAGACTAAAAGGCTATGTGACTCTGTGACTGTGTGACTGTGTGGCTGTGTGGCTGTATGACTGTGTGACTGTGTGACTGTGTGACTGTTTGACTGTGTGTCTGTGTGTCTGTGTGACTGTGTGTCTGTGTGACTGTTTGACTGTTTGTCTGTTTGTCTGTTTGACTGTGTGTCTGTGTG
>RQTK01000336.1:169796-186019 GCA_003991915.1 Elysia chlorotica | reverse complement strand
ATGGCCCCAGCCAGTGTCGCTGCTGGACATCCACTGCTGGTTTCGTTAGCGTCGGGCTGGGGTTGTGGTCCGAGGGTTCTCTAAAATAATGTAATCACATGACAAGTGATCCAAGATCAAAAACATGAGCGTCAAGAATCAAAGTGTACGGACGATTTAAATGATCAGGCACAGTAAGAACATTTCTACTGAAGGAAACACACTGAGAATCCAGGTGACGTTACACCAGATGATCAGAGTGAGGAACCACACAAGAAAGGCATTACTGCATGTAAACTTCGAAGTTGCCAAGTGAACATATTTATCGGTGTGTGTGTGTGTGTGTGTGGAGATAGGATGGGAATGGGGTAAAAGGTAAGGCCCAGTTAACTCATCGATAAAGTTTCAGTTCAGCTGACAGGCCTTCGATGTGGGTCATCGTTTGACTTACAGTTTGTCGACGAGAGAGGTTCCGTTCACACTGACGAAGGCTACATGGAATATTTAGCAGCATTTTTTGTAATTAAATCTAACCATAAATCTAAAAACAGGATTACCTGGGCTAAAAAAATGACCAGTTAAAAGTAGTGTCTACACACACACGAACATTCTTGAAGAATTACGTGCCTACCAAGCAGACTCCAACAACTTTTCAGGAATGGATGAGTCGACACACCTCTATCTCTTAATAATGATCTGACGATTGAAAAAGAAGCAACAAGGATGAGGGTAGCAATTTCACATCAGATTATGTTTAAATACGAATTGTTTGTCCGCTGATAAATCAAACTTACTGCAAAATACTGTCAATTTTGCGTAAGTAAGCTCTCTTGCTAGTTTGTTGGAGTATTCTCTTGATTTTACTTTCCACAATGCTTGTGAAGTGTAATATGTATGAAATAGGTATAGATCTTAGAAAAAATAAAAGAGAAAGAGAATCTGAATCGGATATGTATAAAAAGGACGAAACCTGCGTTCAGACATGCAACTCATCAACTGACTGAACATCTGCACGTAACTAAGAGATCAGGACCAAAACCAGATTCCACAACACAGGTTCTCTTCGGTAAAATCCAATAAACTGTGATACATTCACTTTTTATTCAACCCAGACATTGTATCAGTAGACCATGAGCTAGACCTAGTATGAAAACCACACATTTTACAGTATTGGAAAAATTAAACGGCTCTGAGCAGCTTGGTCTATCTCTAGATGTTTATAATGAGGTGAACCTGCTGAAACTTTCACCCAGTTTCCAAAATGCAGGGATGCGCCAAGTGGGAAATGGTGAAAAACAAACAAAAGCACAATAGTAATTCAAACTTCACAATTTAGCATTCAGTACTACATTTGAGTCGCTGATAACAAATGTGTACTTTGTTTTAAGATCAGAGTGCTGAAAAATAATTTTGACTCAACTTTTAACTCCGGCAAGATCAAAGGCACCCAAGTGACACGAACCACAGTCCGCTGGCTGGAAAATATCTAGCGTCGCCAGACGGAGAAGCTCTCGATAACGAGAGGGTTTCTTGTTTACACACACAGATTTTTCGAGAAGTTTTCGGGATTCCCATACATGTATTTTCTTTGATATCTCTCATTTTGTAGATGAATGATACGTCAATGTACATGACACTAAGAGAAGAAGGCCAACGTGACTGGGCTAAGTTTGAGCAGGAGTGGATAAGGAGAAAATTACGGAGAAACGAAGGAGAGAAAAGAATAGCTAGAGCATTGAGTGAGAGAGATCGCAGGAGAACAGAAAAAGTTAGATACGAAAGTATGAGAGGGTTTCACCAATCTGAATAGAATAGGAAAAAAGCAACAAAAGCAAGTTAAAAAAAAGCCCAGGCATGGAGGTGCAGATAAGCCAATACATGGACAGAGAAGAAATATGCCGAGAGCTGCGTACTAGCGGCTGAAGGTAGATGCGGCATGTTGCGGTCCACTAGAAATGTAAAATAATGTGTTTGTTTCCACATGAGTTCATCATAGGATGACCCTAAACTGATCCCACATTAATAGGGCCAAGGTCACGTGTCAGTGTCTAGTGTCCCCTATCCGCCTGACAGAGACAAAAGGTGTCTTGTCTCGATGTCCTTGTTCAGACATTAGGGCTGGGCATCCGGGGCTTTATTGGGTCGTCGATGCTTCCCGGTCTCGAGGACCTAAAGCGTCGACGCTTCTCGTCCCGAGTATCGACGCGCAACAATGCTAGAGTAGACATTAGGCCGAGCGCCCTAAACAGTGAAGGTAGACTGCGCGAGCCACATTGCGAGCCACATTGCCGCATTATTATTATTATTATTATTATTATTATTATTATTATTATTATTATTATTATTATTATTATTATTATTATTATTATTATTATTATTATTATTTAAACCTAGAGCAAGAAAAATTGCGAGAGTGATGTCCCTTAGCGTCGATGACACCATATTTGGTTTCCTCGGGTGGGAGTGAGAATACCATATAAGGTTTCCTCGATGACTGCTTCCCGATAAATGCTTTCATTCAATACCTAGGCATCGATGCTTCGGTACCCAGTTACCCAGTAGGCCTACTGACGAATTGCGAGAGTGATGTCCCTTAGCGTCGATGACACCATATTTGGTTTCCTCGGGTGGGAGTGAGAATACCATATAAGGTTTCCTCGATGACTGCTTCCCGATAAATGCTTTCATTCAATACCTAGGCATCGATGCTTCGGTACCCAGTTACCCAGTAGGCCTACTGACGAATTGCGAGAGTGATGTCCCTTAGCGTCGATGACACCATATTTGGTTTCCTCGGGTGGGAGTGAGAATACCATATAAGGTTTCCTCGATGACTGCTTCCCGATAAATGCTTTTCATTCAATACCTAGGCACCGATGCTTCGGTACCCAGTAGGCCTACCGAAGAACTAACAAGAGCAAAAAGCAAGCTTCGCATATGAACTGACCTGATCACATCTATAATACAAACATTTCTTTTTCTGTATCTTATATGATGATACATTTAATTTCTATTTTGAAAAAAAAAATAATAAACAAGAAACACTGAACATTCTCTTGAGGTGTTCTTTTCCTCGGGAATTCCCGAAATAACCGTGGTCACGACGACTGGAACCGACGACTGTAAGGCGTCGACGCTTTCAGTCATCGTCGAGATTCCCGCCCGGCCCTCTCAGACATCTTTCTGTGTTTTGGCAATTGGCATGTGGATTCCAATTTGAAATCTTTGTGGAGTTTATTATCCGTCATATGTCGTAACGTAACTGGTTGGTTATAGATTGTTTGACGATGAAGCTGTTGCCTTAATAAGAACCTAATATTATGTCGGTTGTCAGGCATTATACAATAATGTACATGTACGAGTTTGGTTCAAATAACATTACATTATTGGTGATTCCTTTGCTTATCCCATGTTTGTAATTGTAATGATAAGATCGTTTTTATTAATCCGATTTTAAATGTATGTAATGGTGCGTGTGTTATTACAATGTTGGATTGATTCTAAACGTTACTACTTGCTGTTTGGTTCTCTTTCGAAAGGATGGGATATAGAATTAGAACTTATGTGGGATATCAAATGTATCTTCAGTGGCGGCTGGTGCCTTAAAAAACAGGTCGGGCAAGGTGGTGGTGGTGGTACTTATGATTATGATGATGATGATGATGATGATGATGATGATGATGGTGATGGTGATGGTGGTGATGATGATGATGATGATGATGATGATGATGATGATGATGATGATGATGATGATGATGATGATGATGATGATGATGGTGACGGCGGTGTTGATCCTTCTGTTATAGGCCTACGTTTTATATAGGAATTCAGCTCGACAGGACTTTAAAGTTGAAAACTTGTCAATGACTTTCCTATTTAAATCCAAAAACTCAGCGATAAATTCTTGCGTTGTTAAATGTTAATACAGCCAGTGCAAGTAGATTCTAGACCTAGTTATATAACAATGAAAAATCCAAAAAATTACAGTATTCTGGAGCAGTATCTCACAATACCGACAGCAACAATTACTGACAAGTGACAATGCAGTGCACAACTTCTCAATGCAACAATTACACACCTTAAAAAGCGCAAATAAGTGAATGTGTGAGAGGGGTGGGGGTTTAGGCTAAGAATGGTTGAACCACAGATCCTAGGCTAACGTACACTGTCTAGTTTAACTGTGAACTGTAGATAGACGGCAACCCACATTTTTCCTCAGATGCCTGAAAATGACACCGACTTGGCCCATCCTTCTGTGGCTTGCAGGCTCAATCTTCAGTCGTATTGTATTGCCTGTTTGCACTAATGCTAGAGCATATTTAATTCATTGCTGGTTTTAAAGTTTTAGGTTAAAAACAATAAATATGATGATTGTTTTTTAATATTGTGCTTATATGTATATGTTTATATTAATCTGACTATTAGAGATTTGTTTTAATCAATTTATTGGCCTAGTTTTATTACTTTTATAAATATAAAAGGATTTGTTTTTAATTATTATTTTTTAAATTAGCCAAGTTGGGCTAGCCCTACTTGGCTTATTGTGAAGACATAGGAAGCGTTAGGGTCAAAGTCCAATTTTTGTATTAGGAATACTACAATGAGGTAGGGCAAATTCACATTAGCCCACCTTGGTGTAATAAGGGGACTCTACTGAGCACCGCGAGCGATTTTGAAACTTGGAAATAGTCTGCCCCTGCTTTCCGCGCACCGATGTAGATCTAAACCACGTCGCGCTAGGAAAGAGCGTACTTTGGTTTTATCTCTTATAGTTGCAGATTCTGACGGAAACATTTATTATTGATTTTCATTTTTGTCATATTATTATTTACATTGTATTTTTGTTACACAAGCCCTTTTAGCGAGACAGGTCGGGCACTGCCCACCCTGCCCATAGGCACGAGCCGCCCTTGTGTATCTTACTTATCAATTAACCTGTTTTGTGACATCATGTAGTGAATTGGTGAGAGAAGTGTTGGACAGAGAGAGAAGAGAAGGATTGATGGAAGGACGAATAAAGAGAGTGAGAGAAAGTCAGGATGAGTGTGAGAACGAGCTCAAGGGGTTGGCTATTTGCGGTCAATGAGGAATGTATTGCATGCGTTGCACCCAGTGTAGAATCAGATACAGAGGAAGAGAACACATGCCTATTCTTTGTAGGTACGGGCAGTACCTGTGCTGTTAATATTACACCATTTTTCTTTCCCTTAACCATCCTTATCTCTCTTATTCTTTTCCTATATGTTTGTTTTGGCTCTTAGAGTCAGTCTAAGTTTGTCTCTCGTGCAGTGAGCATGTTTTCAGTCCGCGTTCAACTACCGGTACAAGTAGATTTTATATAAACTTTTCTTCGAATTCATTTTTGTTTGTATCGATACCGCCTCGCTGAGTAAAGTCAATAACCTTTCACCTGATGAAAACAAGACTTGTTATTTTGGCCAAATGTTATTACTGTTGTACGCGACAGCCTATATCACAACGAACCAACCAACCAACCAACCAGTCACAAAGAACATTCCGTAGTGGGTCAAAGGTTCTTCAATGTGAAATATTGCAATCTTTTGCAACGAAACAAATTAAAAGCAACAATGGGACAGTCGAATATCCACATTGTGACCACTGAAGATCCTAGACAAAAGTGGTCGCGAGGACAGGTGGTCGCCTTGGATAATAAAGCCTAACTGCGTGGTTGCACGATTTTCCCTCTGCCTTGTAGGCGAGTACCGGGGTTAAAATTAATACAAATCTTCCCCGTGTGAGTTCCTAAATGTAATGGTTCAAATTGTCTGCACTAGCATATAAAGCAAGCGTGTGCCGGCCCATAGACAAAAATAAAAAGGATTAGATTTATACGTTACTTAACAGAATACTTAACTGTAATCACTAAAATGTCGGTATCCCATAGCCTTCCACAGGCCTGTCTGGATCTAGATTCCTACTGATACTGTCATCATGCTACCGTACTGGTTTTCTTCTTTACCTGTATCAAAGACCCGCTGCAGCCATGATTGTATTTCTTCACAGAATATCTCTCTCTCTCTCTCTCTCTCTCTCTCTCTCTCTCTCTCTCTCTCTCTCTCAATTTTTTTCTTCTCTCAATCATTATAGGTAGCTTACAGTCTCTCTACTCAAAAAAGTTTTCCCCATGACGACCCCCATCCTCCAAGCACTCAGTTACATAGAGCAGCCTCTGAAGAAAGACACTACCTGTGCTTTGCGGTCCAATCCACAGAACAGTTAGAGTTACAGTTAATTTACGACATGACAGAAAGGGGAAATTCACTTAATAACCTGTTGCTCGACTATTCCTTCGACCCCCATCCCTCTCTTACTTACTCTGCTCACTCGCAAAAGACACACTGTCAGTGTCTACAGTACCGGCAACCTTGTATCTCTCACAGCCTTTTTTCGTGCATGTCCATCCTTATTTCTGCGAAATTTGTTCTTTTTTTCAAAATTGAGATGGTCGCGTTGGACAGGGTTTAGTCTTTTTGGGTATTCTTTAGACTGCCCGCGGTCGCGTTGAGAGGGTGGTGGCGATGGGCAGTAAAAAAAAGTTGATTGAAAAAAAGGGAGTCGGTGAAAAGTGGTCGCCTTTGCAGAGCATGTTTAAGTGTATCTTATAACAGGTTGACCAGTTTTATCCCGCAGTGTACCTCAATTACGGGATACCAGTTTAGTACGGGGTATCAGTTTAGTGTGTACTGGACTGTTCCTTTCAAAAAAATTAATGCGCAAACGGGTAAATCACATATCAAGAAATAATAGCGATAATGATAGCCTAGCTCTACAATGATTGAAATTATCGGGAATATAATTGTTGAGACAAATACTAAACAATACAACTGTATTTTCTTTTAATTCTCTATGCTCGGAATGGCTGAGGATAATGTAAAGTCTAAGAACTTAAACTTTAAAATGTGCGTTCATAGTTGTTGTTTGTTTTTCAAATCTATTTTATATAATTTTTTTCGCCTTTTTCCATTTCAGATCCTGCACATTCGCAAGGTAAGCATTTAGGTTTCGGAAAAAGTAAAAGTAGTAGTAGTAGTAGTAGTAGCAGTAGTAGTAGTAGTAGTAGTAGTAGTAGTAGTAGTAGTAGTAGTAGTAGTAGTAGTAGTAGTAGTAGTAGTAGTAGTAGTAGTAGTAGTAGTAGTAGTAGTAGTAGTAGTAGTAGTAGTAGTAGTAGTAGTAGTAGTAGTAGTAGTAGTAGTAGCAGCAGCAGCAGCAAGAGCAGCAGTCGTAGCTGCAGCAGGAGCAGTAGCAAAATTATTTGTTGGTATTGCTGAAATGATGGCTGTAGCAAATGTTGTCTTTGTAGCAGTTTTAAGAGCAGTTTAAGTCGGAACAACACTTCTCATGTATGACTGTACTAAACGTGACATTTGGAGCAATTATGGCGCCAGCTGCTGTTTTCGACGTATGGAAAAGTAACAGTTGTAGCCTTGCAGGTGACCGTACCAGCCACTTGTTCATACATTTTTCAGGAACTCACGGTATTGGAATTGCTATCCCAGTAATTATCATTTTAGGCTTTGTGAGCGATGGTCTGATGGACTATGAACTTTTAATGGTGAACCAATCAATACGCTGATATTACTAGTTGTTCTGATGCTTTTAGCAAATTGGTCCGAGTAAAGAGGCAGAGAGGCGTTGTGGAAAAGGTATTCACGAAGAAAAAATAATCAGGAAGTTATTCAACCATCACAACAAAAAAGTGTTTGAAATAGACATTATAGAATATATCAGCGTTTACTTTTTGTAAGTAATTTTGTAGTTTGATATTTTATGATTGTGCATGTTTTGTGTGTGTGTGTGTGTGTGTGTGTGTGTGCGTGTTATTTTTCTGTATGACTGGTGTTGTTGGGGCCGGCATGAAACCCAATAAAGACCCTGATTTTGTTGTGCATAAATCATAAAATGTCGATCTGTTGTCTCCACATTCTGGTTTGCCAGTGCAACAATGCGCGGACCAGATCGGCTCCTGTTCGGGGCCATTCATTTTGGCCAAAGAGGCGGGAATGGGGGATATTTGCAGGTAAGTGCACCACCCACTGCACGAGCGCTAGATTCTAGATCTGCCTATTGTTGATGTTTTGGACGGCCTACAGGGTAAGGCCAGGGTAGGATGGACTCGATAACTGCTCAATCAATTCCTTAAACAGGAAACAAAGTGCAGGAAAAACACGTACTTGTTTGTTCATTGATTGCTTTGTATCGGATCTATAGTAGAAACTGGAGAGCATCGCTTAGGGCAGGCTTGTTTTTATACTGCACAATTAAATAGTTTTTTTCTCAATAATATTGCTTTAAAAAATGAACACATTTGGGGTAAAATGCACAAACATGACGTAGCTTGCGTCTCGTCGTAAGCCTTCTTAATCTTTTATTGTTACGACGAGATGTTTGTGCATTCTAACATTGAAATCTATTTGCTAGAATAGTTTAATCCTACGCGCGCGACATGTATAGAGTAAAGCGATACCAATTGTTCCTTTACTTTGGCCTCTTAGTTTGAAAACGTACAAGTTTGTGAGGAGGCTGGGTTTGTAAAACTGGCCCATTAACTGTTGGTAGGCTACATCCCGAGTCGATAAATACTATGTTCCATCTTCATACCTATGGCGATGGAACAAAAATAGAGTAATGTGGTACCAATTATTGTTTCTTTGGTTTGATCTCCTGTTTTATACTACTGCTCACCCACAGCGCCTTCAACACATTCACCTCGTGCGTGAACAGCATATCTGACTGCAACCTGGGCGAGCAAGAGAAGCAGCTCATCATTCAGGAGTTCAGCTCAGGGATCAATTGTGGTGAGCAGTGGTTGTAGCAGCTGCAGTAAAGAGGGCGTCCAAAACAGCCCTGTTGGGGATGTTGGTAGTGATGGTGGTGCCGTATTGTTGTTAATGGTTAGGTTATAGTAATGGGTATATTGATAGTGGTGGTGGTGGTGGTGGTATGGGTAGTGATAGTGGTGGTTGTGTCGGTGGTGGTTGTAGTGATAGTGGTGGTCGTGGTAGTGGTGGTGGCGATGGTGATGGTGATGGTGGTGGTGATGTTGTTGTTGGTTGTGGTGGTGTTGATGTTGTTGTTGGTGCTGGTGGTGGGCGTGATAGTTCTGTTGGTGATGGTGTTGGTAATCGTGGTGGTGGCGGTGGTGGAGGTGGAGGTGGTTAAGGTGGTGTTGTTGGTGGTGTTCGTAATGGTATTGGTGTTGGTTGTGATTAAGGTGATGATGTTGGTGGTGATGTTAGTGAAAATGTTAGTGGTGGGAGTGGTGGTTGTGATATTGGCGGTGGCGAATTTGGTGGTGGTGATAGTGGTATTGCTAGTGTTATTGGTGTTGGAGGTGGTTGGGTTATGTAATGGTGATTATGATAATGATGGTGGAGTGGATGTTGATGTTGATAGTGGTGAAGGTTGAGGTAGTGGCAGTAGGTCTATTATTGTGTTGGTTGTGTTAGTGGTAGTGAAAGGGTGTTGGTGGTTGTGTGATTGTGATAGTGGTGGAAGTGGTGGTGGAGATGATAGTGGTAGAACAAGTTAATGGTGGACTATGGAGTTGATACTTTTGACTGTAGTAGTACTAGGTGATGGTGACTGTGATGGTGGTCGTAGAAATGCAATTGGCAGTGGTTTTGTTCATTGATGTTATGTTATTGGTTGTAGTATACACTAGGTGTTTTGTTTGTACTGGAGTGGTGTGATTGGTGATAGAAGTGATGGTAATAGTATTTGAAATGTATGTGGTTTAAGTAGTGTTGCTTGTGTTCGTGTTGGTAGAGATGGTAATGGCGGTCCTAGTATTGGTGATAGTGGTGGGAGAAGTAGTTGTGTTATTATTGAGGTGGTTATGAAAGTAAAAACAGTCGTAGTAGGAATGACATAAAGCATCCATACAATATTAATTATCGCAGAACGACTTATAGTGTCGAAGAAGCAAGAAAATGAGGGGAAGAAAAATTGTTGGCTTCATGTTTGTAATAACACGTTCATTTGTAAAATTCTTTTCTCTTCAAGATGGGTCAGGATCCGGAACATCAACTGGAACCGGAACTGGTACAGGAACAGGAACTGGTACAGGAACAGGAACTGGCACCGGAACTGGGACTGGAACAGGCGGGATCGGTGAGTGACCAGACTCTTTTCGTTGTTGATTTCTTTATTCTCTTACTCTTAATCTTATGGGTCTTGTACTAGGCTTTCTGGCAGGCCAAAAACGAACGTGCCTTATTAGATGATATTCAGATACAGAGTTACCACCTTGTTCCTGCTGTCTGTGTCATCTGGCACCACATGACTGCATCAATGGTGGTTCAATTGGTTAGTGTGCTTGCCTGGCGAGAGGAAGTCCGGAAGTTGCGAGATTCGAATCTCTGCTGGTACAACTATCTCCTTGGTGGATTCTTTGGTAACGCTACAGCCAAAAAGACCCGAGAAGACCCGAGAAGACACAAAAAGACACTTAATCAACTGAAAAGAGATTATTACACGGTAAATTTATTTATTGTTCATTTATTTGTCACAACCAGATTGATTATAAACTACACAGCAGAGCAGACATCACTGATGTACTGCCATGGACATAAATCGGATCCCACTTTAATGAGGTGTCCTATGAATGTACATGAACTTTTGGACGAAAAAGAAACAACTGTCCTCCTCCTAGCCTAAATTTCGATTTTCTTTTCGGAACTTTCTCGATTGTCTTTGAGGGCATTTTGGGGTATGTTCGGGTATCTTGTCTGGTCTTCTCGAAAAATCGAAAAAAAAAAATACCAGTAGGGGGCCTACAGGGAAGTGGAAATCGACAATCAAACGTATTTCCGTTAGACAAAGAGCTTAGTAAAAGTTGATTGCGATTCTAAATGCATTCACATCTGTAAAGCCGTCCATGGCATAGAGAGACGTTTTGTATTGATAGGCGAGTAACAATGGTGCTGGGGCCCGGCAGACTGTCGGACACTCTCATCTCTAACCATTATTCGTGGCGTCTAGAGCTGGATCCAGGGTGTAGACTACATCTGTAAGATTGATTACCGCCACAGTTTTGAAGTGTCATGGGTAGACAAAAAAAAGGGGGGGGGGGATTGAAGGAGATGCATCGAAATTCATATAACTATAGAAAGGAAAATTATACAATATCAATTATACATCGAATAAAAGAATAAAATGGCGCGGAGTTATTAGATTGAAAATATAAAACAGCCAAAAAATAGATGTAGGTAGTATTAAAAAATAAATGTCCCACTTTAGTTTTAATTCCTGCTTTTATGAAAGGCTTCAAGCCAATATTCATAGAAAAGGAACTTTGAGGTAGCAGGTATTCCATTTATATCTTTCTCTCCCTCTCTATGTTGCCTTTTTCTTCTCTTTTATCCCCCTTTTTCCCTCTTTCACTTTCCCCTCCACTCACCCACCCCCAGATCCGCTCTTTGCCTCCGTGGTATTGCTGTTCTCCGGCTACGGTTGTATCCAGGTGCCCTCCCAGTGCAGCGCTAACATCGGGCCCTCGTCGGACTGCAGGTACCACCACCACCTCCGCCTGACTGTTGCTGCTGCTCTTCTTGTTAACAAGCAACTCATTGTAGTTGTTGTTATTGTTCTGTTTGGAAATGTTGCTGTTGTTAACATCGGTGGTGCGATATGATTATGATGATTATGATGATGATAATGATAATGATTATGATGATGATGATGATTATGATGATGATGATTATGATGATGATGATGATGATGATGATGATGATGATGATGATGATGATGATGATGATGATGATGATGATGATGATGATGATGATGATGATGATGATGATGAAGAGTAGAATGAGGAGGAGGAGGAGGATGGGTTTGTCAGATGTTGCAATGGCATTTTCAGGATTCCAGATTGTTTCTCTTTCCTGATGACAGTGCTGAGTGCTTTTTTTTGTTTTCTTTTCTTTTGTTTTTATTGTTGTTGTTGCTGCTGTTGTTTTTGTTGTTGCTGTTGTTACTGTTGTTGTTATCGTTGTTGCTGTTGTTGTTTTTGTTATCGTTATCGGGAATGGTTATGTATTTGATGTTTTCTCGGCCTCTCTGTCTCTCTCTCTACTTTGACTCTGCCTCTGTACGTGTCTCTCTGTTTGTCACCCTCTCTTCCTCTATAAGCCCATTTTGCATCTGGGCTCTTTCTTCTCTCTCTCTCTCTGTCTTTGCTTGTGTGTCTGTCTCTGTCTAAGTTCCGTTTGTCTCTCTCCGCCTCTGTCTCTACCTTCTCTCTCCCTCTACTTTCTCTCTATGTCTTTTTATCTCTCCCTCTCTCACTCTCTCCCTCTCCCCTCGCTTCGAAGATGTAACTGATACTTGCTCTCTGTCTACCATGCCCAGTGCTGTGAAGGCTTCCGGCCAGTGCATGTTCAACGACTGCCCCAAGATCCGGGGTACTGGTGATGATACCAAGGCGGCCAGCCTGCTCGTCCAATCAGCGCAAAACTCTTTCTCGTGCAGTAAGTCAGTACGGCAGTGTTACTGTCACATTTCTCAATCTCTGGACCCGAGTTTACATGCAATAAATATGTTACTGCAGTAAGTCCTGTTGTGTAACTATCGTATAACTCAATCTGAGAACCCGTCATTACAGTCTACCAATATGTACTGCATCAGTACAGGAACCAATACATAATGTAAAATAACAATATAGGTATCATTACAAGTTATAACAAATGCAACAATAAAGCTAGCAATAAAATTGTATACAACAGTACAGGTATCCATACAGTTATCAATACATGTATTTTAACATGCATGAATTCAGTTCACATTACAAGTAACAATACATTTAACAAAGCAGGCAAAATTACAATAGGTAACAATTCATGTAACAATACAAGTAAAAAAGCAGGTTAAAATACAGATTATATATATATATATAGTTAACAGTTTGAGTTTTTAAGGACATCAAGAACACAATGTAAAAGTGTACCGCCTTACTGTATAACCTCTGACAACGGGGGTAATTGAGACAATATAGTAGCCTGATACACAATGAGATTTTCAAAAAATAATCTATTTAAAGGTCTTATCTGTATGCCATGTGCATGGACGATTGGTGAGAAAACGTCATACTCAGACAAACATTATTTCCTTAAAAACTCAAACTGTTAACTTCAGTCATTAGTAAGGAAGCTTGAAGAGTGGTAGAGTTGTTAGAGTGATTGTTTGTTGTCTGGAAGGAGCAGGCACCAAGTGGATCAATTCTCTTTTCTCAAGCAAAATCTCTCGTTGTATCCAGTAGCGACGCTTGGTCTCGTTCTGTAGAATGTGATTGCCCTCTAGATGAATGCATCACTCCATCCATCCACTTTATCCTCAGGTTTCACTTCCAGTGAGCTAACCGGTAGCGGAGCTCTCGGGGTCCTACAGAGACCAGTTTGGGAATCCCTGGGCCTCGTCCTGGTTGCGGCTCTGGTGACCAGTTTTCTTTTCTAGCCTGGAGCGATACAAGGGTGCTCACACAGTTACACAATGGCGCTATGGTTATTTCTTTTGTTGCTTAAAATATCATGTTACGTAATTCAAGCCAATATGTCAACAATACATGTAATAATAGAGGTAATTATATCTAGGTAATAATGTTTGTCTGAGTATGACGTTTTCTCACCAATCGTCCATGCACATGGCATACAGATAAGACCTTTAAATAGATTATTTTTTGAAAATCTCATTGTGTATCAGGCTACTATATTGTCTCAATTACCCCCGTTGTCAGAGGTTATACAGTAAGGCGGTACACTTTTACATTGTGTTCTTGATGTCCTTAAAAACTCAAACTGTTAACTTCAGTCATTAGTAAGGAAGCTTGAAGAGTGGTAGAGTTGTTAGAGTGATTGTTTGTTGTCTGGAAGGAGCAGGCACCAAGTGGATCAATTCTCTTTTCTCAAGCAAAATCTCTCGTTGTATCCAGTAGCGACGCTTGGTCTCGTTCTGTAGAATGTGATTGCCCTCTAGATGAATGCATCACTCCATCCATCCACTTTATCCTCAGGTTTCACTTCCAGTGAGCTAACCGGTAGCGGAGCTCTCGGGGTCCTACAGAGACCAGTTTGGGAATCCCTGGGCCTCGTCCTGGTTGCGGCTCTGGTGACCAGTTTTCTTTTCTAGCCTGGACCGATACAAGGGTGCTCACACAGTTACACAATGGCGCTATGGTTATTTCTTTTGTTGCTTAAAATATCATGTTACGTAATTGTTCAAGCCAATGGTAGCCTGTACTGAACTGTTGGTTGTGTTTTATTAAATATCGTTAAAGCTACAAACCCTATGCCATTCTGTCATAATCTGTCATGTAATTATCAATAATATATACTATATCCCACGTAAGAATGATTTATAACACCTTTTCCTTCAATTCAATGTCTAGTGTATTTTGGCATTCTTTTGGAGTTGTAAAGAATAAATGTTGTCTAGCTGCTCATTGGTTTATTCGAACATAAAGATATTAGCTGATATTTCATGCTAAAATATTAAATATGTACACATGTATTTTAATCGATTTGATAACATTGACATAAATATTTTAATCTCAATACAGTTAGAAAGTTATGCAATATGGAGACTAAGATTTAATGGAAAAAAAGGCATTTTAAAATTCATTTGCTTGAACTGTGGCATATTAGTTGTCGAAATTTAATATTTTGTAGTAAAATAGCAATGGTTATCTAAAGCAATACAATTATATGTAGCCTATGCCAAAACAAGTAGTACATATTGCAAACACTGAATGGACTGTTTTCAAAAATAAAATAAGTCTTAAATGTAAAAAAAAAATTTTTTTTACTGAAATGAAATCATTTTTTCAATATAGATGATTACCTTAAGATTGTGTTTTTAATTTATGATTTTTCATTGCATGATTCAACTAACTTACAAATTTGGTTATGAGGTATTTAATGCAGGCGTTTTTTTATTTTATTTTTGTTCTGTTTTTGATTTTTTACCAGTTGCATCATTCTTGTTTTGAATTGTGTAACGCTAGTTAAAAAGAAAGTTACTTCAGCATTCCCTTTTTTGTATTATTTTAAGCTATACTTTTTCCTGAGGATTGGAAATAAATTATTTTCTTACTTTCTCAAAAGTCTCATTTAAATATTTGCTACTTTTGTGTGTGCGTCCATTATTGCAAATTCATACTAGAAATCAGTAAACCGAAATAAAACAATATTTTACTATTATTACAGAAAAAATAGGCTATTTTTTTTCACCTTCATCGTCGATCATTATGAAATTGTGAATAAATGTAGCTATATTTTCGTCCAGTGCAGTGGCAGCTACATTTCAACAGTAATAAACATTTTGAAATCTTTCACACATATTCCTTTCGAATGAAATGATACTTCTCATTAAATTGATAATCTCTGTAGGTTGTTTTTTTTCTCTTGGGGAAAACTTTCTCCACATAGTAAATCCATAGAGTAAGAAGCGTCTACCTATGTGTAACTTAAATGTAGATTAAAATAGGCCTGATCTTTTTGTCACCTTTATGTTCATGTCAACTGTCTGGATCTAATGATAATAATTTTGTTTTATAATTTTATAATCTACACATTTGTTTTCCACATATTCAGAATATGGAAATGCAGGCTACACGCACAGATACACTTGGTCTAGACACGTTTTGTTGTTGTTGTTGTTGTTGTTGTTTTATTTTTTTAATTTATTGTACTTCTTCTTTCCTGGGATCTAGAAAATGCTAATATAGGAGATAGTTTGCTTTCTTTGGTGACTGGACCAAATAGTAATAATTTGATTTGAACAGAAATACATATAGTGCGTACAGCAAAGACTTTATGTTATCACTCTAAATTTTAAATACTATTGTACGACATTTTGTCAAACCTGCAAACTAAAAACACATAAATAGGTGTTTTTTTTTTCTTAATCTTTTATAAGTTTATTGTAATAATTGTTTATCTGCACATGACTTTCTGAGATATACATATTTGATGTCCGATACCATATTTCTATCAGCAGAATGAAGGTCATGCCTATTAACCATTATTTTATCCAAAAAAGACATTTCCGGCTAATGAATAGGCTCTGAACTAGTATTTTTTTATATAAACAACATGGAAAAAAACGCATCCCTGAAAAATCAAAGTTTGGAACAAAAATACTAATGAGGGTTATACTAATAAAAATAATAATAATAATAATAATAATAATAATAATAATAATAATAATAATAATAATAATAATAATAATAA
>RQTK01000336.1:84447-162333 GCA_003991915.1 Elysia chlorotica | reverse complement strand
CATTGATACAGCTATAATCATCAGTCACAGGGTAAGATTCACTTACCGTTTGTCTTCGTTTTATCTGTAGGCCTCGTTATCGCTAGACCTGCATTTTCAGTGAGAGGCTGCCAGCCAGAGAGCGCGTTGCTGCCAGCCCAAAGCCGTCCAGATTCCAGAGGGACAAGGGCGGCCGCAAAGTAGCTTGCATAGCACGGTGTAGCAAGCACACCAAGCACATGGTGTGCAGCGCTTTATTTACGGTGCACCGGACCATGGGACTGCGTGCTGACGAAGAACACGCACTAACGTATCATAATTATCAATACAATACTGTGAGACGGAAACATGGCGAGCAATACAAAAAAAATCAATCAACGTGGGTTCAAGCTCGTATGCTGGGTGTATGGTTGTATGACTCCAGGAGGTGAGAGGAAGAGAGGGAGGAGCGTTGAGGAAGAAACGGAAGCAGAAGAGGCAGGAGGAGAGGAAGGGGGTTGGAGGAGACGGAGGAGGATAGGAGGGAGGAAAAGTGAAAGAATAATTGGAGTTTCCTATAACGCTATAGTGCTGATGATGATCATTAATGGTTCATTTATTTTTGGTGTCACCATAACCTGTTGTCTTCTGGCACAAGTAGGTTATTGCTATTTGTTAATAAGTAGATATACTAACAGCAAGTGGCGATGAAATACATGTACATGTAGTTACATAAATTCACATAGCATGGTGTTTTCCTTTTTTTTCAGTGTATCATAAATTGGATTTATGTCATCTATCATCGGCCTTAAATGTTACAACATTCATTTTTTACGAACTGCCTACCAATAATGTTGTTGTTGTTGTTGTTGTTGTTGTTAATGTTGTTTGTGTTAATTTTCATTTTTGGTTATTGTTATTGTTGTTCTTGATGCTACTGCTGTTGTTAATGATGATGATAATATTGGTGATGTTGTTGTTACTGTTGTTGTTGTTGTTGTTGTTGTTGTTGTTGTTGTTTTTGCTGTTGTTGTTATTGTTGTTGTTGTTGTTGTTGTTGTTGTTGTTGTTGTTTTTGCTGTTGTTGTTATTGATTCAGATGATAACGATGCTTTTGTTGTTGTTGTTGAGGCTGTTGATGTTGTTGATTCAGATGGTGATGATGATGCTGAATGTTGATGTTCTTGCTGTTGTTATTATTGCTGTTGTTGTTGGTGCTGTTACGATAAGACAAAACAAGATAAAATTTCTTGATCTCTCTCTCTCTCTCTCTCTCTCTCTCTCTCTCTCTCTCTTCTCTCTCTCTCTCTCTCTCTCTCTCTCTCTCTCTCTCTCTCTCTGCGGGGCGCGGTGGCCCTGGGGTAGAACATCTGCTTCCGACGCAAAAGGTCCAGGTACGAGCCCTGGCGATTGCGCTCCCTATTGGTTGGATCGGTGTCAGTTTAATGTGACAGGTTGAAACAGGAGTCATGGTTTTCTCGCCCTGTCTCGTGTGTGGCAGCACATAAAATTGTCAGACGTTATTCTTGGGGCATGTCCACAATATAACCTAAATAGTGATGTTGGACGTTTAACCACTCAACAACATCAAAAACAACTCTCTTCGTTGTTCTTTTCTCTCTCCTCCATTTAGACCGATGTATATTTCTACAGAACTAGATCAGTGATCGCTATTGGACCTATTGTGATAGTGCGGGAGTAGCCGAGACGGCATCACTTTGTACCCTAGTCTTCGAGATAGCGGTTGCCTTTCCAACCCCTCTTCCACAGTGTTACCAGGCGTTCTCACTTTTCAATTGATTCACTCATTTCACTGTTTTAAATGGGGAAAATGCAACTTGCGCAAGAATCCAAGACGCAGTGAAAACGACGAATTTCTTTGGATTTGGGTCAAGGCTATCAGCTCTCGTTGAGAAGCTTTTTATAGCGATGCCGCTCTCGGCGCACGGCGCGGCAAACATCTAGTAGAGTGATGTCTTTGACTTCAGCGCTGTGGTAGCTGACTCGTGTCGGGCTGGCATAGCTGCTGCTGGTATGTGACTGATACCGCACCGTGAAATCCATCCCTCTCACTCAGTGTTAGTCCACCGTGGTAAGGCCAGAGAGTAATGACAAGAGGGTAAACTCCATGCACATTTCTTTTAATATAATGTTAAATACATTAACTAACAATGATGATGATGATGATGATGATGATGATGATGATGATGATGATGATGATGATGATGATGATATGACTTATACTAATCTAAGTTAGTTGTCTTATAACCGGGACCGAGGCAGGAGCAGATGGCAGCTAGTCTCTTTACAGGGTTAAGGGATTAATTTTGCCAGAGGACGTGTATTACGACGCGTCAGTGGGACTCCCTGTATCCAGAACTCTAGAGTAGATTTGTTGAAGTAATATCAATTTGCTTTGGAGAGGCGTACTATTATAACTGTCGCTGTCCCTAAACTCGTGCCTGTGAGCCAGTTGACTTAAGACGCTGTCTATTGCGTCGTTTTCAGCCCGCCTTGTCTTCACCGTCTAAGGTCAGTCCGTCAACCCTGTCGTTGATCATCGTCAGCATACCGTCGTCGCTCACCCTTAGCCTGCGTTCATAAAGGCGACAGATTTATGTCACCGAAAACTTAGACACCGTAAGTCATAGGAATCAGTCCATGTAATTATTTTGCAAAAATCAGGTAAACGGCTTAGTCTAAGCGCTGATAAGCACTCTAGGCGTTCGACATTTTATAGTACTAAAATTAATGTTCATTCTTACACACCGACTTTGGCGGGCACGTAGCCGTTAGTCACTGAATGTGTTACGTCATAATTATGTGTGGACTGGTTCACTGACTATTTTCTCATCGAGTCGAGGAAACATCGTAGAAAAATAATCTAGTTGGATTAAAAAAAAATCAATGGCAATGGTCAAAGTTCAAGGGGCCATCCGAGCAGAATTTCAGTTTGTGCAGTATTTGAAGAAAAAGCAACAACAACAAAAAATATATTTTTTTTCTAGGTGGGTCTGTGTAAAATTGAGGCGTATTCTATCTCCTTGTGAGCATGTGTTTTCGTGGAATGAGTGTTTCGTTTGTTTGTTTTTTCGTTATTGGCGATCAAACACCGCCGAAAATGCGAAGTTCTGTGTACAGCCATCGGCTTGTTCAGTGACAACAAAATTATGTCGCCTGCACGTTCGGTGTCTCTTTCTACCGGGCCACTTACTTGAGAACGTCATCTTAGGATTGTCGTCTTTGGACCATCATCGCTGGATCGTCGTCGCCTGGAACTTTAGTCTAAGTGATTTTCTAGTACTCAAACTGTCGTAGCTGCACAATCTAGCCTTTAGTCTTAGTGTATTATTTATGGGCCCTTTAATTGTGTTTTAACTAGACTCATAAGCTTTTTACAAATATTTCAAAAACTAAGCTTATTTCTTAAATCATTTTTATTGCGACCTTATTTATTAATATAGATCTCAGTATCTGAGACTAAATGTACTACTTGGGTCTAAACTTATAAAAAGCATTCTAGAGAAAAGTGTGTTTAAAGTTTTGAATCGAGGGCCGAAAAACAATGGCGGGCGTCTAACACAGACTATCACAGATCAAGTTTTGCCTCCCCGTTGGAAAACACAGATTGTCGGTCCGAAATACGTCGTGCGACATGATGTGTATCTCGAGGAACGAAAAACCACTAAAGTGTATCTCTGCATATTGTCTGTGTGTGACTAGGATGGATGTATGAGTTAGTATAGTCGCTCCCCAAATCCAGTTTTGCCATAATACTACTAATAATAACAATAATAATATCAACAATAGGCGTAATAATAATAATAACAGCCATGATAAAAATTTGACCGAGAATTTTACAGCAAACAAATAATCATGAAGGATGAAGTGCCTCAAGGAAATGGCCTCTCATCACCGCTGTTTTTCATATAATACATCAACAGCTATCAACCAACATGTCAAGCACACCCTCCATGTCGATGAATTTGCTATATGGATCACACCAGAATGTGTGGTGAGAGCAAAGTGCGCACCCAAGAGACAGTTGACAAGATTTTCAAGTGGACTTAGGATCGGTGACTAAAAATCAACCCTAATAAAACTTGAATGGACAAATCCTGGCCACAATTAAAACCCAAAATCTCCATGTGTCACGCAGAACGAACGCCTGACTTGGAAACCTCACATCCACAAAAACAACCAGAAAGCTATATACGGAAAGGCCTTGTAAAAAGCAATCAGACACAAATTATGGGGAGTAAATTCCAAAGCCATGGATGTGCGCCCATAACCTGGTGCACGATAGCAAAACCAAACGAGTTTTGATGATTAAAATGACTCGGAGATGACGGGCTGCAACAGTTCACACAGAGGTGTAGCAATAGGTATGTAGCTTACCGGCTAGAAAAGAGGCAGGGCAGCATAAAAAGCTCTAACATGCTCACAGCAGCATGGATACTAAAGACGCCTATCAAAGGCAATAATTACTTCACACATACCTAGTGACTCGGAATACAGAGAATCCCACTGACGCAATGACACGCCCACTTTAATATAAAACTCGTAACTCTTGTATAGAGAATAATGCATACTAACTGCAAAAAGCTCCTGTCTCGATCGCGGCTATTAAGCGACTGACTTACATTAGATAAATCTCAGCAAAGCTAACAGTAGAGCCTAGCTCACCAATCGCTGACACACGTGATAACACAGCACGCACGCTTTCTTGCACTCAAAATTACTCTCAACAATTGTGTTACAAGAGCATGATTTTGAAGGCAATTATAACGTACATCAATAAAATATAACCAAACTCACAGAGAGATAAACGTACACAAATCAACATGTTGTTCTAACAATGATGATGGTGATGATGAAGATGATGATGATGATGATGATGATGATGATGATGATGATGATGATGATGATGATGATGATGATGACGATGACGATGATGATGATGATGATGATGGTACTTTATGATGGTTACAATGGCATTGTTGGCTTTGATGATAATTGTCAAAGTAATAATAGCTAGACACGTCTTACATCATCTCAGTGGTGTTGAACACTGCCGGCCTTTCTATTCCGTCTTAGGATTTGCCTCCGCAATTCTCTGCTTCCTATTGCATTATTTTGAGCGTTTATTAAAATGATATTACAGTACAACTTTTCAAACCTAATTTGCCAAAAATAAAAATACATGTTTTGAACACTACATCAAAGAGCAGTAAGATAACAGACTTAGTTAAACCAGAGAAGAAATGTAGCGAACCGGATTGGAACAACAACTGCTGGGTTTGGCACAGGTTCGGAACCAGAGTTTACCCTCTCCGGTTCCCAAGCTCTTTGGTTATAAAAAAATCCGATAGTACTGCGGGCACACCATAGATAGATGGAGCACACACACACAAGGCGAGTGAATCCACAGAAGGTGCGGCAAGCGCCGGGGGCCAGAAATAGAACTGTTGGTTTGAACCTCTGGCCCACACAGCCTTCACCACTCGTGACCTCAGCGCGCCCACAACCCCGCACTAGCTCGCTAGCAGGATCCAGGCTGATTTGGTAGTAAGCTTAGTAGTACTGCTGCCACTAGTACAAGGGAGTGAAGGGACGAGCCAGCTTGGCGTTTCTGAACGAAACTAGAGCGAGGACAGACGCAGACCTGAAAGGACAGCGAGATTCTGTGTTATAATTATCCCCCCTTCAGTCACAGAAAGAGTATTTGAAAGCAGTTGGATTTCTTTGATTTGGAAGGGCTACATCTAAGCCTACAGAAGTCTGTTCCGTTAGCCTAGGGCTACATACGTAAAGAGAATTTTAGCATACAGAAAGTGCCTTTGGGTTTGACTTGGAAGATGTCTGCACGCCTGTTCCTTCTCTTTATCGCCTTGGTCGCTTGTGAGTTTTTGTTGTTTTTATTTATTTGAACAAGTATATATATCTATATCTAGATTTCTAAATTTAGATAGATGTAGAGCCTAGATCCTTACCAACTGTTTGGAATCTTATAGACCAGCTTATAGATCTTAGTGATAAATGTAGCTGCATATTTAGTTGTAGAATCTAGTATTTTAAGTTAATTTTGAAAACGTTTCGTAAACCGCCTATCATTATTGAGCGCCTTTTCTCTCTATTTCTTTTGTCTGTCTAAGTTTCTCCTCTCTCTCTCTCTCTCTCTCTCTCTCTCTCTCTCTCTCTCTCTCTATCCAGCACTTGAGCGGCAAGCTTTAAACTCGAACAAGTTTTTAATTTTAGGATTGTTAGGTTGTATACGCGGCTGGGTCATGAATTCAGATAAATGAAACGCCTCAACAGTACAGGCAGTACTACTTCTACCACTAGATAGCTTATGAATCATGGCTTCCCCAGATGCTCAATTTAACGCAGTTTGCATAAATCGCAGCCTTGCTGCCAATCACTCACTGCCCGTGAACCGCAAGCATGCATGGCATTCATGGTATCGAGTTATCAAGATGTAGACTTCAGCTTCAGACTGGCTGGCTGAGACTGGAGTCATGGCATCCCTGCCCTGTCTCGTGTGCGGCAGCACATAACATTGTCAGACGTCAGTCTTGGGCTCCGTCCACAATATAGCCTCTAGTGCTGATGTTGGACGTTACACCAACTCAACTCGCTTCGGTAGTTACACCTACACATTACTTCATGAATAAGCTTGACTTGAACAATTCGATGATTTACTCTTGTATGTACATGATTTTACTGGTAAATGCTAATCTGATTCTTCCATTTAATGAATGATAATTTAACCTTCCGAAGTGATTACTAGAAGTGATATGCCGAATAACAGCTCCGTAGTGGAAACGTTATTCGGAATAGTTTCGAGCATGCACATAGATGCGAACTTGATGCAATATCTACATTAACGTATAACTAGATCTAGATGTAGAGTGGTTTTTAATGGCGAATTTCGAATCTAAATACGTTATAATATTGGCCACTACATGGTAACTTTAGCCTCATTTTAGGAAATGGTCATATATGTGCTTAGGTGTAATGTAGGGATACATCAGTTAAGTGTAAGTATGTATGAACTGAAGAGCTTGCTTTGGCAGGTACACCTACACATTAGTTCAGGAATAAGCTTGACTTAAACAATTCGAAGATTTGTATAGTCAGAAGGTATAATGGAGTACTAAAAACCACACTTGCACAATATCTGCCCTCTGATACAGTGATAGGCGTTTTAAGATACCACCGCTAGAAAAGGCGTAGTCTCTTCTGGATCCGAATGAGCTTTGACTACCGGTACCTTGAGCGGGTTTCTTAAACAAAATTCTGTGATAATATTTAAGACATTGCTAGAATGAAATGATGGTAGAGAGAGAGGGGGAGAGAGAGAAAGAGAGAGAGAGAGAGAGAGAGAGAGAGAGAGAGAGAGAGAGAGAGAGAGAGAGAGAGAGAGAGAGAGAGAGATGGTCAAAAGACAGACCAAAACATATAACTGGTTGCTGAAGACCAGTTAAGAGGAAATGCAAACATAGAGCAAGTACTGATCATCCATGTTATGGCTCTTAAGATAAGATAAGATAAACTTTATTGATCCTCAAGGGGAAATTTGTTCTGGATTAACAGTACATTGGGCAAACAGTACAACATTACATGTTATGACTAATAACATGAGCATAACTCTCTTACTTTCTCTCTCTCTTCCGTTACCTTTTTTATTGCGTTTTCAACAATGTGACAATGACTTGAAAATGTTCATGTGAGTCGGAATGTATTGTGTTAGTTATGGATGAGATCGACTTCGTAAACGCTCTTAGTTTCTTGCCATGAAAAGGGGGCTATTGATGCTATAACGGCGACCGAACTTTGAGACGGTTCAACACACTTCTCCTTTCTTGCGGCTTGAGCAGTCTTTAAAAAAGCCTACATTGTGATTGGATTTTTAAAAATAGAAACCACTCAAGGTACCGAAGTAAGTACACGCTTATCCACGGAAGCACTGCATATATACGTATACAGAGAGAGAGAGAGAGAGAGAGAGAGAGAGAGAGAGAGAGAGAGAGAGAGAGAGTGGGAGAGCGAAAGAGACAGAGATTTAATCAGACAGACAGACAGACAGGCCGACAGAAAGGGGCTGAGAAAGAGAGTGAGAGGGATAGAGATGAGAGAAGAGTGTGTCACACAGAGGTGGAGAAATACACAAAGAGAAAATGACAAAAACAGGCAGACAGAGAGAGAGGGGGCGACAGAACGAAGAAGGGAAAAATGCATGGCGAGCCTCGGTGAGTGGGCTAACTAAGCCATACGCGACTATGGCTAAGCCTGGTGTTTTTTAGGTTCAAGACGGAGTCAAGGCCACGCGGGCAGTGTCATGAGTAACCAAGCTCGCTTCTTGTTTATTAGGCCTGTTTGTAATCATGTTATCAGAGGTTTATGCTGCCACTGGTGCTAGAAGAAGCTTATCATCATTTTCTATTCTAGGATCTGGGGATGGAGGGAGGGAAGGAGAGAGAGAGAGAGAGAGAGAGAGAGAGAGAGAGAGAGTTGGTTTACCGTCCAACATCAGCACTATATATGTCATATTGTAGACGGGCGCCAAGACTGACGTCTGACACACACGGGACAGGGCTGGTGTACCATGACTCATGTCTCAGTTTGTCAAATTAAACTGACACCCACCAAACCGTTAGGGAGCAAACCACAGACCTTTTGTGTTGGAAGCCGATGTTCTACCGGTCTACACCAGGACCACCGCGCCCCGAGAGAGAGCGAGAGAGAGAGAGAGAGAGAGAGAGGCAACGATTATTATATATATATTATAAAGATAGAGAGAGAGAGAGAGAGAGAGAGAGAGAGATGGTATATCCAACCCAAAATTAATTAGTTCTCCCTGTGCATGAAACTAATTAACGTTATCGCACATCAAGCCCGCAGACCCAGCCCTACGTTCTGCACAGAACGGTCTAGGTGAATTATCCAACTGACCTCGGCAACTATTATGGCCCTGCTTTTGGCTCTGCCAGAACGGTCAAGCAGGGGTCAGCAGCTTGCTGAATAAATTGTAACACACGTAGAAAGGCACTGTGTCTGGGCTGACACAGTGGGACTGGCAAAATGCCGCGCATACATTTCCACCAGCGCTGACCATTGTTGTCCTTGGACCGAGAACACAGTGTACTCGAGGCCATAGCGAAACGAAAACGACAGGTACGGGAATGTACACGGGAATGTACGGGAATGGTTTCCAACCATTGCTCAATCCTGGACTCCTGGAAGCATGGAGCGTTAAAACCCATTGTCTAAGGACAATAAGCCCGCTCGTTTTCGTCGTTGTGAGTACGTATAAAATTTGCAATGCAGTCAGAGAATAACGAGAATAGCAGTACTCACACTTACATTGCTGATGGTAATTATATAGCAGTACTCACACTTACATTGCTGATGGTAATTATATAGCAGTACTCACACTTACATTGCTGATGGTAATTATATAGCAGTACTCACACTTACATTGCTGATGGTAATTATATAGCAGTACTCACA
Organism: Elysia chlorotica; assembly: GCA_003991915.1. NCBI lineage: Eukaryota > Metazoa > Mollusca > Gastropoda > Plakobranchidae > Elysia > Elysia chlorotica. The sequence continues at coordinate 152,862 of RQTK01000336.1, read as the reverse complement.
CTTACATTGCTGATGGTAATTAATAGTGGTGCAACAGGTCATACGTAACAGTTTAAGCATACATTACTACAATAGGCCATATGTAAAAGTGTACACATATAGGACTTAAAATGCCCTGTGTAAAACGTGTACACACACAGGACTAAAGGCCCTATGTATCAGCGTATACGCTTAGTACTAAAGGCCACATACAACATTAGCACCATAGCTACTATTTCATCAGTGTAACATACAATACTGTAGGCCCTATTTTTATCAGTGTATACATACTTGGCTAAAGGCCGTAATTTATGTATCACTGTACACATAAAGTACTATAGGCCCTATGTATTAGTGTACACCTACAGCACTATAGGCTCTTAGTATCAGTACTATTGTGTATCAGTGCTATAGACCCTATATATCACTATAGATACACATAAAGTACTATTGACCCTGTGTATCAGTGTATACTATACAGTTCGAAAGGCTCTATTATAAGATTACACGAACTATACAATATGTCCTGGAAATCAGTAAACACGTACATAACTACAGGCCCTTGTGTATCATTCTTATTCATTGCACACATGCTATAGACCCTATGTATTATTGTACGCGATGTATCAGTGTACACATACACATACATTACCATAATGCACCATGTATCAGTGTACACACACACGACATTACTATAATGTACCATGTATCAGTGTACACACACACATACATTACTATAATGCACCATGTATCAGTGTACACATACACGCACATTACTATAATGCACCATGTATCAGTGTACACACACACGAACATTACTATAATGCACCATGTATCAGTGTACACACACACGGACTTTACTATAATGTACCCATGTATCAGTGTACACACACATGAACATTACTATAATGCACCATCTATCAGTGTACACACACACACACACACTCACACACACGAACATTACTATAATGCACCATGTATCACTGTACACACACACGAACATTACTATAATGTACCATGTATCAGTGTACACACACACACACGGACTTAACTATAATGCACCATGTATCACTGTACACATACACGCACATTACTATAATGTACCATGTATCAGTGTACACATACACGGACATTACTATAATGTACCATGTATCAGTGTACACATACACGCACATTACTATAATGTACCATGTATCAGTGTACACACACGGACATTACTATAATGCACCATGTATCACTGTACACATACACGCACATTACTGTAATGGACCATGTATCAGTGTACACATACACGCACATTACTATAATGCACCATGTATCAGTGTACACACACACATACATTACTATAATGCACCATGTATCAGTGTACACATACACGCACATTACTATAATGCACCATGTATCAGTGTACACACACACGAACATTACTATAATGCACCATGTATCAGTGTACACACACACGAACATTACTATAATGCACCATGTATCAGTGTACACACACACGAACATTACTATAATGCACAGCATCGTCAGCAGAGTGGCTACAACGTAAAGTCCACATCAAAAGGGCTGCTAACTCACACAAGACAGTGACAGAAGAGAGAAACTGTGGATGGGTGACAAATTAATGTATACATCTTTCTCCATTTAACATGAAAGGGTGAGAGAGAGAGAGAGAGAGAGAGAGAGAGAGAGAGAGAGAGAGAGAGAGAGAGAGAGGAAAGGGGGGGGGGAGGATGGAATGAGAAAGAGAACAAGAGATTAAATGGTCACGGATGCTAACAGTTGTTTTGTTCATGTAAATGATAAGGAACTAAAGAGAGAGAAAGGAGAGGAAGGGGAGAGAACAAGAGAAAATTAACACATGAAGAACAGAATGGATTTGAGTCCTCGATCTCAACAATGCAAGGTGTAAATTTAAAGAGGGAGAGAGATGGAGAAATAGAAAGAGAGGGACAGAAAGACAGAGATAAGTAGAGGGACAGAGTGGCAAGAGATCAAAACTATGGAACATTATTTTTGTAGATGTAGATTCTAAATGTTCTCAATGATTTTTGTTTCAAAAAGAAGTTTATGTTGTTAAAGTTTGACTTGAGCCAGCAAACAAAAATTAACCACGAACACAGCCTTTTTTGGTAAAGTAAAAAAAAAGAATCTGTTACACTCCCAAGACCAGGTGCCATGCGATTGACAATATGACATGCTCAGAGTCAACTCTTCATTTTCCCGGATTCAACCTGGAGGATCACAGCTAGGTATAAATACAGTTAGTTATCTGCACCTATAATCATCTCTCTGTAAAGCAAATCAAGATAAATTAATAAATTATAAATTTTTTTTCTAAACCATAATTTCCACCAACATTAATGATTATTGAACAGATTTGTTAAAATAAATAATCAGTTACAAGACATACTTTGAGACTGTATATCTCAACATATTGCACCTGTGATTTTTTGCTGACCATGATAGAAAAAGGATGTTAAAATTCCTTTCATTTTAACCTTTGTTATTTCTACACCTCATCATGTTCTACATTATTCTTTCTTTCAAATCTGTAATCACACCCAGTATGGACATTGTACTGAAGAAATAACATATTTAACCATACCTGCAGCTGATAAATAATCTGATGATTGATAGGAAGTTTGCCCTCTGCCACATTTTTCAGGTAGCCTCCAATGTCATCCATGTGGGAGTGGAGGCCCTTCAGACCCATTAGCTGCGCAGTTATCTGCTGGGATAGGGTACCAACTGTTGTATCTTTGATATCCCTGAAAATGACACACATAAGCACATTTTTTTACAACATATGTAAAATTGCTCTAATGCCAACCCTTTTATAACACATGTTACAGGTATAATTTTTATAGTATAAATTCTTTAACAAAACAACTGTATGAAAGTTGTTTTTTTTATGGGAGGCAACCAGGGTGAATCAGGCATAAGTTTTGATCTACAGCCCTCCAAATATAGAAAAAAACACTTTCTTGACCTTTTGTCTCGGTACATAGGCGTTTGACACTCCTATGTGAATCAGTCAAAGCATGGCTTTCATCACCAATATTCCCCTACATCAATGGTCCATTTGTCTTAAGAAGTATTTCTGAAGAGATGCGCATTGAAATGTTACTCTAAATATTTTATTTTAATTTTTTTTCAAAGGTTTATATCGTCCGAAATTGATTCAATTTGATCCAAACAAGTATCTATTTATAGAGTATGTTTGGACAAACGGCATGTCCTGAAAAATATTGTGAGTTATAGGGTATTATATACCAACCTAATTGAAATCATGCCCTGAAGACCTTGAGAACCAGTGCGTATGAAGACAACTAGTTGCAGATGACTGCACATACTGTAAACACGGGCATATACTAATTTTTACTACGCCAGACATGTCTTCACTTCAAAATTGTCTTTGGGGGTAATAAAAGCCACAATGAAGCATAAAATAACACTTCATTCACAACATAAATATCTTCCATTAATTTCAAAACATATATAATTGCAATAAGGTATTAAAACCTTGTTATTTTAATGTCGTACTACTAGTTTGTTTACAGTACTTGCTGAATCTCCCTGAAGCCGATAAACAAGCTTATAATGACATTGTGTGTGATTTTTTTGTTGAAGAAAAGCTTTCAGAAGACTCAGATCTAGAGGAAGATCCAGGTAGGTGTAATATTACAGGCTTCGGCTAGATCTAGTTCTCGGGTTGTTTCACCACCAGCACTTCTTTTACTATCAATCAGCTGTTTAGTAAGGTATTGACTCAAATCTGACTACAAGTAGTTTATGGCGCTTCAAGATCGTATTCTAGATGAAGTACAAATAAAGAAAGTGCAGAATAGATCTTATCACTTTTGCTCTAAAACTACATACATCTTATTCTATTTAAAATACATTCGTAGACTTCGAGATCTAACTAAGATGATCAGGTTTCTAAGTTTGGATCTCATTTAGATCAAGATTTCTAGATCCAGATCTTGAAATCAAATTTATTATGCTTTACGCTGACTTAGATGTAACTCTGAAGATGTAAAGTCACAAATGATATGACTAAATGTGGTCACTTTACAACCCTCAATTATTTTAACCATTCTCGATTTTTTTTTCTTTCTAGATGAGGCACCTGTAGACGACTCAGATGAATGTACAATCTCTGTGGTAATGGGGTGACACAAAGCTGCTTTCATATTACCTCGAGATACCATCCCTCCTGAAACTGATCACATTTCTTCACAGATTTCTGATAAGACCTCTACAAATTAATAGTAGTACCAATTTAATGATGGCAATTCATGCTACCTGTTGTTACCCACCTCCATTTTGATCAAGACACACCTTCACTTAAGTCTTTGACATGGGAGGAGCTGGACATTGCACTAATCATGTAATGGCAAAGATTGAGGTGATGATAGAAATGAGTGAAGAACGCAGAGACCTAAGCAGAAAGTACAGCCCAAGAGAGTCAGGACACGGAATGAGTATGTTTCTTCGAAGACGCATCTGCAAAGACCTGTTCCAATATTTACACGGAGTAGGATCCTAAAAATTAGAAGTCCTTACCAAAGATTTCAAATTACATGTCGGTTACATAAAAGTTCAAAGAAGCAGCCTTCAAAGGCACTCGCTTTTGATAAAATTAAAAGTATAGTTAATTTCATTACTAATTATGCAGACACTTGAGGCATCACTCTTTCCGGACGAATACCAAACCACTGGCTTACAGATGCAAGGCTTTTACTAACTGCACCAAGAAAAGTCTATTCAGCCTACTGACAAGCTTTTCAGCCTGACACTGGTCTGCACAAAGTCTCTGATAGATCCTTTAACAGGTTATGGTATGATCTTTTGCCCTTTATTTTGAGAATGAAACTTGCAACAAATCTGTGTTTCACCTGTCAGAAAGGAGCTGCAAAAGTATCATGTGCTAAAAGTTTAGGGGATGTTATTTAAAAAACAGCTTCAGAAAAATATCAAAAGCATTTAACAACAGTCACGGTCACAAAGAGAGATCCTATTACAAGAGCAGACCATATGTGATGAGCTAAAGGCTAACCTTCCAACCGACAAAAGTATAGGTCCCCATTAAATTTGCTCTTTTGATGGGAAAGTCCATGACAGTTTTGATTTTGCCCAGCAACAGTCGGGACCCATGTATTTCAAGACCCTTCGTAAGTGTGGACTTTTTGAGTTTAATGCAGAGGCTTTAACCAAGCAAGTAAATTTTTTAATTAATGAGGCCTGCAGTACAGGAAAGTTGTGTAATTTCTCTCCTACATTTTTTCTTTGAAAATTATGGTCTAGATGAAACTGAAATGTTTGTACATGCTGACAACTGCAATGGTCAGAACAAAAACTCTGCCATGCTCTGGTACTTGCTTTGGCATGTGATCACATAAAAATCCATCTTAATTTCTTGATTACAGACCACACACAATTCAACCCTGATTGTGGTTTTGGACTCATCAAGACTGAAGTTAATTGTCTGACAGATATTGTTGCAGTTGTTGAAAAGTCATCTGTGATGAATTTAACACAATTATGTGGCAAGAAGAGGGGAACAGTCAATGGTCCATCCTATGACTGGACTAATTACTCGGGAACATTTTTTAAGAAAATGGTGGTAATTAAACAGTTCCATCATTTTTCTTGTCATCCAGATGGGCATATAGAAACAAAATTTTATTCAGATAGTCCAGAAACACCAAACAAACTTTTGAAGGTTCCACTACATATACCACATACTCTCCCTGAGACTTGACAACACTGCCTCAGTGGTACCTTTATAACGAAATACGGGAGTTTGTGGAGGAACCGTACAGAGATGTTGTGGCCCCTTTACCTGAGCTGCCTCTGGCACCTTAACAGCCACAAGTAAGAGACATTGCGGCAGAAACAGAACCACCGCCTGCCGAGATCCCAAAGAAGAGGAAAGAGGGGAAAAAAGGCAGCCAATAAGATGGGGTTGCTTTTATTCTTCAAAAGGACATTGCTCATTAGATAGCAGCACCTTAATGGGTCATTTTCAGAAAATTTTGCATGTTTTGGTTTTCTATACTACTAATTTGCATGCAGATTCTCTCCTGAATTTTATACCTTTCCAATTTAAATATTTTATTATTTTTCACAAATCATTTTTTAAATTAAAGCACAGGAGAAAATCGCAATCAAAATTTTTTTTCCAAATGTTTGGAAACGGTACCCCCCCCCAAATAAAACAACGAGCATTTTTTATGGTTCACTTAACAAGTGCACTGTTTCCCTTCTTGTATCTAACATACAAAAAATACTGATCTTGTTGCCTTTAGACACACTCTCAAGTATCTACAGACCAATATCATACTATATAGGGCACACCAAGTTGTTCATTTGTTTACATCTGCAGCAGTCATGTTATTTTATGGGTTTTCTCTGTTTTACCCTTTCACAACCACAACTCTTTACTTATTAAGATATTTAAAAAAATTTAAAAGCTTCTTAATCAGAAGATTCTAAGGTTTCTAAAAATGTAAAAATACCTATAGGTCAAATTTCCGCCAATACCATGATTTTCCTAGGCTGGCAACACATTCTTTGAATTGAAAACAAAACATTTCTAAAAAAAAATCTAATGATTGCTTGTGGCTTTTGAATGTAATATTGTATTGTGTCAACATTATATGATTATTCTTCTTTTGTACATGTGATAATGGAAATTGTTAAGCGCACTAAGCATGATTGTTCATGGAAGTGCGCTAATAAATGCAATATATTTTATTATTATTTTACATTCAGAAATGTCCTATCTGAGTTAGACGGTAAAATAGTTATAGGAAAAAGCTTTGTTATAAACATTTATCGCATACCTCAATAAATGCTCAACTCCTACTTCCTCTGCCTCTTCTGCTCCAATCTCACTTGGAACATGGTCAAATGTTTTAGTTGTAGGGGAGCCATCCTGCATAAAAAATCAAATCATTTAACTGCAAATAAAGGAAAGAATGAGACAACTTGACGATCAGCTGCACTACAGCATTTTCATTCAATATATTGTTGATATATATATATAATAAATGACACCAGTAAATCAGGCAAGTTAAATCATGTGGAACACCACTAGTAGGAAAGGGCACTGTGCACTATGGCAGAGCCAGTAAGATCTTGAACTGCGCATGTTTCAGAGCAGAGAGACCATAATTATTTGTACCACCCTAAAACTATTTAGCAACAAAGTGTCTAGACACTTAATTCTCAAAAAGTTAATTTTTCTCACACAGACAACTCATCTTTACAATGTTAATATAAAGCCTTATTTTTTAAATGAACACTTTTATATTAAGATAAATAAAGAGGGATTAAGAGGGAGTTTTCAGTTATCAAAGAGGGGTTAGCTAGTCACAACCACTTTTGTCTATAATCTTTGGTATTGTCGTGTCAGACTGTCAGTCAGTTCCTTCTCTTTCCATCTTTCTTGTTCAAGCGCAATCTCGCAGCACTCGATTTTCATTCCAGTTAGTCCTCCACGCTCTTGACCCAGCTTATCCACCTCCTTCCTCTACCTATCGTGCCTTCCACCATACCCTCTACGATCTTCTGCAATGAACTATGCCTTCTTACAAGTCCGCAATATTTAATTTTTCTTTTTTTTTACTGTTTCGAGGAGCTGTTTTTGCTCGGTATTTACCATCTCTAGTATCTATTTGTTTTCTTTTCTTTCCAAGTAACTCTTGTTATTCACACCCATACATAAATGTCTTAGTCTTAGTCTTGTTTGAAGTGATACATTTCAACCAGTAAGGATCTGCTTTAGTTTTGAAAAATTTGTTTTTGCCATTCCAATTCTTTTCTTTATTTGTCTCATTTTTCATCTTCTGTTATTAGTTGGCCCAAATATACAAATCTTTGCACTTGCTCCACTCCTTTTTACATTTTTGAAGAGGTTTTCATTTTTTATTTGAAATAGCAAGAGTTTTTGTTTTCTTAATATTTATTAGGAGGCCATATTTTTCACTTCCTCTATTACTGCTGTTACGAGTTTTTGGAGATCATTTTGACTTTCTGCCAGGATCACTGTATCATGTGTATAACGTAGGTTGTTAATTTTCACACCCTAAACCTTTAGTTCAGGGACATCTCCTATTTCTCTAAAAAAAAAAAAAGATCTGTATGTTGAATAGAGAAGGGGATAATACACAGCCTTGTCGAACTCCTTTTTTTTCTGACTGCATCTGTTAGTGTGTTGTCTGGCTTTACTTTAGTCAATTGTTACCAGTACAGGTTTGAAAACAGGGCTATATCATTTTAATTAATATCTCATTTCTGTTAAGATTCAATACGTTTTTTTTATGGATAACTGTATCAAATGCTTTTGAATAATCAATAAAGCACGCATAGATATCTTTGTTTTTCTCTACATATTTTTCGGATAGAATTTTCAGGTTAATTATAGTTTCTCTTGTTCCACTGTCTTTTCTAAATCCGGCTTAGTTTCCCCAGACTTCAGTATTATCCGACTGTACTATGCAACAATGATAAGACATATATCACATGTCAATAAACATGATTTTACAACTTTCTTTATAGACTCAGATTTTAGTTGCACAATTAACGATAGTTGTATCATACTATAAAAAAAACATAAATAACCATGAACAAATTTTGCACACAAAAAAGTGAAGTTGTCAAGAAGATTGCATTAAAAAAGCATATACAGTAAAACTCTGGTATAACGAGAACTCCTGGACCAGATGCCTTCTCTCGTTATTGCTGAGCTCTCGTTATTCCACTTGTAAAGGGAAAGAATAAAATATCCAATACCTTGATCTAAAATATACTGAGTTACATCCCCTGATTCTGATAACGCGACTTGGCCATGACATCAATGGAGATCAACATTGGTGGGTATTTTTTTTTTTGGGGGGGGGGGTTTCTTTTCTTTTTGCTTCAGATTTTATTTCTTTTTGAGGGGGTGGGGGGTCATTGTAATGTTTTAAACCGCCCACACATTTCGTGTGCTTGTGTACGTGTGCGTACTGCCGGTGGTAGGGAAGGGTGTTTATTGGTTATTGTTTCTTAGGCTTAGCTTAGGCCTAGTGTGCGTGTGTGCAGAGAGTGAGAGGCGTGTGCCAGCCTCTCACGTTCGACACAAGCAATGCGATGGGTGACGCAGTGAAGTAGGCTATTGGCTCGCAATCTTCTTCACAGTTGAGTGCGGCATGCATGGTCTTTGTCATTTGCGACACAATGGCTGTGAAAAGGCCCTTAGGACTATGACTTTATTTGAACACGAGGGTCGGCGATCTCTCACTATTACAGAGTTCACTTTCCATTTGTTCTTGCTATTCCAGAATCGTAGTTACAAATCTAAAGAAGGGAGGAAAACGGGGATTGAGAAAGAGTCTCGTTTTTACCGAGTTCTCGTTGTTTCAATTGTCGTTATAAGTGGACTCCACTGTATATACATATATTCTTTTTTCATTGGTATATATATATATATATATATCAGTTAAAAAAGAGTAGGAAAAATTGGTCGAAGTGTACAGAAATGTCACCTCTAACATGACTGGTTGACTCTTATCGCCAAAGGGAACTTCTCTCAAAAGTCAATTGAAAAAAAAAGTTTTCTTGACTGAGGTTCTAAATTTGTCGATGCAATGAGAGCAGTACAGCACATGGACATTTTTTTCTTTTCGATTTTCTATACTACTTATTTGCATGCAGATTCTCTCCTGAATTTTATACCTTTCCAATTTAAATATTCTATTTTTCACTGGCATCTTATTTTTGGATGATATCACCGCAGGTAGGAAGATTTCTTGAGGACCCAGACCCAAATTATATTTCCAGAAACCTCTAGAAAAGAGGCATCCCTGCGGCATGTACAGCATCACTTAAGTAAATAATAGTCTGAAAGTTGTCTGGAAAACCATGTTTGGTACAAAAGCATATTGGCATATTTGAGTAAAAAAAAGTGCACAGGCTGGCAGCTCTAAAAGTTCCTACTCACATCATGAACTTCTTCCACAGAAATATATGCCTCAGTAGGTAGACCAAGTTCTTTGGGCTTTGCATCAATGACAACAAGAACCTGTTAAGGACGGTACAATAAAAGAGATAAAATGAATTTTGCAACCACAAAAATGTTCAATGTTTATTTTAAGAGTTGTTATACAGTTCTGAGTTCATAAACAATCTAGTTTTTCTTTTAGAACTCTCAAGGGTGAGTGAGTGAGTTTTTTTTTAAAGTCACGTCAACGCGGTAACGGCTATGTTGTGCTCATGATGTCCTGAGACAGTTAATGCATTATACTAGTAGCAACGGTGACTCCTTTATCTCTATGAATAGTAAAAGCATAAAAATTGTGCGTGAAAAGGTTGGTTAAAAGTAAAGGGTATGTTTTAAAAGATCCATGTGTAGGATTATCACAGTTAAATTTTATTATGTACTTCAGGTACCAAAGTAGACGCCGAGGACTAACATCAGTAAATACGCTCTCTAGTGGCTTGGAAGCCAGGTACAAATTTTTTCCCCGGTAAAAAAACGGACAATCAACCAGAATGTGACTAATCAGTAATGGACAATTGACAGTTGCAGGTTTGACAGAATGGAGACTCTTCTAAGAAATTCCTGCCCAGTGACCTAAATGTGGTTGGACAGTGTAATTTGTTAGTTGGCATATATTGTTCCATCGCGCTAATTCCAGTTTTCTCTTATAAACGTGTGTGTAATTGGCTTTGCATCTGATGCTGTTATCTGCACCTGAGTAGGTTCAAGTTCGAGTCCGATTTTGGCGAGCTCACCAGCCATTCATTTCCTTCAATTCCAACATGGCTGGAAATCCTGCAAAGAACAATTTTTTCACCATTTTTCTGTAGTTCGTGAATTGTTTCCAATATGCACAGAATTTGTCGATTTTTTGTGTTTGCCTACCCCACCACTTTCACCGCGAGTCAGAGAGGATTAAAAATTTCTCCTTTCTTGAGGCGGAAACAGTGCCGAGTGCTATGCACAGGGCAACTGCCTCCACAGTAAATATTGATGCTTTCGCACTCACCCCTCAGCATTTATCTGCTGAGGATGAGTGGCAGGCAGCTCCGACACAGGTCACATCTTTAGACCCGTCAGTGAAAAGTAGACAGTGATCGGAATGATTTTTTATTATTTGTTTCAAACTTTTCTCCATATACTTCTGGAGAGCTGTCAGGTCAAGAATGCTTCCGAGTCTTTCCAGCGCCCAGGGAGGGATTTCCGAAAATTTGTCTTCTTGAATAGAGTCGATTTCCAGAAGGAGCTGCTGAACACGAAATCGCGTTCGCTGAAGATTGGAATTTCTCTACAGAAGTTGGGTGGAAAACAGGGTGAAAAGCAGGATTGTCAGAATGAGATTTTAGATTGATCGCATATTGTAAGGATAGTTTGTCTCTTCTTTCTGACAAGGATGGTTCCTCTGCAGCTACATAAAGGCTTTCTACCGGTGTGGTACGAAAGGCTCCGGAATGCGAGAAAATAGGAATTTATGGTTAAATATAACTGTTACAAACATTTCCTGTTGAATGAATGTCAAAGCTCATTTTGCAGAAGTGAATGGAAACACTCCTGCAATTGAGTTAAAAAGGAATATAAATGAGATTTATCACAAATGTTTGCAATCAGTATACTACTTACAGCATTTGAATTATATTTTTTAACCATTTCACTGATGGCAATGTCGTTTGGGTGAAGTTTGGGGCCAGTATGGTACCAGCCTACAATTCTTTCACGAGCTGTTGAAAAAAAAAATGTTTTTGTTTTGGTTTGAATTTTGGCCAATCTAAGCTATACAGATCACTTATATTATATTAAAAAAAAAAGAAAAAATAACATGCCAAGAGTAGTACGATAAAACTTCAAAGTTTTGTGAATAAGTATAGTCCATAAAGAATTATCACAGTAGTGGTCTTTGCGTAAGAACTCTCCGCTTACAAGCCTACTTCGTCTACCCGCTTGCCCCATGAAACATAATTCTTTCTCTCTTGTTAACACCCCTACCCACCCGTTTTTGGCCTTGTTTAAAGAATAAAGTGTAAGGACCCATTTTACGAGAGCCGGATGCATTTGTTTTTTTAATTATTTGTCAAGCTAACACATTATTTCACCTTCCGCAGCATGGTGATTAATTCTACAGTGATCTAAGACTGATAGGAGCGTCACACATGTCTAAATACATACGATCAGATGGGTGAGGGGAGTAGGGGAGGGTGAACATACACGGGCCTGTGAACCTTTGCAACTAGGCTAGAGACACTTAAGAAGATCAGATAAATCTTCCTCCCACATCTCTTTGTCATGCCGACTCGTAGCGCCTGTGGGTCTACAGTCAGGAAACTCAAGGAGTTTTACATTGAGATGTTAACAAGCGGACCTAAACCTCTCCCACTGTAAGTAGGGCCTGCCCCCAAATAAAAATCTGACATCTCACCCTAACTCTTTCTTTCTCTCTTACCCATTTTCCGTCTCTAGCTATCTCTTTTTTTCCCCTATTTTTGACGACTGATCACTTGTTTACCGACACAAAGGCACATTTTCTTCTCCTACCGTAAAAATATGCACTCCCTAAGAACCCGCTTTTCTTGTCTGACAAAGGGCTGGTTCTTAGGTGGAGACCACTGTTACCCCAAAATCAGTCCAAAACATGTTTAAACTTTAATTGATATCTTAAAAAACGAGCAAATTAATCTGCATGAACATAATCTTCTGAAGTCTATACAATCTCTTTCCAATGACTACAAGTCTTTTTTCTTTGAATTTAATGAGGGAAAAAACAAGAAGTTACCATTCACTTTTTTAAACATGCCATACATGTTTTCCAGGTAATCATGATCCAAAAACCACACTGATTTATCTTTGTCATCCTCATCAAAAGGCACTGAAACAAAAATTACATTATAATTAAGACACATATATATGATTTAAAAAGCAACATGACATCTATAATTTAGCTTTGTTCACTAACACTGTAACAGTGCTTCAGCTGGAGGCCACAATTTATAGAATTAAAGTTCATACAATTCACAAATAGCAACGTTCACTATAAAGACTTAGAGTATTGCCACTACCTTTGCAAGAAAAAATTAGCTGAACTAAGAATGAAAATTTGTTTACCCCAAAATTAACACCCAATTAAAGCCACAACGTCTAGAGCATGGAAAATCTAAATACTTGAGTGCATTTTAACTTGGAGGCTTAAGTTAAGTCAAGTTGGTCTTCTAACTCAGCAGCAATGCTTTATATTTGTGGGTAGGTCCAAAGACAAATATATGTGAAAGTTTATGTGCTGCCACATAGCGACAGGACTCTTGTCTCAACCGATCACTTTATTTATACTGGCGCCAATCCAAACAGCAGAAAGTATAGGCTCTAGTATGAAGAATATTATTTTAATTTATGCATTGAAACATGTAAATGGCTCAAATGCTTTCAGTCAGACGAAAATAAGCCCTATAATTCCCAAAATGTTTGACTTTGTAAAAAATGACAGATCCAATTTTTAATGCCATCGACCAGACATGTATTTTTACGTCCAAATAAATGCTACCAAATACATTAGGCTATTGGTACTTTTTACCACTGATAAAGATACTGATAGGCGTACCCAGAAGCCCAATGCACTAAATACATATTTTATACGTACTGGCTGGCGGCTATATAGCCCTATAAAGATCTAAATAGGTATGACTTGGTTTCAAGTCTTTCCCACTAGTTTTACTATTAGTATTACCATTAATAATATTTATTATAACAATAAGGTGCGGTAACGGATATGTTGTGCCCCTGATGTTCTAAGACAGTTAAAGCATTATAATAATAGTTTGTCCTTTCGTGGAAGCGTAGAGGTCTGAGGGATCGTCCTCTTTGCAATCTGTAATAAAGTATCGCTAAATTGCTCTATTGAGATTTTTATAGTAGATAGATCTGTAAAAAAAAAAAACAGGCCACTCCGACCGAGTGAAATTCCACTGTTTCGGATAAGAGATGGTTTCCGAACAGACAGGCGATAGAACAATAGGAAAGTGGCCAGAGTTGTGAGGGCTATCAAGAGTTGACCAAGGGTAGTGAACAGAGAGAGAGATGGGTCGATAAGTATCAGGTCTTAAGTAGAAAAAGTGCTGTTGGCAGGATGGCAGTAATTGGACGAGCCATCGTTCAGGAGAAAGCAATCAGATTCAGAGAGAAACCATTTTAAGAGTTTTCCACGGGCAGAGGTCCTTAGAATGCTCTACAGTGGATTATGAGCGTTAAAGTCTCCTACAAGAATCAAGAGAGAAGGAAGCTGATTATTAAGGCATGTGATATCAGAGAGGGAGACCTGAGCAGAAGGTGGAAGATACACCGAACAGAGAGTGAAAGTCACGCGGACTGCTACTGCCTTGAGAGGGACAGGTCTGTCAGGAACAGTATTTTTTAAAATATAGAAGTGCTGCTGCTTAGACCATCCGTACCACGACTGTGGTGATAATAGGCAGAGAGACCATGGCTGTTGAAGTCTAAGTTGGAGGCTTATTTTGTTTCTTGAAGGCATGCTGCAGCGACATAATGTTTTAACATAATGCCCTGCGGTTCAGGATAGTTGGCCCTCAGACCTCTACAGTTCCACTGTATCAAATGAGTAGTACTCATTTTAAAAGAAAGGAGGAAGGAGAAAGAAGCGTGTACAGCAGGTGCAGCCCTTCAAAAGAAAGTGTGACGACACTTGTTGCTACATGTGTATTAATAGGTCAGCAGTGGTTTTGGAATGTTTACCTAGCACATTAGCCAGAACACAATTTTTAGTTCTCGACTCCCATCACAGTCACAAGGTGCTGAACATGTTGGATTTGGCACAAAAAGAGGAAATCCAAATCATGGCTCTTCCACCTCATATGACGCATGCTCTACAGCTCTTGGATAAGGTTGTCTTCAAACCTTCCAAGACCGTCTACATAAGGGTATGTATCGAGTTCCTCGCAAGTCACCCAAGTTTGACCATCAATAAAGCTACCTGGTCGAGACTGTTAAAACGAACTTAGGACTCAACGTTGAGAGAGGGCCTTCTAAAGAAAGCGTTGGAGACCACAGGGATCTATCCAGTCGACAGATCCTGTATCGCAGAAAGTGTATTCTCTGCTTCAGAAGCTATCAGGAGCATGGTACTTGTTGCTGATGCTGAGGAAGGAGATAATCCTGAAGAGGATCACCACAAGAACTGCTGAAGCTGGCACTGGGGCAAAACATGAGGACATCACCCAGGAGGACATTGCTGATGTTGTCTTGTTTGACGACATGGAACAACTTCAATTTCTGAATGGGCTTATGATGGACACCACAGACGACATTCAGCTAGCAGTGATGCCTCCAGTTTAGGTCAGCTCGTTGATGCCCAGCCCTCACTCAGTCAGTGCTACATCAACAGATGCTTCTCCAGCTCTGGATGCACCTGACACACCATTTTCGAGTGTAGCAGGATCCTGGAAGTGGGATACTGAATTTGATACCATTTTTGACTTGAGACCTGCACCAAGCAAACTGCTGCAAAGCACCAACGCCAAAGATGTCCTGCGCCATAAACACACACAGGCTTTTATTACAAGCCAAGAATTGATTAAATTAGACCTGCATGTGAGCCCTGATCAAATTGTCTGAACTTTTTCGTTTACTTAAATTTATCCGACCGGAAATCAAGGCAAAATTGGAGAAGAAAGAAAAAGAGGAGGCAGCAAAAAGGGAAAGAAAAGAAGATGCTCCATAAGAAAAAAGGAGGGAAAAGGAAACAGGAACTAGTTTCCGGTCGCGGCACCAAATCTCGAAGACTGCGAGAACTCACGTACTCCTAGAATGCGTACGGTCACATACGAGCAGCAACTTCGATTTTTTAAAGTATTAATATTAATATTATTATTATTGAAAAAAATTGTTATCATTGTTGTGGTAATGTTATTATTATTGTTATTATTATTAATATTATTATAATTATATGCTATTAATAGAAGCATGTGCCCTAAACCAATAAACACAGCCCTCTTTTATTAGTTTAATAGTACAAAACAAACTTGGCTCCAGGAACAGATTCTAGATTCTAGATCTACTCCTGAGAAAATGGTGCAAAAACAAATGAAAGTGAACATGGAAAAATTCTTACCAGCAAAGCTATTTGAAACATCAAGAATACCCTGCCGGTTTGAGCCTAATAAAACCCCAACAACTCGCTTTACATTGCCAACTTTGCCCATTCTATTAAAATGATCCACCACACTGAGAAGAACAAGTGGGTGCACAACAACCTTGTTTATTTTACTTGGATCTGTTGGCGACATGGTTAAAATGTGTAAAGCGAAAGGTATTGAAGAAATAAAGTTGTATTTCAGATAAAGATAGATCGAGGTGTTCTGATGTTATGAAGCTGTTTGTTGCTAGATTCTAGATTCTATTTCAGCTATGAAACAATGAATTGAAACTGTAAACAGTATGACATTACACTTTGAAGAGCCTAGGATATCCGGTGAAGCTAATCCGTATAAATATTCTGTAATTTACCTAAAAACTCTACGTGCCCGCTCAGTTTTGACGGTCAGTGTTATTTTGTTTTCTTCACTAGAAAATCTAAAAAAAATCTCTATATTATAATACGCAATAAAACTAAATAATTAGTTGTTTTTCTAAGTCGAATGTGAATAAAATATTTGGTAATAGTCCAAGATTGATTTGAAAATTGTGTGCTGGGTTACGTTTCTCATACGGAAAAAATATTTGGATTAGCAGTCACTATGTTTACCATTGCTAAGCAGACTCTGAAACTTGTACCCAAATCATTTACCTAGCCAAATAATAATACATATATGTTGCTATAATATTGTGGTGAAAGTGTGTATGAGTATGTTGTGAGTTGTGTTAGGGTTGCCTAGATGCCTGAGCCTAGAGAAGTGTGATGTTAGTGAGTTGTGCTAGGCTTGCCTAGAGGCCTTAGCCTAGAGATGTGTGGTGTGAGCTGTTTTAGGGGCTGTAGATTTAGTCAGTCTTGGAGTGTCTTTCATCTTGAGTGGATAAAATCTACTTGGGATACGGGATTGCCTTGGCTGCTGACAGAGCAAAGATCTAGACCTTCTCTTTGTCTAACTACTTCTGCTGCTATTTCTACTGCTCTCGGCACCTGAACACAACACTGGTGTCAGAAGTGTATTTAGAGTTCCCAGCCTATCAAATTAAAAAAAATCTAGATCTAGTAGTTTTCAGACCAGCTGAATTCCTTTGGATTTTCAGGTTTGGGATTTAGTTAAAAATAGGTATTCAACAATCTGGAAATGTGGAAGGTATATTTCTTCTAGATCCTGATCTTTGATTAGTGATAATTGTTTTTTCCACATAGTTATGTGATAATCCACTATTCAGTGGGAAATTACCTAGCCAAATAATAATACATATATGTGTTGCTATATCTAGGCGACCTTCGTTTTAATTCATACTTTGATGGGGGAGAATAGTTCCTTCTATCCTTTTCATTCAACATGGAAAAAGACAGCGCAGGCAGGATACCTAGAGAGCTTATGCACGATCAAAATGATAGGCTGAGCAACAAGCACATACAGACTCTTGGTTTTCTTCAGGAAGTTGTTAACGAGAATAAAGCTTTAAAACAAAAAGTTCAAGAGCTTGAGGTAAAAGATATCATAAATAAATTTGATTACTAAAGTAAGTTTCCATGAACTGATAGTAGAAAAGCTATTATATTAACACCTTCTATTTTTACTTTAAACCTTGAAACGTAGGCCTACTTTAAACCTTGAAACGTCAGTACCTATATGGAAGACTTCCCTAAATTTCCAAGACATGTGTATTATCATTTAATAAATAGATTTCAAAGAGGCACCATGCTTATTATTTGGAGAGTGTCTGTACGCACTATCTATAGGGTTTCTGCCTCGTTATCGTATCTCAGGTTTTAGTCCAAAATTTGCACTGCATGTGTTTTCGATCATATAACATTTTTCCGTCTGGTAGTCAAATAAAGCTAAACCATTTCCTAAATTAACGTTTCCTAGATCTAAAGAAAGATTATCTACTCTGTCATGTAAAATAAACGTGATACACAGGTTTTATTTAGACAAAGACACTATTATATATAGTGCTTATAACAAAATTCTTTTTAAAAAAACACTGGGCCTATAGCCACTCAGCGAATTATTTTGTTTGATTCTGCTCTCAAATTAGATCATTAGCATGATTCTTTTATGTGAAAATATTATTAGTAAGGAGATAATGTAACATGGTCCATAACCATTTAACATGTACAAACCATTGACTTCATTCAACAATTCTTAATTTTTGTTTTGTCGAAAGTTATGAAGTATTTTATATTTATTAATCCCTAGTGAGGAAATTTTTAAAAATGACACGCCCAAAAACATGTGTACAGTTTATACTTAAAAATATGAATGAGAAAATAAGAATTTGTGCATATATACGTTTGGAAAAAGACAATGATTATGAAGAAAAATATATATATGGTGTAAAATTATCGCGACTGGCAATAGAAACAAGTAATCTAAAATGATAATAAATTCAAATCAATATAAAACTAGGTATAAGCATGGTTCTTAGGTCACATAAATAGGTGTGTTTTGTAAATATCACAAAAGTTTTCTAAAATCAAGGTGGATTCCATCATGTTAGAAAGTAATAGAAAAAGAGATAAATGACAACAATAAAACACCAATATTAAAAAAAAATTGGTAGGTCCTATATTGGTGATATTAAGCTGTATACATAAAAAAGAGCATATATTACAAGTCTAAATATCAAACATGTATCGTATAAATGTGCAGAGCACGAGGCAACCATCCTGCTAATAAATGTAATTACAGTTTTTCTGACCTTTTGAACATATTGTTAAAATTATAGATCTTGGCAGGAAAGAGCTTTTACATCTTACTGTTCTTATTTTTGGCACTTCATACCTTCGTCTACGTTGCATAGCGCTGTCTTTTGTAAAAATTATGTTGTAAGGGATGTATTGAGTCGGACAGTATGTTTTGCATCTTGTTTGTCGTATGTCTTTTACATAGTCTGTCAATATCTAACTGTGGAGTGCCCACTTATGTACCTGCTTTCTTAACGGTTTTATTAATCCTTTCCTTGCCTTGTTGTGATATTTTGAAAATCAATATTTTTATTATAAAATTACCTTTTGTTATTAAAAAAAATTAAAGAGATATGTTCTGATTGAACTTAATAATCCTGCTAAAATTTACAATTTTATTTTCTGAACTTGAAAATTAATGTACATGTAAGAAACAATCACAAACCTCAAAATAAAGTTGGTGTTATTGTCAGTATAATTGGTGTAAAAATAAACTCCATTAAATCCAGATAAATTAATATGAAAAAAAAAAGAAAAAATTAAATGCAAGTATAAACAAATTGGACTTAATTGGACTGTGTTCATTCAAAACCTTCTGCGATCATGCCGGTTTGAGCCTAATAAAACCCCAACAACTCGCTTTACATTGCCAACTTTGCCCATTCTATTAAAATGATCCACCACACTGAGAAGAACAAGTCAGTCACCATAAAAGTGGTTTCTCTAAATATTGACTTCATTTGCGTTTTTCTTTATATTTTCTTTCTTACAGGACAAGTTAAAAGATGTTGAAAATTTTACAAATGACAGTAAAGAAAAAATAAAAGACATCCAAGATTCATATCTAGCAAGAGCAGACGAAATTAATGCAATGTTGGCAGAAAAGCACAGAATTGAGGTAATATTCGTCCATATGAACACTGTCTATTATTCTTTAAAAACATGTCAAAACAAAGCATTGTTTATATATATATATATATATAACCAGATTTATTATCAAAGAATAAATATGTTTTTTGAAATTATGTTAAGGTGTTGGATAGTAGACAAAAATGGTATGGTATAAAAAGAACTATGTTTACTTATTGCTTTAAACACTTGATTTATACTCTAATTTCAATGTATGGTTTACCCAGATTATGCAAGTACAAGAAGAAAAATTTGAACTAGAACGTATACTCAAAGAACAAATACTCCAGGTATGTATCAGAAACACTTTGGCATTGTCTCTTATTTAACATAAATAAAGAAGATTTTCACACAAAAAATAATGCCACGACTAAAAAAAATTTTAAATCATTCAACTTATGAATATATATTACACACTACCCTAGCTTGAAATGGTAGACACAGACTCTAAATATAGAGAGAGAGAGAGAGAGAGAGAGAGAGAGAGAGAGAGAGAGAGAGAGAGAGAGAAGAGAGAGAGAGAAGAGAGAGAGAGAGAGAGAGAGAAAACAGAGTGAGAAGAAAAAGAAGAGAGAGAGAAGGAAAGAATGAGATGAGAAGAAGAGAGAGAGAGAGAAGGGGAGGGAGGGAGGGAGAGAGAGAGAAGGAGAAAGAGAAAGAATAATAATGAGATAGAGAAGGGGTAGAGGGGAAAGAGAGTGCTGGGATATAAAGAGAGGCTGATAGATAGATGGGGGAAGAGACAGACAGAGAAAGTGAGCAACCTTTCAGAGTCTGTTAACAAATTAGTGATTGAAAAATAATTTGAGCAAACGAGAGGAGTGACGGGTGGAAATTAAAAAAAATTGGGTGCTTGATTTTTCACACATACACACACACGACTTTAGAATCTGTGTGTATTAACAACAAAATATATTCACTACCCTAGCTTGAAATGGTAGACACAGACTCTAAATATTAGCGAGACTGTGGCATTGTCCTTTATTTAACATAAATAAAGAAGATTTTCACACAAGAAAGAATGCCACGACTAAAAAAAATTTTAAATCATTCAACTTATGAATATATATTACACACTACCCTAGCTTGAAATGGTAGACACAGACTCTAAATATTAGCGAGACTGTGTACAAAGTGACACCACAGTGTTAAAGAAAGGGAAAGGCTGTGTGACGCTGCTGGGGGGTGTCAGTCTGGCATAACCATGGTTGCAGGCACAATTTACTTTCTTTTCTGTGGTTCACTTCTGCTATTCCCTAATGATGTTATATCACACTCCTGAAGAATTCAGATAAGGAGGAGCAGATGCCCACACACACAAAAACTTTTTCTGCAATTTTATAGAAAAACTATCAACTTGTTATGGGGACATCTCAAACCCCCAACAGAATTGTCAACAAAATCTTTTGGAGTTTCAACCACAACTTCAGGAGAGAAAAGAAAGAGAGAGAGAGAGAGAGAGAGAGAGAGAGAGAGAGAGAGAGAGAGAGAGAGAGAGAGAGGAGAGAGAGACAGAGAGAGAGAGAGAGAGAGAGAGAGAGAGAGAGAGAGAGAGAGAAGAGAGAGAGAGAGAGAGAGGGTAATAAAAAATGTGCGAAACATATGAAAGACCAAATTAGGTCAAGCTTTTTAAGCTATCTGTTTTTGCTATTGATGCTTTCTTTTTACAGATGCGTCATGAAATTGAAGCTCTTCAAGCCGCCAACAAGGACCTTAGAGAAACAGCAGTTGAGGATGAAGTAAATGATGTAGCCAAAAGAAAACTGAAGGTAATTATAACTTGTACCGTTTTCCAATCAGAGGCATGTACAAGTCATTGTTAATTTTTAATTGTTTTTGCTTGTCATTTAGACCTCAGACTTTTTTGGCGCAATCTAACATTAACAATAATTTTTTCTAAAATGAACTATAAACATCCCTGATCATCTTGCTTTGGAACTTTCAATCCTTTTTAATTTATTAAAAGCTTTAACTTCTTTTATTTTAGATGTCCTGTGCTCCAGAAATCTGATCAGCAGGGTTTTTTAAAGTTTATTATAGATTCCAAAATCACACTTTCATGGGTAAATATAGTAGGTACTTGGAGTGGTTTAGGTAAAAGGGATTCATCCATTATGTATTACAGTAGTGAGATAAGATAAAATGTTTACTTTGTAGTTCCTAATATAATGAAAATAAAGAGATCAAGATTAAATTAAAATATATTCAATTTTAGGTTCACAGAAAGAGTGTGTGTGTGATGGTGGTGGTGGCAGTGCATTTTGGAAATTATTGTGGAAACAGCATGGCTTAAAGTTCACAATTTATGACTTTTCACAGGAAGCATTAAAGTATAGTGAAGCCAGTATAAAACAGAATGAAGAGCTGCGAGAGGAGATCGACAGTCTGCGGAGTGACCTTGAACTTGTACAGTCCAAAAAGGCATCTGACATGTCACTCATTCGCGAGCTGCGAGACGAAAATAAAAACCTGGGACAAAATCTTCAGGAGATTCAACAAAATTCAACAGAGTTAGAAATCCGATTAGACAAAGCCCTTGAGGAACTTAAGGCAAAGAAAGATGACCAGGTAGGATTTAAACCCTTCATTTGGAAGTTATAAAATAATATAACTTAATGGAGGCCGAGCAGAACTTTTATGATTCATGACACGTTTAAAAACAAAAATTGGATTATTTTCCCCATGTAACTTATAAGAGCAAGGGTTAAGGAAGTCAAACATTAATGAGATTCACTTACAAATAACTACTAAAGAAAGTTGCATGATATATTCTTGTTATTATCAATATCATTGGCTGGAGCACTATAGTTTTGTGACTCCCAAATGTCACATTCTTACTGCCATAGACTCCAAAAGTTGTGATATTCATTCTTTATCTTTTACATAAGATGTGGTTAAAAAAAATTATATGACTAGAAAAATAAGTTTTTTTTTTTTTTAAATAAGCCAAGATGATTACAATTTTTAGAGGCAAGAAAACAGACTACAACAAACCCATTACAGAATTTTTTTTATAGTTTTTTGTTATCTTTTTTTACCTTCTCTTAGTTTGCACACCGATACATGTATTTATTTTCTTGATAAAGCAGTTGTAGAATTAGATGACCCATAAAGTCAACCACTACACTAAGCAATAAATAATTAATAATTGCTTCGAAAGAGCATTTAGTATCTCTATGTCCATCTTCAATATTTACACATTTTTCATCATAAACGTGATTATAATAAATTCATTTTTTTTTCTTTTTAGTTAAGGGTTTTTAAGTTGCATTCCTTTTTTTATTTGGAGGTATGATCTCTTTACCTGATGTTATAATTATTATGAGTACAGTGACAGAGAAAAAAAAATTCCATTTACATTGTAAGATCCAACAGGTCCATTTTTCTATGACCTTTGTAACAAAATCTACCATCAATTGTTTTAAAAACCCTCTTTTTTATTACTTTAACAGGAGCAACTTAATCTTATAGAAAACCTAAGGGACAAATTAAAGCAGCTTACAATGGACAGAGACTCTACCCTGGATAGAGAAATACAACTGAAACAAGACCTCTTAGACTTACAGTCTCTAAAAGATGAGCTAAAGCAGAGCAACATATACCTGCAGTCACAGCTAGAAAACCTCATTGCTGAATATGGATACATTTCTTCCGAGTATGTTAAACTGCAGAAAAGATTTCAGAAAGATAAAGACAAAAAGACATTCCAAGACTTTGTGAAGCTGAAACGTGAACTTAATGTTTTAAAAGATGAAAATCAGGACCTCAAATCAAAAAACAAATCTGATGGACCATTTCTTCTGGTAGCTGAATCACCTCCAGCACCCCCAGCACCAAGGAAGAAGAACTCTCTAGAAGGCACCCGCACAGGAGCAAAGAAAATGCTTGCAATAGCATTATCAAACCAAAAATAAAAAGTCTAACCTTAATTAATCACAGTGTACACCTTGAGTTATTTTTATTACAATGAAAACCTATCAAAATGCTAATTTTTTATTCACCTGAAATTGTTTATGATTACAAAATAACAACAGAACAACAACAGATTACACAAAATATACTTGAGCTTATCTTAAATTTGTTTATTAATACATGTTTCACTGACAATTTTTGCTCTTAGGAATATAGGCAAAAGAAAACACTGCCAACATTTCTGCGGATTATAATATTAAAACATAGGCCAGGTTCCATTATGGACATCGATTCTAAGATACATTATTAGTAACCAATATTCATGAAATTTATTCATAGGCTTGTGATTAAATACCTACATCTTCAGCATTTTGATATATGGCTATATATTGTAAAGTGCCTTTCATCATAAGACCACACAATGTTCAAACTCATGAAAAACCAGGTTTGAGAAACCCATGAGAAACCAGATTTTCTAGAGAATCCAATTAACTTTCATTAAATGTCTGATTTTACTATGTTGCTTTTGATTTCATTTTTATGTCAATAGTTTTCATATGCATGGAATCTGTTTGTGTTAGTGAAAGAGACAATAAAGAATTAAAGATTCTTAAAAAATAACAACAGAAGAACACTCAGACTTATAGATAGATGAATCGGTAGATCCAGAGACAGATAAATAGTTGAGGTTTCATAAATAAGTAAAAGAGAGAGAGAGAGAGAGAGAGAGAGAGCAAGAGAGTTAGATAGAAGGTGAGAAAGAAAAGAAAAGAGCGAGAGACAGAGATAGATAGAGAGAAAGAGAGATTGAGTAGTTTAAAATTAAAAATATGCAAGATAAGATATTAAATAAGATTAAGTTGAATAAAGTTTGTTTAAACACTACAAGAGTTTTTTTTTTTTTTTTTGTACTGTTTCAATTTTCACTTGGGAAGTTGATTTGAAAAAAAAAAAAAAGATACAAATACAACTTTAAACAAAATGATCTGCATCAGAGACTTATCAATTCAATAAAATAAAAAAAAAGACCTAGAAGGGTGAAAAATCAATGAGCATGGTAATAACATCTCGTGTGTTCGGCCACGCTGAATCATCTCTGACCTTCCATCTTGAGATAGACACGAGTATACTCATCCACAATCATGCTGGGAGAGGGGGTGGGATGTAGAGCCAGCCCAGGACCCCTCCCCAACGAAAGAAACAAACCATTACAGCTCATTCAAGCTAGAACTTCTTGGTGTAAAGTGGGATGAAGCTGACTAGTTTTGAGGATATTTGTAGGGTTTGAAGTGCAACTTGTCTGATGACAACCCTCTTAGACACTTGCAGATGGAGAAATTGGAAGACAGCGAACACAGATGTGATGCTGGATCGACTTTGTTCAACCTCATAATTAAGTATCGTCAAGGAAATAAACAAGTCAATGCTGGTCCCCTTTACCGCCATTCAGTCCATAGATGGTCCAAAAAAAATCGGTATGTCCTGCTGTGAGTTGCAAAAGTTGCTCCAGGAGACGAGTACTAGCACTACCATGGTTCTCCCAGATCTTGTAGTGGTAGCTCCACCCACTGCTGCCCCCAATACCGACTGTGTTTCTCCTAATGCAAAGAAAAAAAAAAAGTTCAATCCCTACATTTACCAGAAAACTGCTTCTGCAGCAGTGGAGAATGCTGTTGAGTGAGTGAGTACATTTTTTTAGTTGCAATAGTCACTCTTTATCTCTCTAATACATGTACAGAATATACAATAGAGCTGTTACTGTACTAACTTGCTCTAAAAACAAAAAATATCTCTCATGAGTTGTAAAAGCACAAAAAGGTTGGTTAAAAGCGAAGATGGAGAAGATTAACGGTCGGTGTGTGGGATTATAAATTTTATTATATACATTAACGTCCTTTATAAACCTCAGTGTGTGCTGAGGACTAACAAGAAAAGTAAAGAGACATAGAAGAACCCGTCTGCATAGTGATTGGATCTCAGCTGATGCCCTATCATGAACCCACATACTGGGTAAGTTCACTATGCAGCCCCGGCAATACAAACAGTTTAAACAAAGTAGATAGACCAGTAACCCTGCTGAGAAAATCTGTGAGATTACAGAAAACGCCTGTTAGAATGACTTGTAGTTGAAAATTGTTTTTATCCATACTGAAATAGAACATAATTTATATTTTCTTGTTTTGTGGAAGTTGATTTTGATACTAAGGATTTCTAACAGAAAGTTGGTATGGGAAAAATCAATAAATTACTAACTTGTGTTGGTCTGAACAATTTGTTCATGATGTTTTATTCGTATGATGAGTTGTCATTGTATCAGGCATGTTTTTTTTACTTTTGTTCTTCAGATAAGTTTCTGTGTGCTTACACTATTACGTGAACAGTAAATCAATCTGTGAATTTTAATGAATGGTATCTGTGCTTTTTTGATTTTGTAAGGATACCAGAAGGTAAAAAATTATCAAATCAATGTCTTATGTGATGTATTAGTAACTAGTCAGTTGACCTCAAGAATCATGGTGCATCTTTAATAAGGAACCTTGGTGGACAACGGCATTGTTTTAATTATGAGTAGCCACTTTAAAAAGTTGGTGTTTGTGTCATTGGTTGATTATTAGTATTAGGGAGGCGGTGAACGGTAACATGGATTGTAGCACCACCAATTTTGTCTCTTTTCTGTCACAATACTCCTTTTTAGTAAAGTGAATCACAGCTTTTTTATAAGGAATCTGATCCGACTACATAGGTGTCTCAACTGACATGCTTAATTACAGTTAGTGGTATTCCTGATATTTTTATAAATCAAAAGGATTATTAATACAGTTGTATCAGTTTGACACCATTGTGCTGCTTTGCTTTGCATATGAAGACACACAAGTCGGGCACAAGTCGCTGATAATGATACATGTATACATTTTGAGCGTGTGCTCAACAAAGAAAAATTACTGGGTATCAAAAATCTCATTTTTCAGATAAAAAAACATTTCTTCATAAGTGTCTGAAATCTAAAGGATAAATACTGGTGTACCATATAAATGAAAGCCTGTTGCAATTTGCGTTCATTTCCCTCAAATGATTTATACACATAAGCAATATTAACACCAATAAAGTAAAGGCAGAACCAGCATGACTGATGTAGATTCTCGCAACTTTATTTGTTTTTATTTATATCATTTAGAAATTAATGACTACAGCCACTGATCATTTATTTACACCATAATAATTCGGTATTTATTTCAAAGATATATAATACATAAATATGACAAACTGATCCCATCAACTTGGCTGATCCATTAAAAAAAATTAGTGGTTTTCTTCTAAACAATAAAATTCCTCTTTTTCTTCTTTGAGATTTCAACCACTGCAGAGCTTTAATCATGACAAGAGGTAAAACCCCCCACTGTTTACATTAGTGTACGATGCTCTCCATATTTAGCTGCTTCAGTTCAAGCTTATTAGTTTAGAGACTACACTTGTCTATAGAGGGAATGAAAAATGAACGAAAACAATAAGACACCTTTAACATGTTTATTTGATACCAGGAATAATAACCAGCCATTAACAATATAATCATTCCAAAACTTACAATCATTCAAAATATTCAATACAAATGAGATTGCAACACCTTTCAACCACATATCGCACTGTGTAAAAGTAGTCACTGTTATCTTATTCTTACTACCAACATTTTGTTTAAGTAAAGCCCCTGCCAAATAAAAGAAACAATATCTATTTTGACTCACATGAATCATTTTCTAATGAAAGCTGAAGTAGGCCTAGTCTGTTTAAAAACTCACCAATTACTAAAAAGTGCAATCAAAGATTGGCAAGCACTGAACTGAACTATTTTTTTTTATCACTGATTAGCCACAAAATTGACCAATTAAAACAGGAGTAATTAGAATAGTTTATTTATACAAATATATGTATCAATTCATGTTCAGCAAAAATCCATTTAGATTTGGTGTACCCGGTCTAAAACATTTGATCATTTATCCGTCATACTGACACATAAAGCAAGTTTCTCACATGGGTGTATAAAAATCACCCAGCTTATGCACACATACATACACATACACAAACACAATCGTGATTCAACATTTGAAGACAAGCAAATGATGAATTAATGGGATGAGGAATTGTTGCGAGCTTGGTTCACAGGCACCCTCCTCTAAAAAAAAAGGCAGGCAGTATTGCTGAAATGAGATGGTACTAACAGGATGCGTTAGGGAAGGGTTATTGTCATTGCAATCATGATTACATTTTTGTTTGTTTCTGTATACAATAAAACATTTAGCATAAATTACACACTCTTCCATTCTTATGAACTATTGATACAATCTCACTCCAGCTTTTCCAGCTCACAAGCTCACAAAAAAAAAAGAGAATAGATGAAATGTAATGATAGACTCACTGCACTTGCTTTTTTTAAAGAAGGAAAAGGAGAGGGGAGTATGACAAGCAAAACACTCTTCTCCTAAACGTGCATGCATCAAGTAAAAAAAAAAAAATTGAATTGGTTCCCAAATATTTCTCTTAAATGTTTTTAAACTAATTATCTACTTCCATTTCATTGAGTACATGATCTGGCTATTTACAAATGATCAGCGAGTCAAAGAAAAAAAGACTTGTTCATTAAAAAAAAAGAAGAATAAAAGAAAAAAAAGTTATGAGATGAAACATGTTAAAATGAAATAATACATTATTTCTTTTGCACAGGGAGGTAGAGCTTGAATTCTGCTGGCAACTCATCTTCAGAGTACAATCTATCGGAGAAGTAAACACGTCGGATTCTGCAGTTTGCATGGATCTAAAAAAAAAAAAAAAGGAAAATGAATTCCTAACATTTTCAACAACAAAACAAACTCCACCAAAAAATATACACATTTAGTGATTTAGCACAAAAAGAAAGTCAATAATAATACATTTAGACAGCGCATATCACTACCCTTTAAGGCCGTCATAAGCGCCTTAAGTAAAAAAAAACAATTTTTTTGTTTAATGAGAACAAAACATACACATACACTCTGAAAAACATTAAAGTTGCTGCTTGGTTAGTTGAGTTAGTTTAACGTCCAACATCAGCACTATATAAGCTGTATTGTGGACGGGCCCAAAAACTGACGCCTGACAATCTTATGTGCTGCCACACATGAGACAGGGCGGGGATACCATGACTTCTGTCTCAGCCGATCACATTAAACCAACACCGACCCAACCAGTAGGGCTCGATACCACAAACCTTTTGTGTCGGAAGCCGATGTTCTACCCCGCGGCCACAGTGCCCCCCTCATGTTGCAGCACTAAAAGCTTTTTTTTATACAAATGTGTTTTAGGGTGTTTTTTTAATTGTGACAGTGTGGCAGATTTTTACACTTCTATTATACTATTCCATCCTTTGAGTCCTGCATGGCTAAAAGCTCTTTTGCCATATTGTTCAGGCTCATTGCAGACATTGTAAGACTGATATTGTCAACAAATGATCTCAATGAATTAAATGATCTTACAGGCTGACGCAAATTGAATAACTCTGACAGATTCTTTGGTGACACAATTTTATGGTATGCAGATTGATAACAAAAGAGTTCCAATTTATATTCTATTCCCTGTCGGACAGGTAGCCAGTGCAGTTCCTTCAGAATGGGAATTATGTGTTTTTTTTGTGATCAGTCTTGCAGCACTCTATTGGATTAACCGTAGTTTACACATACTATTATGTGAAAGACCACTATTGCAATAGTGTAATTTGGAAAAAAATAGTGATGTTACAAGCTGCTTTGTTACTTCTGTTGTTAAACTTTTCAATAGTAATGAAAAAACAGTGTAACTATAGTCACCAGTTGTCACATCTGTCAATTTCATACTTCGAGATTGAATACACAATTTCAAGGTACTGAGATGAATTTAAAAAAATTATGTTTTCTTTCTTTATAATAAATAATCCAACTAAAGAGATAACAACAAATTTCATTGATAAACAAACCCTTACATAAGAACAAGTCAAAAATCATTATCTTTTCATTGTTTTACTCATCATAAGTACCAGAGTCAAACTTTAAAAATTTGGAAGAAAATTAAAAAATGTATTAATCTCAAGCTATGCTTTTCTTGTTCAAACTACAGAATGCTTTATTTGGAAAAAAAATCCCAAATGGTTTTAAGGTAATATCATCCATAGCATTAGCAAGAAAGGCCTCACCACACTTCTCCATTTTTAGCCGCTTTTCATGCTTCCATCACATACCCTATGTTTAGCCACTTAGTGCATCCATTATCTTCTCTCATGGTTAAGCTTCACTTCAAATTCCAGTTGTCATAAGATGTTTCAGCTTTTTTCTTCTCATCACTTGCCCAAAATAGATTTCTTGGCATGTCAAACATTTTATAAGTTATCTTTTCGTGTTGGCTTCCTACAGAGCTGTTTTATATATAAGACTTCTTTTCTGACCAAAATATTGTAAAAAGGTAGTATAAACTCTTTATAGCAAAAATAAATACAATATTTACCTGAACTCTTAAGGTTTCAATGTAGTTGGTGCCATAGGCTCTGCGTGTGAAATCAGACAAGTTGAATTGAATTTGGTTCCACCCATCATCCAGTCTCATTGGCATAGTGCAGATAAATGGCTTTACCCTTGTTGTGCTCTGGTAATTGCTGGCTCTGAATCTCCTTCTTACGTTTTTGTCATCTAATACCTAAAATAAGGAACAATATTACATGCAATGATTCTTTATCATCTGAATAATGCAAATAGGACATTGATCCATAATTTATAAGTTGTTTTTCTTTGTTTACATAAAATATTTACATTTAACAAAACTTTAACAAGTCATGAATTTCTCTTTCTCTCTTTTGAATTTTATGTCTTTAAATTTTCCCTTTGTTTACATTGATAGACTGGGTAAAATACCAAATTTTGTGTTTATTAAACAACCTTTCCTTCATTTTTGGTCATATCCACGATAACAGGTATCAATTGTGAAGAAAATCAAAGTAAAATACATTTTATGTTACCAGTATAAAGATTGCTTTCTATGTAGAAAAAAGGGACATAAAGCATTTTTATAAAGGTATTATTAGACAACAACAACAACAAAAATTGATTGGTTACATTGGTAGTGATAAATAATTAACCTTTTATGTGTATACAGTGGTATAGGTTCTTTCAAAAAAAATATATTATATTCAATTCCTTTTAAAGTTTGTCTCATATTTGTGACAGTGCATTGGGCAAAAGTTAGAATCTAGGTCTTTTACTTTGCAAACACTTTAACAATTGTACTTTTAAAATCTAATGACATTCATTTAACTTGAGCCGTTCTTGCAGGTTAACTATGACTACTATTTGATTGATAACATGACATACCTGGACCTCAAATGTGAAGTATTTCTTTAAGTTTTTGATGATCATAACCAGGAAAGGTAGTTTGATTCCCAATGTCTTTTTAGGGTCCGCTGGGCAAGTGATGAATGTAGTGCTGAAGAAAACAAACAACAGGTTTTATCATTCAAACAACTGCAACAACCACAAAAATAAAA
Source organism: Elysia chlorotica (assembly GCA_003991915.1). NCBI lineage: Eukaryota > Metazoa > Mollusca > Gastropoda > Plakobranchidae > Elysia > Elysia chlorotica. Next base: position 121,668 of record RQTK01000336.1, on the reverse strand, counting down.
AAAATTATATGAAAGCTGGTAAAACTTTTTCAAGCTAAATCAATTAATTTAACTTCTTTATAAAGCAATAAAAAGTTCATAAAAAAAAGTGCCATATTCAACAAAAATGAATCCCCCCTCTCTCTCTCACACAATACTTTCAACCTTTTTAGATCTACATACCTGACGTTAGTCCCAACAATTTCTAATACTAGTGACTGAATGTCGTTGTCTGTGATACGTTTGATATGTCCATTTCTCACCTGCAAATGAAATGACATATAACAATACATTAATTATGGTCAAATTTGAAAATTCATAGGCCTAGAACATATTTACAAGTAGGATAAATATATCCATTATAACCCTATAGGTATTTAAAGAGCATTCTAAAACCATGTCAAACACAGTAAAGGATTAAGTCTTTCATTTACTCATGACTCTCACTGTATAGTATATGGGACTTGGTTGCTATTGTTTACTTCTGGTTAGCAACACAGCAGCCATGTTTCAAAATGGCCGACATAGTGTGACTTCCTCTATAAAATAGACAAAATACACATGTATTAATTATATTATTAATTTTTACATAGCAACCTTCTCCCTTGTAGATTCTTAGGTTCTAGAATTAAATTTGGTTCAAACAATAGTATGACATTCAATACAAGTAGAGATCTAGGAGTGAGGAGCATCGTGTTAAAATTACATTTACAATGTTGAAAGCATTCCAGAAGGTGGGCTAATGAATAGGCCTTAGAAGTAACACATGTCTCAACTTACAAAGGTACTTTTATTTTATTTATCTTTTTTAAAACTATAGATTTTAAGCCCTACCTATTTAACCAAACCTGATCTATAATGTCAGTGTGCGTATCGAGACTAGATTTCTGGAAGATAGACCTAGACCTGCATTGTTTTTTTTTTCCTCATTAGAGCAGAAAGATATGATCCAAATACATTTTAACACTAAACTGTTTGTCATACTATACCGGCCTGTATATCGGTTTCAAACAAAACACATTGCGACATATCGACACCAATTAAATAAGAAGACTGAATGCGAATGGCTTTCTATATAGAGTCTTTTTGTGAATGTCATAGCTAGCTTCGTTGGGATCGAACGCGTTGCTATGCACGCTTTCACAATGAAAATAAAGATGCCGACACATCCGATTCGAATAATGCAAAATGGATCGCACTGTACGACTATTCCTTACCTTTTTGTCCCAAATTTGCAGGGGCTTGCTGCCAATACTGTAGAGTATTGACAGAAACCCACTTTGAAATGTGTTTTTGAACATCTTTGTGAATAATATGAGCCTGTGATTACAATGATCTCCAAGCGAAGCGCCACCAACACCTAACACAACCCTCACGCACGATGTTGAAGTAGTCAAGTGAAGATTTTGCAGTGAGACCGTCAACTTAGCACGTCTCTAGGGGACTTCTTTTACTTTGGCGCATTAATCTTTGTTGCCACGAAGATTTTGAAAAGATAATTATTTTTTTACTACAGCCTCCTTTAATTTCGAACATGCGTTATGAAAATACTCAACTATTAATATAATTAATGTTATGAATTCGTTTTGTTTTATCAATATTCGATGAAAGGGTTTTATTACTGGTTTCAAGTTTCCAAAATGCGTATGTATTTATTTTGACACAGTTTATTCCACTTCCGTTTCTCCTTAACAACAAGCGTCTCTCGGTACTCCAGTGTAACCGCGGATATGGTTGTCGCATGGTCACGGATCAGGACCGGGGAGCAGTGGCTGTGTCGCTGGGGGCGTGGGCCTAGAATGAGCCGGCAGTCTTTGTCCAAGAAACAATAACAATGAAGCATCGAAGTCCTCAGTGTTGGATCATGAAGATTCGTTTGTTTTGTCAGTTTAAGATTTTGTTAAACAAGTTATTAAGAGTCAGGAAGCTTAACTGTCGTAAGACGCCGCCATAAGTGGTATCTTAGGGTGTGTGTTGCGTTTACCCCCCTTCCCCAATGTATTTGGTTGTTTTTGTTTTGCACAAAACATAATTTTTATAAAACATTTCAACAGTATTTTGTTATCGGCCCACTCCCCCTCTCTCCCCTATCTCTATCTTTCGCTTCTTCTTTTTCTTTCCCCTTAAACAATATTTTTTCGCGAGTCTATCCACTTCTCTATTTTATCTTCCTATCTATCCATTCATCTATCTATTCTATCAATCAATCTATCTATCTGTCTATTTATTATATCTATCCATCTAGCATTCTATCTTTCTACGGTATCTATAAATCTATCTTTCTATCCACTTACCTTTCTTTCTATCTATCTATCTACGCACATGGTTTTTTGAATTACATGTATGGTTTGACTTTTTTTTTTTCATTCTAGTCGCTTAGTTCCTTTCAATTAAGCTTATTCTATTCTTAACCCACTCCCCCTTATTTTTTCGCTCTGCTCCGTGTGTCCCTTTGTGGACATCTCTGTCTATATGCCATTCTGTCTGTCTATCTCTGCCTCTCTGTAGTAGTAGTAGTAGTAGTAGTAGTAGTAGTAGTAGTAGTAGTAGTAGTAGTAGTAGTAGTAGTAGTAGTAATGCATGTATATATATATATATATATGAATGCGAGACATTGGACGTTGGCCATGAAATGCACGAAAGAAATAAGTCTGTGCGTTCTACACTGGAATATCCAAAAAATAACATTTATCCTACTAACATAGTAACATTCTGCAACATAAAATGGGCATAAAAAGTACCCAGTACTGCACATACTGTAGCCTAAAGAAATTTTTTCTACCTATGCCCAAGAGTACAACCTCTCTGGGAAGAAGTTGAAAATAAGATAACCGCGTATTTTGGAACAAGATTAAGACTCGATGCCCAGTCTGTTTTGTTGGGATTCACCGATTAAAATCTTTTTGAGGAAAACACTTAAAGTTATAAACCTCGCCATTCTTGTTGAGAAGATGTCTATTTCAAAAATGAGATATGGCAGGGGAGAAAATCTCATTCTTCTTCCTATATTAATAATAATATTATTATTATTATTATTATTATTATTATTATTATTATTATTACTATTATTTTGTTGTTATTATTGTTGTTATTATTAATATGTTTTTTTTTATTGTTATCAATCCTTTTGATAGTACAGTGTAGTTGGTATTTTTGTATCTGTTAACTATATTTTTATGACTTCTAGGAGAAAAAAAAGAGAAATTTATTAAAATGAAATAAAACGCACAAAAAAAAAACAAAACAAAAAGAAAAAGACTATGAGGAAATGGGGAAAGAATCAGGCAAAGGATTGATTAATGGCCATTAAATTTTAGGATACCACGATAAATGAAATAAACAAACTTAATTCAAATTTCTCCTCAAATTATAAACCTAAACAGAAAGAGGAATGTTTGAGGGTCATTTGGTGCGAATTCACGAAATTTACTCTAAAAGCAGTGTTGAATCAACATCCCAAGGTCCGAACAACACCGTTTCAGAGAACATACCGGGATGATCGTGATTAAAAATATAAAATAAAATTATGGAGGAGAAAATATGAAAAATAGGATTGACCCGCCGCTCCCCCCACCCCACCCAAAAAAAAAAAAAAATCAAACAAACAAAGAAAAAAACATAAGAACTTTTTAATTCAGCTATTTACTTTTCTTTTCAATTAAGTTAGTGACTTATATTATAGTAATACATGTACGAATTATGGTGTTTGCCCTCTTATGTTAATAAAAATAATATTCCCATGATCTTTCATATAACTTTTAAGCATGTCGCATCATATTAACTCCCGATCCACATGCCACACTGCCTAGTTATCAAATATGAAAAACAAATTGCATGACTATTATTATTGATGGAGAAGAGAACCAATACATCTAGATCATAACCTAGGGAATCGTTTCAAATTAGGAAAACGTAATAATACAAGTATGTACAAAATAGAATGATACATGGCATATTATTGAAAAATCCATACCTGACCAGAAATCTGAACTAAATAAAAAACACAATTAACAATTAATCCTATCAGAAAACTCAGTTTTATGCCCTAATCATTAATCTCTCAGGCTTTTCCATTGGACTAGGCAAAATATGTAATCATTATGTCTCATAGGGGCCTATAACTGTATAAGTAGATAAACTGTTTAAAACAAATTAAACAAATATTTTAGACACTAATACATTACAGCATTTAAAAGGCATGTTCTTGCTAAGCCAACATAATGACATATACATATATAGAGAGAAGAAGAGAGAGAGAGAAGAGAGAGAGAGAGAGAGAGAGAGAGAGAGAGAGAGAGAGAGAGAGAGAGAGAGAGAGAGGGAGAGAGGCAGAGACAGATAGATAGGCAGAGAGAGAGAGAGAGAGAGCGAGCGAGCGAGACAAAGAGAGGCAGAAAGGACTGTGTGAAGGTAAAAACGATAATTATAGTTCAAGTTGCAAAAATGATAACCTGCATGATACCATAAGATTTCAACCATTTCTAAAGTTACTGGCGACTATTATTGTGTTCAGCACTGTGCATATTGGTCCTTGGATTCAGATTACATTGTAAAGAAGTTTTGAAAGAACCAACTTTAGACAGATCAATCTAGACAAACGAACGAGCATGTGGTAACACTAACAAGATAATTACAGGTTATAAAGTAGAAACATTTATCTTTGTATTTTATTTTATTAGAAAAATTTTGTGAGTCTTAGTCTTACTGTTGACTTATTGATTATTTTCTATGGCCTCTATTTATCTTTGTAACTGTGACCAAATAAACTCAACTACTTAAAAACAACATTGTAGCATGAAATAAACTATATCCAACACATATTGTTATTCCAAATCATGAGAAAATATCCTTCTTAGATTAATTCAGATCTCTTATTCATTTGATTTTTTTTATTTTAAATCTAAAAGCGACTCCGTTTTTAATAGAACCTTATTGAAATACATAAGCCCAAAGTGAACTAAGCCCAAGTTCACAGAAGGGCAACGACCGCAACATGTGGCAAGGGATAGGCTGGGTGAAAACTAAACGAGCCCAGGCAGAAAGCCGTGTGAAATAATGGCCATACCGGAAAAACAGAAAAAATTGTCTCAATGCTAAGAAAAGCAGAAAAATCTAGATGGTATTTGTTGGGGAAACAATGTGCAATAATGTAAATGATTATCATCAAGTTAACAAGAGGGAAAAAGAACAACAAGCACATGAGGAAGTAGGTAAGGTGAACATTAAAACAACATTGGTAATGCTGCTGTGGATACCAGGAAAAAGATGCCTATACTGCTATTGCTTGACCTAATGTAAAAACAGTTGACACTAGACAGCAGAAAACTAGTGATAGTGCTGCTATCTAGATGTAGGAAATAGTGAAATTATTATATTTGGAAGCAGCAGGTCACACATTATTGTTTTGTTGGACTACAAACTTATCAGATATCACAAAGACATACCAAGCAGTGTAAATTTATAGCAAAACCACCGTTTTTGTGTCTTTTGATTACAATTACATTCAGATTTCTCTACAGCTTGTGAACTAAGAAACAATGTATGAAGTTATGCAAGCAAGTTTGTTGGATATAAACTATTTTGAAACCCATCAATGAAAACCTTTTACAGTAAAAAATGTCAGAGGTGGTTTTATATAAGTTGTGTTTTTTTCTTTCTTCAAAAGCCCATGGACAAGTATCCTTAAAATTTTAAGTAGGAGCAGATGACTAACTATTCATTTCAGGTATTCAGTGTTATTCCCTATCTACATTATTAAATATCAAAGCCACACACACAGAGATTTGTTGATGAAAAGGTCAGAAAAGAACTAAAAAAGCACCATTTAAAAATTGTCATGCTTATTGCAACCCAGTCGTATAGAATGATCGCCTTTCTGTACTGCCAATAGAAAAAGCTATTTAGTATCCATAAGCACTACTTTTTACAATTTAAGGCACTGGTGGAATGTTAGGTTGCCAAACCAAGTATGTTTTCGTCTGGATTTTCTTCTTCTTTGTTAATGAAGATTATGATCATCATGTTTTGGCAAATTGTAAAGTTCCTAGATTTCCAAGACTTAAAAAAATTTCAGAATTTTCAGAACCAAAAACAACATTTCAGAACCTCTCCAGAATTCCAGGAGTGGTAGGATCCCCTGTTCACATCATAGAGAGTAGAAGCCAATCTTCTCTCTCTTGTCAGACATGTGATCACAAACTATGATTTGTTTTCATAGCCCCTTCATTTTGGACTGATATGGTGGACCACAAAGAAAAAATTGGCCCCAAGTTAATAAGAAAAGGTTTATTATGACAAGATTATGCTACAAGGTTGTCCTCAAATTACGGGTATCTTACAGTGCTGAGGCTATTGCTCAAAGGTGGGATGAGCGCAGTATTCCACCTTTTCAAACAAAGTAACTTTTTCTCTTTTTTTTTCTATTATGTAAATTTCCAGGATTTCCATGACCCAAAGCAAAATTCCAGGACTTTCCCAGGATTCCATGATTTCTAGAGTCAAATGGAAACCCTAAGTTGTCTACAAAAATACGACAAAAGATAAGAATGAAGTAAAGATAATGAATCACATCTACTTAAAACTTACTGCATAGGAATTCATCTTAATAAAAAAAACAAAAATACAAACAAGGAGTGTGAGTATGGCAACAAGTATCAATAGACAACAGATTCAATTTTTAAAAGTTGTATTTTATGAGCCAAAAGTAATATCATTTGGCTCTTGCTGAAGGTAAAAAATAAAAGCTTTTTCCAATAGCTCCGAAAAAAAATCTTTCCAAATGTTCACAACTCCTATAAAAAAAAAAAGTAAAACTAAAAACCAACAACAAAGAAATTGTAAAAAAAACCCACTAAAATCAGTGTCTCTTTATAATCATCAAACACCATTAAGTTGTATCAGTGAAAGTACAAAAATAATGAAATCAAACAACAAAATATATTTTTAAAAAGGTAAAGCATAAGATACCAAGGAAAAAAAAAGTCATACTTAACCCAATAACAACATTTTCACAGTGTGCTTAAGAATATTTCCCAAACCTCTTCCCTTATCATAGCCACAAAATAAGGTTGATCAATTGCTCTCTACATAGCATCAAAATGAAATCTCTGTGCTTCTTGTAACTTTTCCTTTTTGTCCTCTATCTGCAAAAAAAAAAGCCACAAGATAATATAAGTTTTGTTAAGGCTGCCATTATGTAATATTTATGACAGTACGGTACTGCAAATAACCCTATGGCTTCTTTGTGTGTGGTGAATAAGCCAGCAGCTTAGCTGTTATAGTAATGCCAATCATTCTGCACCATAATAATGATGCGGATGTGTCTTCAATTCAGAATTCTCTGACTGCTTCTACCTAGCTTAACCAAATTCAGAATGATTAACATGCAGCATTGTTCTTACTAATTTCGATCTAAAATTGTTTATTATTTGAATCATATCAACATAATTGCACCAGCGCATTATATCTCTTTAAAAACTGTATTATCAACATGTGGGCCTCTAAATCTGAGATCTATGAAATCAAACATGTTATAAATGTATGATCAAGTATCTTGTAGCCAACAAATAGATGGGTGTATGTCGCAAGGTAAAAGAAGGAAGTTCATCAGTCATGGGCTTTGGTCTGCCTTGACACTTAGAGTAATGTTAGGTCTTCGATAAATCATCGACAACCAAATCAAGACTGAGATGCTTGCCCTATACTTGTGTGGATTCCCTCTTTACCAGCCAGCTATGTGTTATGAACTGTCTTTTGAAACTCGGATAAGTCTATTCTCTCTCCTGTCTGCCTGTCTACCCGCCTGTCTATCTTTCTCTCGTCAACTGTAATTTTCACACTATCTTGCACAAAAGAAAAATCACTGAATTTTCTTTCGATGCAGTTTATGTAGACAAAGAGAACACTGCTCCATTTCTAGCACCATTTTTTCCAAGTGTCATTGAATGAGCTCAGCATTAATTTTAGACTGCAGATCTAATTTGAAAGGTTAGATATCAGATAGTGCCAGAGTGATCATTTAAAAAAAAAAGTTAAAAAAAAAATCTTGGTTCCACTATCTTGAGAGAAAAAAAAGGCCTAATATAATCGGGAATAAGCCACCACCAAAACTACACATCTAACATGCTATCACAATTCAGCAGGTTACCACCTAAGTGCTTCACTTGCTACTATTGCAAATAAGATTTTCATCACGGATGTATTATTTAAAGGCTATTGCAAATAATCACTTTAGTTTTTAAATTCATCACATATTAAGATTGTCTAGCAGCAAACAATTAATAACTCTGTTTATGGGGGGGGGGGGGGGTTAACTCAATCCATTTTAACAAGCCCTTTGAGATAATTAAGTTCAGTTTGTTGGATTTATATAAATTGAACCCTTTTCTGTATACATTTTGAAGATCAAATGTATGGTATTTTCTACCATATTTGTAAAACATGGTTCGCAAAATAGTTGTCATATCTTTCTTTCAATAACAGAGCTTGAAATTTGTTTATTTGACAACAGAAAATGTGTGCATTGCTTACCCTTTCCCTCCAGTGCAGTAGAGCAACAATGATCCCTATGAATGCACATGTTCCAAGAAGGGAAACACCAGTTAGGAGTACCAGGCGGCTTGGGGTCACATAAAGTTCATGTTTCCACCTTTGAGCAAGCAAAGAGAGAAAATAGGGATAATACTAATAGGCAAACTTGATAACCAAAAAATTTGTTATTTGGCTGTTTTTTTTTTTTTTTTTTCTTTTCTTTTTTTCAGTTTCCCATATCTCAATCGCAAATAATTTTATTTGATTTCTCATTTTCGTTTCATTGAAAATGCAACTTCTCCAACCTCCAAATTATTTTCAATTATTGCTACCCCTTCAAAGTACAATGGCAAGAAAAGCATTTGGCTTACAGATTCTTTAATTTATTATACAAAACTGAATTTTTTTGCTCTGTCCAAAACGATTTAAAAAAATGAACTTTTCATTTCTTTTTTTTCTTAATGTGATGATCAGACTCATGTCTAGTTGAATAAGTCACCTGAGAGTCTTAGATGAGAAATAAAATATAATGTCCAGCACATTCAGTTACTAAACTAATTTTTATTAAAACGAACATCCACTAAAACATTCTTTACCACACACATGTCATTTAAGTTATTTGTTATTAAATCTTTGTCTCCGTAAAGTTTGTAAATGTATTTGTTGATAAATGAGCAGGTCTATTATTACTGGCAGCCATTATGTGAACAAATAGCAGCTGATATCAAGAAGAATTCAGTGGTCACAAAACCGCAGGAATTTCATGCTTGCTAAATACAGGCTCAATGTTAGAGCCCCTCCAGGGACAAGTCATGGCTGGAAAAAAAATGTAAGTCACATGCCACTCTTTGGTGTTAACCCCATGAGGTACCTGATCCACATATGGCACATGGACTCGACGAAAAATATAAGTGTAATCAACATATTGTGTGTTGATTCGGAGACAAAGAACTAATGGTTGAAAAACTAAAAAATGTATGCAAAAGTAAGATGGTTAGTGTATAAAGTTATAAGCCTCTCTTCCCCCACCTCCTTTCTTTTAATTCCACCACCTTGGTTTTCAAGAACAAACCTTGATGGTGAATCCAAAGGATAAGGGATAATAATAATTTGGGAGTTAGGGATTATGCTTGACCATGAGTGAACTCTTGGACTCTGAGGGAGAAAATGTAAAAGAGGAAATAATGTAAGTAAGAATCTGTTACTTTTTACAATATTGCAATAATTTCTTAAAGCCTCTTCAACTTTTTATTTGACCCGTTCACACAACCTTGTCTTAACTGTGAACCAGAGGTTGCACCAAAGTCAGAATCAGAAATCATCCAAACCTTTTTCCAGTAAGATTATTGGGGGTTCTTGGTGAACCTTAAAATTAAACAATCTATAAAAAGTATTTGAAAAAGCAAAAACATTAATCTGCCTTTGTAATTTCAACTCCTTTTCATATATGGTTGGGACATAATGATTACTATGGATACAAATGTTAAAACTATGTTTTGACATGGATTTATGCAAACACAGAAGTAAAATCGATTGAGCTCTGGGAACTATGTGGTAAAAGAATACATTGGATATTTTGTTTAGGAAAAGAAGACAAGGAGAGAAACAAATGAATGAGTCAGCGTTACAGAAAAATACAAGCATGGTAAGCCCTTAAAAACAAAGTTTAAACTACATCCTGACTTGATATTAAGAATATATGCCAAAAAAAAACAAAAGAAAATATGGCACTCACTTTTCCTGTAGGGTAAGGTATTCCTACATAGAGTTCATCTACAAAATTTGGGGTCTGGCCTAATCCAAATAGCATGAAGGGCAGCTGTAAACTGAAGTAAGCTGACTGGGATAGCTGTGATGCTGAAGATAATAAGAATCAAAGTTGGGCAAATTCTAATAAATGACAGTTAAACCTAAAAATAAAATCCTTTAATATATCCTGTTATATAAAGAAATTACGAATTTATTTACACACCGTTCACATTATAATGACTCAATGCAAACAGTATCTACTAAAACGTTAGCTTTGTTTTTCGTTAAAAATTTTTTTTTTTTATTGAAATTCATCTTAAACCACATTATAATAATGGACTAGAGAAGAAGATAGTGAATATAATTTTAGGTCTTCTGTCCATAAACAATTATCAAAAATGGCTCAGAAAATAGAAGTAAAATACAGTAAGTAAAATATTTCTAACTCCAATTGGAGTTAGAAATACAGAAAGGTGTATCTGATCCTTGTTTTCGCACTTTTTCATTTTTTAATCAACCAGCTTTAGCAATTTTTTTTCCTTCACAATCCGTGGATCCATCGATGAGTGGCAGCCCTGTTTAAGCCACAAAAGAAATAATTACATACGTGAGTAGTATAGATTCATCAAGCTACTTTGTAAATCCTACATCTCAATGAAGTGACGAGAAAGTTTATAACCATGTGTTATCTTAGCACTGACCTTGACCTATTTGATTTTTCCCCATAGGAGTGGTGCTCTCAAACTTGGCTGTTGGACCGACCTGATTCACACCATATGGCTAAAGCCACACACACACACACACAAACAAATAATAAACAATTAATACAAAAACAATATATAACAATGCAAATAAAAGAATTAAATTAACCTGCTTGACTTCAAAACCACAATTGTAATCTAGTTTCATCGCTAAAAAAACAATAAAAATGAAAAAAAAATAAAAGAAGAAAAAAACCCCACTACAAACCACAGTGAAAACAATTATGCAGTGTATTTTTGTTACCTTTGATTTACAGGTTATTCATGAAATGATTAATCAGATGATCTACCCTCTAACAAACAAATTAGATACTTCACAATTTTCAGAATTAATTACACAGATGAATTAAACTGTCTATTACATTACTTTTTTATAACTATATAAAGAACATTTATCTTCAGAAATGCTTACAGAGTGGCCACGAGGACAGTTTTTGAAGCATAAGACACTCACAACTGAAAAATAAAACAAAAATTTACAACTATTACAGGCCTTTGTTTCTTTTTATGTAAAAAATAATTTTACAAGTATGGATTTTTTATTTTTTTATAAATGAATGGGGAACTTTATTTTGAAACCAAAATATCTACAATCACGGAGTGAGTGAGTTTGTTTTCACAGCATGTCAGCACAGCTTTATTGTGCCGATGATGTCCTAAGACAGTTAATACATTATACTGGAAGCAACGGTGACTCCTGTATCTCTGAGTGGTAAAAGCACAAAAATTGTGCATAAAAAGGTTGGCTTAAAGTGAAGTGTATGTACAGAATTTAAATAGATCCATTTCAATCACAGTCAAATTTAATTATACAGATCAATGTCCTTTAGAAACCTCAGTATTCACTGAAGACTAACATTAGTAAATATGCTCTCTAGTGGTTTGGAAGTCAGGTGCAGATTTCTTTCCTGGTGAAAAAGTCGACAGTCAACCAGAATGTGACATAGATAATGGACAGTTGCAGGTATGGCACTGTGGAACCTCTTCACCTCTAGGTAGGAAGGCGTGGGTAACATGAGAATGTCCAAGTCGGACCCGATTGAAAAAGATCTGATCTCGTCTTCTAGCCTGAGACACCCACGCCCAGTGATCTAAAGTTGTTAGTCAGGTTATTCCATTGCGCTTTCCACTTGTCTCTTATAAACTTATGTATAATTGGCTTTGCATCTGATGCAGGTATCTGCACCTGAGTAGGTTCCAGTTCGAGCCGGATCTTGGCAAGCTCATCAACCATTTCATTTCCCTCAATTCCAACGTTGCTGGGGATCCAGCAGAGAGTAATTCTCTTAACATTTCGCTGCAGTTCATGGATTTTTCTCGACATGTAAAGAATTTTTGGATTTTTCAAGTTTGCCTCACCCACCGCCTTCACCAGAGAAATCAAGTCAGAGAGGATTAAAAATTTGTCTTTTCTTGGGGTGGAGACAGTGTCAAGTGCCATGCATAGTTCAACTGCCTCTGCAGTATATATTGACACCTTCGCGCTCACCCCGCAGCATTTATCTGCTGAGGATGAGTGGTAGGCAGCTCCAATGCAGGTCTCATCCATAGACCCGTCAGTGAAAAGTAGATAATGGTCTGAATGATTTTCTATGATTTGTTGAAACCCTTCTCTATATAATTCTGGAGGGGTTTTGTCCTTAACAAGAACTGCCAAGAATGCTTCCTGGTATTTACAGCGTCCAGGGAGGGATTCCAAAAGATCGATTTCAAGAACGAGCTGTTGAACATGGGACTCCCTATATGGAAAGAGTCAGACAAAGAGAATCCAAACTTTACCTGGAACTGTCGATAAGATATGAGGATTTTTATAAATATGGGTAGCTTGACTTCAAATCCCATATTCTTCAAGCTTTTAAGTATGCCAATCTTCCACGTTGTGTCATAAGCCTTTTCTAGGTCAAAGAATACATCGAACATGATATGGTTATTGACAAAAGCCTCTCTAATAAAATAATGTTTCAAGGTGGATCAAGTGATCCATAGTAGACCTCTTTGATCTAAATCCACACTGGAAGTTGGACAAGAGATCATTAACTTCTAAATGTCAAGATAGTCGTTTGGCTACCATAATTTCGTAAAGTTTACAGAGGCAGCTTATTAAAGCTACATGTCTATGATTTTGTGAGTTTTTGGGGTCTTTTACAGGTTTTGGAATTGGAATTGGGATAATTGTCAGGTCTCTGGAAAAGTACCTGATGCCCAAATTTAATTAAATAAGTGTAAAAGAATTTCAAGACATTGCTTTAGGTTTTTTATGAGAATTTTGTTATGCAGGAGATCTGAGCCAGCCGCTGTCTCCTTCAGAAGTTTTAAGTTTTTAAAATTTCATTTATAGAGAAAAGTTTGTTGTAATCTTTAGAGCAGTCTGGGAAAAAGTCAACTGGTTTCTTTTCAGACCGCTCTGTAAAAGCTTGAAATAGAAAGAAATAGTGGTGGTTGGAGGAGTTCCGGGAAAATACAGCGCCTAGTGTGTTGCAATGTCCTTTTCCTCCTCCACATAATTATGATCCAACAGCATATTTTAGGTGTTTTGATGGGGAGGGGATATTTTTTCCTTGGATCTTTCTCAACAACTTTCATATCCCCGAAAGAGGAGTGTCTTTATTGACGTATGAGATATATTGTTTGCATTATTTTTGCTTTCTTAATAGTGCGGCACATGAATCATAATATGAAATATATGCTGAAACGTTAATGTATTTTTATAGATTTTTTTTTATATCTGATGGCAAATGTAAAAAATTGGGTTCTTTGTGCTGCTTAAAAGTCATGCTTAAACTAAGATATTTGGGCTTAATATTGGAGAGGTTGGATATGTTGAAACTTTGATGACATTAGTTTTTCAATCCACCCAAAACACTAAAAAATAAATTCGAGAGCTTACTCAGGCACAGTGTTTACTCACCCATGACTTTGAGAAAGCTGGCATCTCCTGAAAAGTCTTGCTGAATTGCTCTCAATGCTGTTGAGCCATCATCTTGGGTCTCAGAAATAACAATATCCAATACACCCTACAAGAAAAAAAAAATTAATGTAGTTCCAGAAAAGTAGTAAGATTTTAAAAAGCTTGAATTGCTTATTTTAATTGTGTCAAAATATTTATGATTTAAAAAAACAACAAAAAAACTGTATCGAAGTTTGATTAATACTGGTATCTAATGAAATGATATTCTTAAAAAAAAGTCTTTTAAAAAGTAAAAAAATGACATTGACTGAGCAAAATATGTTATAATTCAAAATTTTAACAGCTGACTTAAAGTCACGGTTGATGTTCTGTCAACCAATGAAATATTTATCTTACAAAGACACAGATCTACACAAACAATATTGCAAGATTGAATTCAAGGCAGTACATAGCAATAGAATCATTACACATGCGAAAAGATTTATAAAAGCCTTAAACCATATTCTGCTATAACTTTAACTACTGCAGATATTTGATGAAAAATACAGTGGACCTCCGATATAGCGAAGCCAGTGGGCCAACTCGAAAATTTTGTTACAGGCAATGTGGTAGTACAAACAACAAACTTTACTCTTAGGAGTTTAACCTATAATGGTAACATTTTTTTGCTGTCTTTCTTAATTATTGAAAGTTTTAAAACAGCTTTGCCGTTTCTTGAAGATATTTTACTCCCTCCATAAGCTGAAATTAGACTCAACTAAGATAAAAATATCTTTGATTTTCGGCACTTTATACCTACGTTTAATTTCCCGAAGAAACCTAATTCCCAGTTTTTCAACCTCACACTTATCAATCATGAGCACTAACGAAATAAAAATGAACCCAAGTAACAGCGCAATTGCAACCTTCGCCAAGCTAAACATACCAAAAGCAGATAGTGGATCTTTTAGGCCTAAGTGTGTGTTTGTAGTGTTTTTATCGGAGAAGTAACATTAGCAAACGTGTGTTTGCACAAATAAGCAGTTCAGCAGCACACTTGCTATGTACATAGATCTAGGTCTGAGAGAAACCATGCAGAGCAGCACACAGCTTTACTGCCTTCCATCTCTTCTACTGTTCTAGATACAAGCACTCCGTGACAACACATCTAAACGTTTTCCCATTGTCAGGAATCAAGAGTAGTGATGAGAGAGAGAGAGAGAGAGAGAGAGAGAGAGAGAGAGAGAGAGAGAGAGAGAGAGGGTTGGGTTGGTTTAACGTCTAACAGCAGCACTATATAGGCTATATTGTGGACGGGCCCCAAGACGGACGTCTGACAATTTTATGTGCTGCCACACACGAGACAGGGTGGGGATACCATGACTCCTGTCTCAGCCGGTCACATTATACTGACACCGACCCAACCAGTAGGAAACGCAACAGCCAGGATTCGAACTCGGGACCTTTTGCGTCGGGAGCCGATGTTCTACCCCTGGACCACCGCGCCCCCCAGAAAGAGAGAGAGAGACAGAGGCGCACATGTTTATATCGGGCGGCACAATGAAAGCTGGGAGAATGGCCTGCCATCGCTTGCCAGACAGCATTGGCAATAGAGTTCAAACAATAATTTCACACTTCCCTCCCTTAGACATGTGTGTCGACTAGCTCTGTCTCTTTGCACAATTCTATCTACTGAAGGGAGCGGCGGCGCAGAACCTTAACCAACCTGCTGATCACTCAGTACGCATACAAACACACACACACCGAGTCAAATTTTGCATGACAAGCATGCTTGTTTATGACCTCTCTATAATTGTATCTCTGTATTCGTTGAAATCTCTACCACTACTCCAGCCTAGTACTTCATTACGCCCGAGACTTTCGTTAAATCTCTTTGTTAGGCCCAAGGTCCTTTTATAGGCTTAATATAAAGGGAAAAACTGTCCCTAAGAAAGTCTTTGTTACAGCCAAGGTTTCGTTGAGTCTGATGTTGCTATATGTGAGGTCCACTGTATTCAATAACTATGCACTTACGTTTTCTTTCAAATCAAAAAAGGAGGTGATTACTGGCTTTGACTTCTGTAGCGGATCATTATAAGCAATGGAGAGAGATCTGGAAAACCCACCACAGTGGTCACCACTGCACCCTTCATTGTAAAGGATATAAGCTGATGCATTGTGAGGTCTGTAAAAGGTAGATTTGAGAAATTTGCTAACATAAACGCAACATAAGGCGACTTCTGGAGTATTTAATAATGTTCATTAACATTAAGAATTTTTTAGCTAACAAAATGTATAATTATGCAAGGAAAGAAAATATCTATCCAAAGATCGTTTAAAGTCAAAGAAATCATAAAGGAAAAGGTAAACGTTTTAGATATATGGGTGAATACATAAAGAAGACCACTGAAAAGACCACAATGTAATGAAACAAGATGAGATAAAATCAGTGATAAGAACGATGAAGACCGGCAAAGCAACTGGTCCTGACAAAATATCAATTTAGACGATTAAAGCACTTCATTACTACGGAATACATAAGGTCAAAACACTGCTCAACAAAGTCTATGACAGAAACCATATTCCAACAGATATCTTCGAATCAATATTTATAGCATTACCAAAGGAACCTGGAGCAGAAGAGTGCGAACTACATCGTTCTATCAGTCTAATGAGTCATATCACCAGAATATTGTTCAGAATCATCATGCTGGAGCAATGTTAAAGAGGAGGTAGGAGAAAAAAAATGTGGATTCATAGAGGGAATAGGAACAAACACTGTCTATACCTTACAGGTTCTAATTGAATGTGCACATTAAATCCAAAAAGGTCTATACTGACTTCATTGATTACACTATAACATTTGAAAGTGCATTTCCTATCCAGATAAAAAGAAGAATTTTCCAGTGCTATATTAAACCCACACTTATGTATGGATGCAAGACTTGGACATATTGAATCCATACTTATATAAGGAGGATAAAAGCTGGAACATATTATGGGGAAAATAATTAACAAAATAGCATAATATAGGAAAATTGAGAGAGGTATTGAAAGCAACCAGAGATCGGGAGGCATGATAAAGCATGATTGCAAATGCTAAAAAAGTATTGTACTTGATGATCTAGATAAGAGTTATACAAAACGAAGAAAAGAGAGATCAGGAGGATGAAAAAAAACAACAGGCTTAAAGCAAGATATAAACCAAGAGGTTAAGTGTACCAAAGAAAAAGGGAAGAGAATCTTACCCATCTGTAGCATCTGAAAAAAGGGCCAAGGCATCAGGGTACCCGTCAAGATTAAAATCTCCTATGCGCAGGGCCATAGGCAAAGAAAGCCAGCTTGTAACTTCCATACTCTTGATAAAGGTAGTCTTATGATTGCCAGATGCAAAGTTAACATATAACTTATACCATGACCCATGTTCGTCAAAATCTTTGTACTGGAATAAAAAAGGATCCCACTTAAAAAATGTAGTCATTAAGTGTACAGACTAGGAAAAATAATCAAAATTTGCTTTAAAATATTTTAAATTACTGTCAAACATATGAAAATTAATGTGGTCTAAATTCATACATGCTCTGAGAACAATTTATACCTTTTTTATAGCGATTTTTCAAGATTTTTAAACGAATACTTGGAATCTGAATTTAACTACAAAATCTGCATATTTGTGAAGAAAAATGGTTTTAATAATATTTTTTTTAGATCACTGGAAAATCGACCTTGGATCAATTTTTTCACGTTAAACGCTTGTAGCTAAAAATCACCTTTGCCGACTTCCGAGCACACATTTAATAAAATATACACAGGATAAAACTAACTTTGTTATGCTCCCAGATAAATACAGCACTATCTTTGCACTCCTCATCCAAGCAGCCAGGCAGCAAAATATTTATTATGTGATTGCCATCTGCAGTACAAGAAAAAAGTGTTTAAAAAAAAATACAACAACCGCATGCCTCTTATTACTTTAAGTAGTAGTAGTAGTAGTAGTAATAGTAGTAGTAGTAGTAGTAGTAGTAGTAGTAGTAGTAGTAGTAGTAGTAGTAGTAGTAGTAGTAGTAGTAGTAGTAGTAGTAGTAGTAGTAGTAGTAGTAGTAGTAGTAGTAGTAGTAGTAGTAGTAGTAGTAGTAGTAGTAGTAGTAGTAGTAGTAGTAGTAGTAGTAGTAGTAGTAGTAGTAGTAAATATATAAATGTATCCAAAAAGGAAACAAAAGCACAACACTTCTGAGTACATCTACTCAGTTGCTAAGGACCTAACAGTAGATTCACGTGCGCAAGAAATAGGAATAATATGATAATAAATAGAAGAATACGCACAACTTAGCAACTGAGGGACACAATAAATCAAACACAACTAGAAATTATAGAGAAAATACATGAAAACGTTTCGCCTTTATAGTAGTATTGTAAGCCATTAATAAAGGCGAACGTTTTCATGTATTTTCTCTATAATTTCTAGTTGTGTTTGATTTATTGTGTCCCTCAGTTGCTAAGTTGTGCGTATTCTTCTATTCATTATCATAGTAGTAGTAGTAGTAGTAGTAGTAGTAGTAGTAGTAGTAGTAGTAGTAGTAGTAGTAGTAGTAGTAGTAGTAGTAGTAGTAGTAGTAGTAGTAGTAGTAGTAGTAGTAGTAGTAGTAGTAGTAGTAGTAGTAGTAGTAGTAGTAGTAGTAGTAGTAGTAGTAGTAGTAGTAGTAGTAGTAGCAGCAGTAGCAGTAGACGAAACGTTGTTATATTTTGTATGTTCACAGTGTTCTTTTAAATAGTATTGTGGATAGACCTGTCATGGGTATGAGTGTGGAAATGAGGGCGTTGCCCTGCACACATTTTCATTCTTCATTGCTGATAACGATACACTGTAATATTTCTTTCAAATCTGCTTAAACACAGCAACAAGCAATTTAAGACACAACAGCAAAATCAAGCACAAAGAAATAGAACAGAAACAGTGCCAACAGAGATTAATATTTCTGCCCGTTGAGATTTTATCCAGACACGCGATCTCAGCGCAGCCACGAATTTTTCAGTCTAGAACTACTACTTGAGCTCAAGGAACTGTAGACATTAACCGAAATATAGAAAAAGAAGGGAGATAATGCATTGTTAATCTCAGATCACTATGACCACAGAGATATAACGTATCAATCAGGTCCAATGTGCAAACGCGCCCGCCATGTGTATCCGGGTTAGGAGGTCGTGTGCAGTTGTAATTGTATACCCTTTGCTGGCATTAGGAAGTCAGGCTTGATATAGCAAGGCCGATTGAGTGGTCGGTAAAGGTCATAAGGCCCATCACAGTCAGTAGGGAGACAACTCTTGCACTTGTTGTTGGCCAAAATATACTTAGCGACGTCATTGATTAAGGTCGTCTGATATGAGCAAGTACAGTACCTTTTACATCTTAATAAAGTTCTTATTGCCTAATTGGATGGGTGTCATATCCCTTAGTGGGGCACATTATTCTTTGATGGACGCCGAAAACATGTCATGGTACGGTGTAATCAAAACTTTTTCAATTGCCGCCGCACGATAGTTTTTGTTTGTTGAGGCACTAGGTTCTTATAACTGCAATAAAAGATATCAATAATGCACATCGTCTCTCCTACTTGTTTCTTGTTCCTTAAGTAAGCCACAGATGATGAAATAAGGAAAACGGTATTCTTACATCTCTAATTGAAACCACTTCTAGTGCATTATTTCGTAAAAAGGACGGGAAGCCATTTTTTCGCTAGTACGCCCCAGTTTTATATTTCTCTATTGTTATTCTCTATTTTTCTTACTATTCATTTTTCTCTCCATCATTATTATTTTCAGAAAAGTCCACACGTACAGAGGAAACTTTGAAGCGACGCAGGAACGTTTTACAGTCTTTCCGTCAAAAGAAGACAGACTTTCTGGAGGCGAAGAGAAAAGAGGGCGAAACAAACAAGAACCAGTCAGATGGAGAGAAGCCGCAAAGTTTGCCCGAGTCCAAAATCTCATTCCACCACGTTCACACAGAGCTGTAGGGGGAGGGCTGGGTGTTGTGCTCTGTAACAGAACAACAAAAAACGTTCATTATTGTCTAATTAGCTCTTTTTAAAGTTGAGAACTGTGCACACAGTTAAGTGTATTAAAATATTGTAATAAATTAACAAAAAAAATCTTCTTTGGGTGTTTTTTTTTTAATTGCTATTTTGTACAAACTTATTTTCGACTAGAATACACCTTATAAAGGGATTTTTATTTCACCAAAAACTAGTCCACATTGTTGGAAAACGCAAGTCATTATTCAACATGCAGGAACGTCAAACTGTCTTTTTTTACGTTTATGCACTTTATGTTATTTTTTTTATGAATGGAATTGCGGCAATGTTTACAAAACTCATTGTGTATGTGTTAGTATCTGATTAGCTCATAAAAACCTAAGCAGATCCCATGTCTTCCAAAACGTTGATAACTCTTTAAAATGAAATCAATTTTATAATACGCCTAAGTGTATTAAATTACAACCAATATTGTAATTAATCCGACAGACTTGGGAATTTTGTATCATCAGAACGTCTCGTCCATTTTTTTTGTTTAAGTAAGTGTACTTTCCTTTTAAAACAAAATACGTATCTAGCTCTTATAAATATACATTTAATTTTCGACGTAGAATGAAATCTTTTAAACAAATGAAAACGGTTGAAGTTAGATTTTTAGTAGACCAATTAAAAATCCAACCCTACGTTGTTTTAATGTTATCTTTCTTTGTTCAGATAATTTGAAAATGTAGGTCCACATAACCCGTATGTGTGTCTCTTTAAACAGTTATTTGATTGCTATAGTCCAATACTGGCGCTCGATTTTTTTAATTCAATCATTTTTTATTGAAGTTCATGTCACTTAAGTAGACTGGCTATAACACATTATTTAAAAGAAAAATTATTCACAAAAGCTAAAACAACCAATACATTTTGTAGAGCTTATGTGTCAGTTGTGTAAATACGCTCCTGGTAAGTGTGTGTGCATGTGTGTCTCTCTTTCTATCTTGCTCTCTCCCTCAATCTCTCTTTCTGTCTGCCTCTCTGTCTGTCTGTCTGTCTGTCTGTCTGTCTGTCTGTCTCTCTCTCTCTCTCTCTCTCTCTCTCTCTCTCTCTCTCGTTCTCTCACCCTCTCTCTTAATAAGATGAATGCTAGGAAACAACAAGAACAACAACAACATCAACAACAACAACAACAACAAACAACAGCATCAAACAACCGTATGACTATATGACATTTAAGTGTTAGACAAACCTCAAATCAGCCATTGATTTAATTTGGCATCATACTGGTTTCTTTAGAGAATATGAGACAGAAATTAATCCATTTTGACACGATACTCTCAGAAGACAAAACAAGATATGATATTAGGCCTTTTAATGTCCAGACAGGGAGGCCATCCACAAATGTTCGATATTTCGCTTGAACCCAAGTAGCCAAGAGAACGGAATGGCTTTTGATTTGGGATACTCTGAATTCACCTAAAGTTAAAAATGGAGTTGGCTTTATATTACCCTCTCCAATTCTACCCTGAACTCATTTTGCTTCGAAGTTTTAGCATTGCTGGTGCTATTGTTTGCATATTCACTCATCATACGTTTTGAACACAAAGCATTGAAATATTTAAATGTACCTCATTACAACACAATAACATCATGCAAGATGTCACCTGAAAACTAGCCCATTGTTTAAACAGTTAACCGTCGTAGAAGAAATACAACAGTGTGATCGAGTTGAGTTGCTTAATGTCTATCATCAGAACTGTCTAGGCTATATTGTTCACCACTAACAATTTTATGTGCTGCCACACATGAGACAGGGTGGGGAGACTGGGCTCTTGTCTTGGCCGGTCAAATATACAAACATCGACTTTACCAGTAGATAGATTGGGCAAATACATTTTTTAACGATCGTGGGTTTCGAACCGCAGGTCTCCCGATTTAGAGACCAACGCTATACTACTTAATCCAGGTAGCTGCACCCCCCCCCCCGCATGCTGGTGTGGGTGGTTTCCCATGCAACAAGCCGCCTTCCTGGTAATCCCATTCTTTCAGCCAATCAGGAGGCAGGAACAGTTTTTTTTAAAAGCTATTTAATTTTGAGCCCTCGAAAGAGGAAACATTATGGGTTTCACAATATAGTCTGGGGCTTTTGGGCTCTCTCTCTCTCTCTCTATCTCTCTCTCCCTCTCTCTCTCTCTCTCTCTCTCTCGTTTTTTTTTTCCATACTTTAATACATTATTATTAGATTGATATTATAGAAACTAAAGAAGCAAGACATAGAAACTAAAGAAGCAAGACGCTTCAACCATGTGAAATTTGTGTGAAATTTGAGAAGGCATTCGGAGCCAAATTGAATAAGACCGTAATCTCCCTTCTCTAAATATAATTATGGCCTGAAACTAGGAGGGTCTTCCTCAGAAACAAGAGTGTTCTCGTTTTCATTTCAAAACAAATATTTTTGGTCTCCTAATTATTTGGTTCTGGTGGCAACATGTACAGAACCATGCTTTAGCGAACAAATCTTGAATCAATGAAAGCATTTGTATGCTTCAAATTATATAAAACATAGACATAAAGAAATAAGAGAAATCCAATACAGCTAAATCTATAATTTGGTTTAAGCATAAACAGATTAAGCAACCCCCCCCTCTCTCTCTCCTCAAGAAATAACAAAACATCACATGATTACTGGACTAAACAGAGACATGTGTTTTACAGAATAATTTGGTAAAAGCATAATAAGATTAAGCACCCCCTCCCAAAAATTAACAAAACATCACATAATTATTGGACTAAACGTAGACATGTGTTTTACAGAAAAATGGCAATACATCAAGAATCCACGTGAATGGCTAGACAATCTTAAAATAGTCGCATACTTATTACTTCAATAATTATAAAGTTGTTAATCTTCTGAAATATAAAAACAAAACACAACATCTGATGGTGTTCATTTTACGAGTAATTCCTCTCCATTAACAAAATGGAAAAAAATATTATTTAAAACAACTATAAAGTTAAAGAAACACAAGGAAACTAAACAAATTGAAAACAACAACAACAGCAGCAACTGCACAAACAACAACAATAACAAAAGAAGACACGGAAATTCAGTATTTTCATACTGGTAAGGTTTCAAATGAATAAAGTCACACAGTAAGACCAAACTTATCATGGATATTTTTCACATCCATGATGCAACTACTATACATTTATATAAAGAAGAAAAGTTTTCACGCTTCAACTGATTCAAATCCTGAAATTATCACGCAAGAGTTTTCAGATAAATGGATGCACAAAACAGTACACAGAATCAGGATACACACCTCCCTGACTTTTTTCTCTAAAGAAATTAATGGTAAAAAAATCACGTGATAGTTGTAATTTTTTTTGTAAACAATCTGCTGATTGGGCTAGAGCATAGATCTATTTTGGTATACCTTTTTGCATTGGCCGGCTCACAAGCATCATGTGACTTTTGTGAGAAAGAGGTCGTACCCTTTGAAACCGCCTGCTCTTACTGCTCTACTGTTTGACTACCTCTTCCTCAACCACCCTGATTACCGGTGGCCATATTTTTGTTAATATGCACGAAAATGTGCAAACTGTGGTACCCGTTCATACAAACAGGTTACATTCAGTGGAATACTCTGTAAGCCAACTCTTTTAACATGGACACTTTCTGTCCTAGTTATTAGTAGTAGTCTTTAGAATCTATATTTTTAGGATCTATACAGATTATAGAATGGGTCCGACCTCGTTCTCAAAAAAGTCACATGACGCTCGTAAGCTGGCTCGTGCTAAAAGGTATGTTAAGAAAGGTCTATGTTCTAGCCCAAATAGCAGATTGTTTTTAAACAAAAATAGAACTATCACGTGATTTTGTTTACGTTTTGTGAGAGAAAGAGGTTAGCCACATAGAGACTGGCATTTTTTAAATGTCTAAAGAAAACAAGGACTACAAAGAAGTGGAATCATCAAGTAAAAGTGGAGAGGGACAAGACAACATATTTTAGCAAATGTTTAACAATATGTGTGAAATGGTGTGTCGACTGAATTTTTCAATTGCCAATATAATATTAATTTTTTATATCAAAGCATCACACATGATGTGCATACATGCAGCTTTTCCATTGAGACAAGTGGATCAGAATGAAGGTATTAATAGTACATACATGTAGATATGGTATCAATTGTCAAAGTACTTGATTAAACGTTTGATCTCCGACACCAATAAAGATTGCGAAATTTGAAACTAAAAGTAACGCATTCAAGGAAGAACAGAACAACAAAAAACAAAACCTGAAAATCTAGCCAGTTACAAAAATTAATCACAGATGCAATTAATTGAAACCATTAAAAGTAAGAACATAAATTTAGACCTTTTCGTACTTGTTTTTTTTCATCAACTGAGCGAGAGAGGCAGGCTAATGACTTCGTATTGTCAGACAGAAAATATCTGATTAAAAAAAAACCACACGAACAAGCAGCTTTACAGGAAACCGTATAAAGGAATAATTGTGAAGACGGTGAACTGCAAAACCGCTCTGAGTGTGGTAGACGTGACAAGTCGAGTTCTCCATTAAGGCAACTTAATATAAAAATTTGACATGCTAACACGTTGTGTTTTCCGTGAAATAACAAAGTCTAGGCCTAAAGCGTAGAAAGGATTCTGGTGTCTATAAACAAGTTAGCGACCAAGTTCTACAGATGCAAATTGTTTGACATGAAAATTTGGGTTAGGAGGACTTTCATAGCAAAAATAACCATTGCAAGTTGCATTTTAACAAGTCGAAAAAACTGTAACAGTGCATTTTGTATGTGTGTGGTGTGTGTGTTTTGGCTTTGTTTTTTGTTTTGTTTTATTATTTTCAATGATAAGCATCATTGCTAACAAAGAATTGACTAAATCAAGTAACAGAAGAGATGGATATGGCGTATTACTGCTGTTATGGTCTTCAATCTAGGAAGAAACTGGATTTTGATCTATGTTAAATAGATCATACAAAGCTGCCATTACCTTTTAGTTACTCCCGCGTGTTATACGAGTAATATTTATTATTTAAGTTCAAGGTTTGCACAAACGTACAGGATTAACTACAGAACCAATCTTCTTCACATTTTGTATGAAAGTTCCTCTATTATTTTTCTAGTGCACCTATATCTAAAAAAAAATCATAATTACTTACCGGTAATTAATCAGAAGAAAAAAAGTTCGCGATCCACTTATAAAGTTATGTATGCAAAGCGAATAAATCTTTCAATAATAATCTATCGAACATCTATTTTGTGCATTAGATAAATACAATTTTGTTTGATAATTATAAGCATTCCGAAAATTTTCACAGATCTGTATATTTGAGAGTAATGAAAAAAAGGCTGATAAAGATATGACTACGGTATTTGATACTATCGGTAAAAATGAACTTCTGAAAAATTTAATTAATATTCCTAATACCATCAGTGAACAGGGTGAGATGATAATAATCCGCTTCCTACTCAGCAACACTAAAATGGGTGTCTACAATAGTGTCACAGACGTAGGTAGCTTTAAGAGAAGCATAGGCACATCACAAGGAGACGGCTTGAATACAGTGTTACTTGTGGTGTATTTATAAAACTATTTGAGAAACAACATACCGCCCACTGTTACTTACACAAGAACACTGATTCATTCCCTGCGAAGTAGTATAATACCGATAATGTTAACTTGATGTTAACTTTTAATATTTCTTTTGACCCAATCAATTTAGGAAAGGTGAAAATGAGCTATTAAAGCATAAACGTATGCAAATAGCAACCCAAAAAATCCCACAGAAATAACCACATTGGGCAAGAAACACTGACAAGTTATATCAAAGAAAGTGCAGTAACTAAATGGAGATAAAGAAACATCTGGACAGGAGAAAACAACTCTCAGCCAAGAACATAATGGATATCTTGAGATAAATAAAAACGCAAACCAATAAAAAACCTTTAGAGAACCATCGTCAGATCCATTTTGCATACAGCTGTTGTAGGTGGACCCTTACATCGAGCGAAGATCTAGTCAGATCCCTGTCATTGCACATAACTAAAAAAGGTTCTCAACATTCGATTACTCGGTGAAAACAATAATTAAATCGCCGTTTTGGACATAATTTTCCCCAAGCAAAACATGGACATTCATGCAAACAACCCAATGGACTTTTACTTTAGTGGAAGGAAATAGATCTCGTGGCAGGCTCATCATAACAGTGCATATAATCTTTAAGTAAAAGCATATCTTGTTTACCAACAGCCGCACTCCAGTGAAAGCAACAGACTTGGAGAAACTAAGATCTAAAGCCCAAGACAGTGAGTTCGTCTCTTTTCTCAATCTCCTAGATTTGACGTTGTGCAGTCTTGAGGTAGAAAATCGACTTCCAACGCGGAGCTTGCATGGTTCGAGCCCCGCTCTAGCGCCTTCGCCCCCTATTGTTCAATTGGTATCAGTATAATGTGACCAGCAGAAACAAAGTCATGGTATCTCCGCACTGTCTGCGTTTGGCAGCACGTCAACATGTCAGACGTTAGTCTTGGGCCCGTCTACAGTATAGCCTATATAGCGCCGGTAATGGACGCAAAGCAAAAACAAAGCAAACAAAACAAAAACGAGGTGTATGTGGAGGGCAAGGAGGGGAGGGGAGATATCGATGACTCACCAAATCCATTTTATACAATCAGCTTTAGGGCTATCAATGTCTTGGACTAATGAGTCGATCGCCTGTACAGACCCATCTCTCTCGCCATCAGCATCACTCAGACTTTCGATCCCACCCTCTAGAGAGCTCAGTGGGCGGAAGTGTACGGTAGGAAAGAACAATCCATATAAAGCTAATGAGCCAACAGCAAAAAAAAATCGCAATTTTTAGGGCAGGCCAGGGCAGTCTAGTCTCGGAACTAAAGAGACGGGTAACTCATTAGAGAGATGTATTCATCCGCTGGTTGTAAAAATCCAGTACCTTACTGTAAAATCTTTATCTTTTAAAAGGGCAAACACCATGCGTGGATTCAGCTCGCTCGTGTTGTTATGATACTCTGTTGCCCGGGGGGCGCGGTGGCCCAGGGGTAGAACATCGGCTTCCGATGCAAAAGGTCCCGAGTTCGAATCCTGGCTGTTGCGTTCCCTACTGGTTGGGTCGGTGTCAGTATAATGTGACCGGCTGAGACAGGAGTCATGGTATCCCCGCCCTGTCTCGTGTGTGGCAGCACATAAAATTGTCATACGTCCGTCTTGGGGCCCGCCCACAATATAGCCTATATAGTGCTGCTGTTGGACGTTAAACCAACCCAACCAACCAACCTCTGTTGCCCGTGTACTGACAACAGGACAGGGCATTGGTCTAAACTTGACTGTTTTCTGAAACTGCCAAAGAAATTTGAAGAAATTGTTTTAAAATGTAGTTTGGTGTGATTTCGAAATTCAAGTTTGTAATTTATGATTCCCTCTAAAGCCGGAGCTTTGTTTTGAACTAGAGTTAAATAAGACTATATATAAATGTATGAACTAAAACTTCATAAAAATGTGACCTTCAGATCAACCAGAAAAGAAATTGAACGATTTTCTGCGTGTCCGAAAGAAAAGGTTTACTCTTAAAAATAATCTCAAAGTAAAAGACACATCTCGATAAGTTTTAATCCGCCCCCCCCCCCCAAAAAAAAAGGCTTTTAAATTTAATAACTATATAACTATACATCCAAACATTATGTTCCAATCCCTAATGTTTTTTTGTTTTTGTTTCTGTTTTTTTTTTAAATTTTTTATTTAGCGTCTATCAGGTTCCGCGGGGGTGATCCTAATAGGCGATAAACCGAAATGCTGTTCTTTAAGACAAAATAACGGCTACATCCCTTTACACCGTTCAAATAAAACAAGGCTAACGTGCCTTAGAAAATTTAACCACCGACATATTTTCAAAGGCTTGTTGTAAATACAACGCGAATATCATTGAAACCATTTTGGCAGAAATAGAAAAATTATTTAAAGTATATTTACCTTTTTTTACTTTTGACTTATTGCCGTGTCGCGTCCCAGTTCTTCGTCTGTGTCGCTTCGGCAGCCTTCTCGATCTCAGATGTTAATTCCCTCCATTGTTTCCGATCCTGTGCTAGGTTTGTGATCTCGGCTAGGTCTTTGTTTGAATGCAGTCTGATTGGGTGTTGAATGAGTATATTTACCAGTTAAAGTTAACACTTACATTTATCGGCGCAAGTTAAAAACGGAGACATCCAGTTTTGATGAGGGAACAAATACTGCATAGGAATACAATCAAGACCAAAAGGCGAGTGATCACCGTTTATAAACCATGCAAATATTGAGATTCAAAAAGAGTAGTTACATCATTGAAAACTGTATTGTATTGAAAGTGCTTAAAGTACCCTTTTAATGTCTGTTTTCGATGAATGTTTGATATACCAACATTTTAAGGCACAACAAGGTAAAATTAGTAATTTTCTACAAAACTTGTTTATGTGTGTGTGCATAAAACTGTTTTATTTCCTTTAAGGTTTGACGGATGAACCAAAATATTTATGCGAAACCCAAATTAGTCATTAAAAAAGTGACACCATTCCCAATTTCATTATTTCAAGTAGTGCGAAAGAATTATTAAAAAGCAAAGAGACTATAGTCTCTGGAGTTTTAAACAGAGGTTTCAAATTCGAAATGAGCGTCAAAATTGCCAGTTCGCCAAAAAAGCAGTGAGGATGACTGAAATTAAGATTTTAAGAAAGCTTTTTCCCCAAAAAGAAGGTACCTGAGACTCCGAAAGCGCATGCGTATAAACGGTGAAAATAGAACGGTGGATTTTTTTTGTTTTTGTGCTGTCTATAAAAGATGCCGAAAGTCGGTGCGATATAAATAACATTAACATCCAAGACAAAAAAGAGTAGCGGCGTTACGAGATGTCTCTAATTGCAGTCTAGACTCGTTTCATTAACTCTTCAATATTCAGATAAGGATAAGAAATGTCGGCACACAATCAAGTTAATATTACTTTCACAAGGTGCAATTATCTCACAAACCCTAATCCAAGCGCTGTCCACGTCTAAACACTTTTACACGTCTTAACACTTTTTATTTCTATTGCGTCTTTTGTGACAAGTCTATACCGCAAAAAGACTCATTTTGTAAAATTGCTGCACAAAAAGTAACAACATACCGGGTAAAGAGCTTTTGAGAAACACAAATGAAAGAATTAATATCGATGTTATAGGCTAATAAAAAACCCATTCCACTCATCCTTGTCGCAATTCCCGTCTACTTTAGTAATAACAATATCAATTTTTCTGTCTAGACATTTGTTAGTGTGTCCCTTTTTCAGCGCACGACTTCAATATGAACAATTTGGGATACATCTTCCCAATTTCTACATTGAATGAACTTTTTTCCCGTATGGGCAAAAACTTAGTCTTAATAAAAAGGAACATATAGCAATGTTGTCTTTTTGCAAGCTATGTTATTCCGTCAATGAGATAAGAAAAATACACTAGGTTTTATGTCACACATTGCCTTAATGCATTTCACATAAGCCAGTGAAACATGAGTTGGAACTCAATTGCGTTTAACAAATTTTTGCCACCCTTCGATAAACGCTGTCTTTATTTATGTTTCATGTTTATGTAAGTGAAGTAAAGATATGCATGTTCTTTCTGATTTGCTACCAAGTACATGCTGACACGATTTGTTAAATTTGTTTTATGCAAGAAGCAAAAAGAAAAACAGCAAAAACAACAAAAACAACACAACAACAACAACAACAACAACAACAACAACAACAACAAACAACAACAACAACAACAACAACAACAACAACAACACCAAAAACAACAACATTAACAACTCAGGATTGTCAGCTTAAAAGAACACTGATCAGATACTTTTAACTACTTGTTTTGGCGACCTACTTATAAAAAAATAACGTGTTCGTTTAACCCACGGTTTAAACATTCAAGCATTAAATCGGTTATAGAGAAAAAAAATCTGCAGCCTATGATGGGTTTCAATTCAACGAAAACAAACATGTGTTAGTAGGGGAAGCTAAACTGGGTATCAGATGCCGGCCTAATTCAACATAACCTCTGCAATCGTGACTAAAAGCAGCTTCTGTGATCTCCCTTAAGCCCTCCCTAACAATATACAGCTTCTGTAAATCTCCCTTAAGCCCAGCCTAACAATATAGAGCTTCTGCAAATCTCCCTTAAGCCGTGACGCATTGATAAATATTTGTACAAGTTCTGTTGGGTTATGATAACTTAAAGGGTAAAGTGTAAATCCGACACCTGTGTTGTGGTTTGCTCTAATTAGTTCTGAACCAGGTAAAACTATGCTCTCGTCAGAAACGCAACATAAAACAGTTATTATTATCTTGTAAAACTCATGTCGATCGGGTGTTTTGTTTCATTATGTTTTGCTATTGAGAAATAGTGTGTTTTAGGAGAACTAGAACGGAAAGTTCGAGAGAGATGGAGAAAGAGACAGACAGAAGAATAGACAGACAGACAGACAGACAGAGTCACTCACATAGAATGAAATAGACAAAACGAGACAGACAAAGATGAGAGAGAGAGATAGAGAGAGAGAGAGAGAGAGAGAGAGAGAGAGAGAGAGAGAGAGAGAAAGAGAGGGATAGAAAGAGAGACAGATACAGAAAGAGGTCTAGGAAAAAAGTAATAATTATTATGGTTATAGAAAAAGAATATATTTGCTAGTTTAAACACTTGTTGGACTATTTTACCATGAAGAAAAGTGGAACACGTATTTGATAAACTTTATTTCCCCGTATGTTTCACGAGTAATTCGACACGGAAGCTTGGTAACATCAGAGATTACGATTGGGATTTGAACCGCGGATATTTTGCTCTCAATGTCCAGCATGAAACGGTTGAGCCACCGGCGCTCCAAGATTCTGAAGATTTGGTATGACAACGTTTACGTGCTGCCACAAAGAGAGAACGTGTGGATAATCAGGAATTTAGTTTGAGCAGGTATCAATTTTTATGGACACCGACCCAAGCAGTAGGAAATAAAGAAGAAGAGAATTTACAAAATCTGGAAACTCTGCTCTAAAGCTGGAAAAAAAAGAGGAAGAGGTTCAGACTACTGTAGTTAATTCTTTTTAATCGTTGAATTTGAGGAGGTTGATATACTTGGTCATGCATTTCTCACAAAAATAGGGAAATACTGATCGCGAAACGAAAAAGATAAATTAAACAAAAAAGAAGAATAGAGAGATGTAAGGAGAAAATGGAACGATAGAAAAAGTGAAGGGCAGAGAAAGAGACATAAAATTAGAGCGTGTGTATTTGAAGAGAGAGAGAGAGAAATAGAGAGAGAGAGAGAGAGAGAGAGAGATAGAGAGAGAGACAAACATATAGACAGAGAGACAGTCAGACAGACACACAGGCAGAGACAGACAGACAGAGAAAGGCAGAGACCCACCTGGAATATTTATAAATATATATTGAGAGAGAGAGAGAGAGAGAGAGAGAAAGTGATAGAGAGACAGACAGAGAGTTTACGTGCTACCACAATGAGACAACGCATGGATACCAGGAATTGAGTTTGAGTAGATATCATTTTTTTTATGGACACCGACCCAAGCAGTAGGAAATAAAGGCGGAGAGAATTCTCAAAATCCGGAAACTGGGCTTAAAAGCTGGAAAAAAGAGAATCAGATAATTATACAGTTAATACTTTTTAATTGTTGAATTCGAGGATGGGTATTCCTAGTGATGCTTTTCCCACAAAAATATAGAGATATAGATCGTGGAGCTAAAAAGATAACTGAAAAAAAGAAAGCAAAGAAAAAAAGACGGTAAGGAGAAGATGGAACGATAGATAGACACAAAAAGGGTAAGGGCAGAGAAAGAGACATAAACCTAGAGCGTATGTATATGAGAGAGAGAGAGTGAGAGAGAGAGAGGGGGGGGGAGAGACAGACAGACAGACAGACAGACAGACAGACAGACAGACAGACAGAAAGAAAGACAAACAGACAGACATACAAACAGGCAGGCAGACAAACAGACAGACAAACAGACAGACAGACAGACAGAGAGGGACTGGGACAGGGACAGAAACATAAACAGAAACAATAACACAGACCGACACACAGACAGGCAGACAACGAAAACAAGTGAGCAAGTAATTATAAACAAAAAAATATTTATATTATTATATCGTCCTACATCGAATATTTATATATATATTTATAAAGAGAGAGAGAGAGAGAGAGAGAGAGAGAGAGAGACAGAGAGAGAGACAGAGAGAGAGGGGGGATAGGGAGCAAGAGAAAGAAGGAGATAAAATTAATATAATAGAGAGAGCAAGAGAGAGAAAAAGAGAGAGCAAGAGTGAGAACGAGACAGGACAGAGACAGAGAGATAGATTTATATATAGAGAAAGCGGTTCCTTAAAGAAAGAGGAGTAGACCGCATGTGAATTATCTTTCCGTCGCCGATTAAATTTGTTGACTCACCCAACATGTATAAAAGTAAGATGATATTAGATAAGTTAAGATAAGGTAAAATAAGACAAGGTAAGATAAGATAAGATAAGATAAGATAAGATAAGATAAGATAAGATAAGATAAGATAAGATAAGATCCTATAGGGACATGTTTCTTAGTCGTACAATGATACATTTGATTCAATATCACATCAGTTGTACATGTGTGAGATTTAAAAAAAATCATAATGATTATAAAACAAATATTTTAATAAGGGATCCCTTTAAATTATCACGAAAGAGGAAACGTTGAAAATCTTTTATGATACTAAGTACATTAAACTAGAAATAAACCAGACTGGCATTATTCAGAAATATTGAGACTGTGCCAAGACATTCGGCTAATGGAACTCGAATAAAAATAATATTTAAGGAGTTTGTTGATCACAGGAATGCGAAAACAAAATACAAGGCCGTCGGTAAATCATAATAACATGTTTTTCCCCATATTTTATTGAATTTCTACTGAAGGTTGCAAAGCAATTGGTCTTTGTCTTTTTTTCGGAAACAACAAAAGCTGATATTCATTAGTTATTAAAATATGTTCAAAAAGCTAATCATGTTATGTGCACTGAAATAGAGAAATGAAAATTATATAGGAATAATAAAGAGCAAAAACTCATATAAGCTTGGGGTCCAAAGCGCGTAAAGTGACGGGAATGACTAGATAATCAGCCAAGAAAACAAAATGGTCACTTACAAATGGCTGCCCTAACTGTGATACAGTGGTCGTGGCAGGCATAGACAAGTATGGTTTCTCTATAGGGTTTAACGTCTCCTAGGTTCCTTTAGGGAGTCATATCCTGCGACGGGCCCCACGACTTACGTCTGACAATATTATGTGCTGCCACACGCCAAACAGGGCGGGTATACCATGACTTCTGTCTCAGCCAGTCACATTATACTGACACCGACCCAACCCGTTACTGTGGACGAATATCGGACAAATAAATTCGCCCATCGTGGGATTAGATCCGGGGACCTCCTGACCTGACGATCAACGCTCTACCACATGAGCCAGTTCGCCCCCCACGAATACAAGCTTCAAGTATCAGAGTTTGATTAAGATAGCGATGCTATCATGAAAATAGTTACCTCCTAGAGGAAACCAAAACAAAAGGCGAGAAAAAGGGAGAAGGGTAAAGAAGACAGCAACGAAAAATAAGGGACAAAAGCTCAAAATTACTGTTTTGATCAATATAAAATCATCTTACGAGCATTGCAATACCAATGCACACGAAAAGGGTTAAACGTTCCAGCCTAATCTAAAACCAAAAGCCATTATGGGGAAAAAACGTAACTTCAGGACGAAAATGCATTTTGAATTACCGTTTTTATGGTTTGGATATCAAAAGTGCACTTCAATCTTGCTCCTCTCTGAGCTCCATCATAAAGCGACAGGAGGAGCGTGTTTATGGATCTTCCTAGACCGAGTCTGTCTTTATTTTGAGACAACCCATTATCTGGCGAGCCATTCCATGCCCCATCAACATGATAAAAGCATCTCTGCGGTTTAATTCGGTTCCTTTCGTTGTTCCAAATGCTTCCCTTTTCACTGCCTTCCCAGTGGGATGTGAAACAAGTGCGATGATCGTTAGGGCAAAGTCCGGTGCGGATTTTACATTGCCACCACTACGGTGCATTGTGGGATACCAACAAGTCAAGGTGGCCGCTTTAAACATTTACTTTTTCGGCTCTTCAAATAGAGATTCGTTGCCCAAAATATATCGAAAGAAGTGTGAATCAGGAAGTGATCTAGAGATAGTGTCCTGATGAAGTAATATAGGCCTATGGATTAACAAGGTACTTTGTCTCATTCGATCTACCATACCATGCACATTGTCAGCTATAAAACCAACTTCAGCATCTATTTCCAACAATGGCCTGATGAAGTAATATAGGCCTATGGATTAAAAGGGTTCTTGGCCTTAATTCGATCTACCATGTCACGCCATAAGTACAGTCAGTTACAAATTAGATTTGTAGAGGAGGCAGATCACTGGAAGAATTGTAAGTAGATCTGGAATATTTTAGGTATTTTTCCACAGTATTTAATGGTAAGCTGAACCTGACAATGGCCGAACAATGTTAGTACTTTTAGATACATTGGCATTGAATCGCCTTGAGACTTAAAGAGAGATGGGTTATACCCCTTGACCACGCAGCTCCCTAATAATAATAATAATAATAATAAAAATAATAATAATAATGTCAAGGTGGCCGCTTTAAACATTTACTTTTTCGGCTCTTCAAATAGAGATTCGTTGCCCAAAATATATCGAAAGAAGTGTGAATCAGGAAGTGATCTAGAGATACAGTCAGGGACGCGGAAGTATCCGGGCAACTTTCATGAAAATACGACCCACCTAAATTTTTAAATAATATATATTTAGGATGAGAAGGGGGGAAAAAAGCTGATGTTCATTAGGACTTAGTTTTGGATGTCAACCATTGCACGCGACATTTAAAGCGTTCTTTTCAAGGTTTCCGAATTGTCTCTAAGCAGGTTATTCGTTTGAAAAACTAATATTCATTTACGCAGCCTGCAAGAATCGTGTAAATTGATCCAGATCACGAATAAATCTTCGGGCAAAAAGCTGAGGTAGACAGGAAACGGAAATAGAAAGAAGTAAGTTGGTTTCCTAACTTCTAAAGTCAGGCACAAGGGCGGAACCTAACCCTAACATATGACAATTTTACATGCTGCCACATACATACAGTACGGGTGTACTAGGATTCCTGTCTCAGCCGGTAACATACTGACATTGACCCAACAAGTAAAGGACGTATTCGGATAAATAAATATTTGGCCTATCGTGGGTTTCTAGAATAGGTCCCATTGTACAGGCAAGATGAAAAGACGTACCCTATTGTAAAGACAGTGTGTAATACTTTTGATTTTCTTCTTTTTTCTTCTCCAATTAAACCCTTAATTCTATTCATAATCCATTCTTTGAAATTTCGAACATGGCAAAATCTTAAGAATATAGTCATTACCCTTGGTTTCAAAGGAATAAGTGAACAGTATTACTTCATATGAATGTTCCTATCCGTCTTCTACATAGAACAGGACCTATACTAAAGTACCTTAAAACTAATTAATATCAAATCAACAATGCAATGAACGATACCAACCATTAAGGCCTTCTTCTTCCAGATAATATTATGTAATATTGTGAGATCTGAAGAAGCTTAATCGCTCTGAGCTACTCCTTTTAATGGACAAGGGACCCTCCTTAAAGATTGCTTCTGACTTTAAAGTGCAAGGTATTGCTGATCGTTGTCTATCTAAGCGATGGTATTGGTTTGTTTTGTTCTTTTGCTTAACGTCCAACGTCAGCACTATATAGGCTTTATGTGGACGGGACCCAAGATCAACCTTTGACAATAATACTTGCGGCCACACACGAGACAGAGCGGGGGGATCTGGACTCCTGCCTGAACCGGTCACATTAAACTGACACCGACCCAACCAGCTCTCTTAGCGCTGTTATACAGTAATTGCCAACTTGATGAGGGTTTATCAGAACAAACTTATTGTGGCTTGAGGTCACTATTTTCTAATAATAACTTAATTCAATTGTTGGTAGATCCAGGACCACTTGACAACACTATGAAGAGATTAAAACAAACGAAAAAAATGATCATGAAGAAGGATAAGGCCCTACGTACAAAACAGTATGTACAAAAGAGAAAAATATGAAAAAGACTATGAAAATATAAAAACAATAAAGAGGTTCTGGAGCCTAATAAACTATACGTGTGTATCTGTTTTGTCTTTCATTCTTTCCGACAACCATGTTATACCTTATTTAATTCTCAAATAATAATTATTTTAATGTTCTCACCCTTCGAGCACTTCATCTCCCTCGATTTATTTGTATTCACATGTTGAAAACGTGTTTATTTTTTTCGTCATTTTCCCTTAGCAATCCTTGCCAGAGACAAAATATTAATTACCCGCGGCAACATCATTATATTCCAATAGCCTTTTTTCACATTTCTATTTCACATTGATGCTGACAATTTTTACATCATTCTTTAATACTTCTTTTTTGTTAATGCAGTGTCAAAGAATACTTTACCTCATTGAACTACATTGTGTTTTATCTTATTTTGCTGAATTGGCTTCTTGCACAGTATGAGAAAAATCTGTGAAAGTAATGTATAGGCATCCGTTCGGCGACTCGTTTGGCGAAAGATGAGCCTTCTTCATGCCTTTTGTATCTTAACGAAATGGCTAGAAATGACAAATAGCATTGGATTGAATTGATATGCTTTCGTACCGCAGTTTATCAAGCTATTGTCCAGGATTATTATTATTATTATTATTATTATTATTATTATTATTATTATTATTATTATTATTATTATTATTATTATTATAAATAGCGTGATGTTCATTGCCATAATTCGTGTTGTTTGTTGTTCTAAAACGCTTTTCACCCCAGGCAGTTTAATAGCAGCTAGGCACGGCATTTGTTTTTTTATTTCAATATAATATTTCTTTTCAATTGCCGTTGTGGGCTGATCTGTATTATTTTATTACTATACTACACTCGTTCCTCCGATTGGTTTCTTGTTACACGCGAGTTGAAGCGTGTGTCAGCAGCGCCACTGTCAGAGTCAGGCATAACGAGCTAATTCAGGAAGCATTGATATTCTAATGAAGTATGGCGTGATTCCCAGCGCCACCAATATAGAGGCCTATTATTGATCTAGATTTTACGCTCAGCTGACTCGACCCTGGCCTTATCCGGGCCCTACCTTGGT